>LR991073.1:16185830-16785830 GCA_905163555.1 Notocelia uddmanniana | reverse complement strand
CACGTTTGGCGATTTGTTCTCTTCGTTATGTTTGTCAAGCAAGCTAGGTTTTCAAGACATATTTTTGTCAAGCTTGAGTTCTGATGGAGGATTCCATGAGGTATAGAGGGTACTTAGTCTTCTACCATTATAAACATACTTATAGCCATTTTGATTTCATTGTATGGAATCTAAGAGTGCACCATCTAAGTATAACAATCTTTCATTAGCGTACCCCGTTGATAATATCCCCGTCCATATAATTACATTTATCTCATTTGTAAAGCGTACTGCTAGGTCCCGAGATACAGGCTCAGCCTAGTTCGGGATCTGCTGGATATCCATGTTTTTGTTAACATCCATGCGTTTATTCTTTTTTTTATGACATAGGAGGCAAACGAGCAGACGAATCGCCTGATGGTAAGCGATTAGCGCCGCCCATGGACACTCGCAACACCAGAGGGGTTGTAAGTGCGTTGCCGGTCTTTAAGATGGGAGTACGCTCTTTTCTTGAAGGTTTGAAGGTTTATTCTTATTCTTAACAAAAATGTTTGTAAATATTTTTACAAGCGAAGTCGTCCGCTTAGCGGAAATAATACGTATAATTTCCAACCGAACGGCTGTGGGTTCAAATCCCGCACGGGTTTTCATTTCGGGTACTATTCCTTATTCTGTGATTTCGGTTGGAAAAAGAAACTTATTGAATACATATAATAATGGTAAAAAGAGAGAGTCCAGTTGCTGCAGTAACACCACTCCGCCGAGTTCAACACTCCATTGTAAGACCTTTAGTCATGTATGGATCGGAATGTTGGGCCACAAAGGTTGAGATTGCATGTTACGGAGATGAGAATGTTGAGGTAGTTGAGTGGCGTGACAATGGATCGAATAATTTATGAGTATATAAGAGAAAAACCTGAAAATAACACCCATATATGTACATATGATAAGTTGAGAGCTAATCGTGTACGGTGGTAAGGATATGTAATGCGGAGGGATCAAAGTCATGTGACAAGATAGGTATAGGCCATGAATGTGGACGGGTATAAGCAGTTGCATAGACCAAGGAAAAGGTGGATAAATTGCGTTAAAGACGATATATTATAGAGGCCATGTGACGTGAGTGACGAAATGACGGGCGATAGAGAAGTATGGAAGAAAAGAACTATGTTTTTTTTTTATTGTTAATGGGATTACGTTTGACCTTAGTCTAACCTGATGGAAAGTTAAGACTAAGTCTAAGATGGAACACGCTCACCCAGAAGATGCTTATTCACTCTTACCTTGAAGACATCGAGGTCATATGCCTCTGGAAATACAGACGCCGGAAGAGAATTCCAGACTGAAGCAGTGCGAATCAGAAATGATTTGTTAAACCGCGAGGTGCGGCATGGAGGGAATTCGACTACATGTAGCACCCACGGACGGCGTCAACACAACATTAACCGTGTACTAGGTAAAATTGTTTGTGAATAGTTTAAGTTTACCCACTGAATATGTTTAAAAAAGATGTGACAGATATTTTACTCAACTTTTTATTTTTACAGTAAGTACTATAAAATATACGTACTTTTTCTTCGTGATTCTAATACACGCATGCGTAATAAACTTACCAAATCATGACTAACTTAATTTTAATTCTCATACCAATCGAATTGCAATATTCCTTATGAGTAATAAACTTCTTTAAACCTAAATACATGCTAGGCCGACCCCAAGTAAATGGGAAAAGGGCACGCGAATGATAATGTTAGTTACAAAATCGGGGTGGTGATCGTTTTATCAGCTCTATGAGTGTCCGCCGGACCTCTGGTGCGGCAACCCAGCAACAGTTGCTAACTGTGTTGCCATCGGTAGAAACTAATTACTCGTATGCCCACTAAGCGAGTGGGAATTATAACTGGCCGGTTAGTTTAACCTTAAGCGTGTCACAGACTGGCGCGGCCAGCCCGCGGCGGTCAATAGTAAACTTGTCATTAGCTGTCAAATTTACTATTGGCCGCCACCGCAGGCCGCGCCAGTGTGATTCAGGCCTTCAGCGTGTCACAGACTGACGCGACCAGGCCGCAGCGGTCAATAGTAAACTTGCCGTTAGCTGTCAAATTTACTTCTGACCATCACCGCAGGCTGCGCCAGTGTGATTCAGGCCTTTGTCGTGTCACGCATTGGAGCGCCCTGCGGTGGCGGCCGTGTGTACACTGAGACAATCCTAACAATCATTCAGACACACGCGGCCTTGATTGTCATAGTTTACAACTGGCCGCCACCGCAGGCCGCGCCTGTGTGTGACACGCTTTAGCTTGGCTTATGGCTTTTTTTTAAATTAGCGCTGTAGGTGGGGCTACAACCTTTACTTATATGCATTGTATGATGACCTGGTGAAGGTCACGGGTGTCCGCTGGATGCGGGTGGCGCATGTCCAGCAGTGGACGTCTTTCGGCTGACATGATGATGATGATATAAAACTGCAGTATCACAATGCTACAAAATTACAATGCTACAAAATTAAAATGGTTGAATGGGTGTACAAAAAAGGGTGATGGGGACCTGAGGGCATTTACGAAATTCTTGGTGATGAACTCTCGGTGCGCGATTCCGACTTACACTTGGCCGGTTTTTAAATTAGACTATTTTCGTATTTAGTGTTAAAAAAAATTAAGGGTACCTCCCCTACACGACCCTAAAGTGGGGATGTTTTTTGCTTCAACCCTATGGTGTGGGGTGTTGTTGGATAGGTCTTTCAAAATGAATACAGGTCTTCACTAAACATAGCTTAATAAAGAAATTCAACGAAAACTATTGCGGACATGATCAGTTAAGCTGTTTTTGAGTTATCGTAAAAAATCCCTTCTTTGTAAAAGACGTATGAAACCCTGCGAAAGTATTCCCATTTGCTTGTTATTGATTTTTTTAGAGTAAGTTCATTGGGCAACTGCGGAATCCTACACTGAGCATGGCCCGACATGCTCTTGGCCGTTTTATTAGACATAGTTTAGTTTAATTTTAGGTTTAGTTTTCGTTTTTTAGTCTTTTGTCATTTTATGTTTTAAGTTATGTTATTTACCTACTCAATAAATTTACCCAATAAGCACTTAAGTAAACATAGGCTTGTATAAACTAATCAATGAACAATTGTATATCGTACATATAGAGGTAGTCGTCCCTTTAATGTAATAGCCTCTCGTCAAAAATATCCCCAAAACAATGAAAGTGCCCTAAATGTGGCAACACAAAACTCAGACACAGTTGCGAATCGACCAATTTCAGAACGTCCTCACGTAACAGATATTCTAAATCCAAACTCATCTCTCTTATTTGGTAGGATAAAATAGAATGCTGGGATAATACAAACTCTTCGATTACATTGGTTTACACAAAATTGCACCTTGTTACGAGATTGGTACGGTTTATAATGGTCGCATATTCATCTGTGTTTAATTCCCATACAACTACATGATGTCATATACAACGATTCAAATGCGTTTCTATCAGTTAGATTGACGTCAGATTTCAGAAATCCCTGTCACAGAATTGTTCCCAATTCTACAGATTTCCATTACAGATTCGCTTATCTACTGATTCCCAATTCTACAGATTCCCAATTCTGCAGATTTCCAATTGCACAGATTCCCAATTATGCAGAATTCCAATTCTACAGATTCCGATTGACGGAGCCCCGTCTATTTCTGCGCAGTTTGCCCTTCGGGCATCTGAAGATACCTAACGAACCTAACCTACCTAAACCTGGGGCCGTTGTAGATCACCTATTGTAGGACATTTTTAGAATTAAATATCTGTAGAATTGGAAATCCGTAAACTTGAGAATCTGTAAAATTGGAAATATGTATACATGACAATTTGTAGAATTGGGAATCTAGAAACTTGAGAATCTGTAAAATTGGGCATATGTAAACTTGAGAATCTGTAAAATTGGAAATATGTAAACGTGGGAATCTGTAGAATTGGGAATCTGTAGACGTGGGCCTGAACCCTGTCAATTGTAATGTATTGACTTGTACCATCGCCAACACAATTAACTGACCATGCGTGCACTTTATGCTCATTATAAAAAGGGTCACGAATGGTCAGTGAATTGTATTGGCGTTTGTACAAATGTACAGTCGACATCAGAAGGGTATTTTCACTTTGGTGTAACTGCATACTTACTTTTTAGGGTTCCGTAGCCAAAATGGAAAAAACGGAACCCTTAGAGCCCACGCTAGCTGGCGCGGGTGCACGGAGCGGGCATTCGCTCTATGCAACGCCTGCGGGTACTCGCTCTATGCAACCCGCTGTGGGTCAGTTAGCGCCACTCATATTTTTTTTTCGATGCGATTGATTCGTGCGGCCGCGCCGTGTAATCCGCGCCAGCTAGCGTAGGCCCTTATCTTCTATATTAATAATTTCGTGCAGGGGTACGGTAGACCCGAACGAGACCTGTCTCAAATTGAAGAACGTATAAAAATAACGATTTCGAGTTGAACATATGTATCCGCAAAATTCGGATTGCCGGGTATTTTGCATTAAAAAGTGTTAATTTTATGACAAAAGGTCGGCCATATTAAATTCGTTGGTTGACAGCGTCGGGTTGGGTACGTTCGGAAATTGTAAACTATGTTTGCCAGGTTGCTGGGCTGCGCTCATTGTGTGAATTCGGCTAGCCGCGTCTGCAGCGTTTTGTTTTTGTAGTTTTCAAGCGTTCCATACACCTATGATATCAGCCTAGCTAGCAAGATAACTTATACCGCACGTTATATGGGCGAAATGTATTAAAACGTCACATAAAACGTAACGGTATAATCTATCGTGCTAGATTAGGCTGATTGTCACAACAACCGCCTTCAAAGCGAATGTATGGGGCCTGTTACATGGTTATTATTATCACGTGATACATTCATATCACGATAAGTATCACGTGAATATTCAAGCAGAATCCATACAAATTTGAAAACTGCGATAATATTGAAACCCCAGTATTGTGATAATATTAATCGTGTAAAAAACACCACTTGAATGTTTGCTGAGTCTGTCCGCCATCTTAAAGCTGCGTCTCTGTTTTGTTGTGACAAACTACTAGGTGACTTATGGCTTTTAAACGTCTAGCAAAATTCTATTCCTATCTCGCTCTATCTTATAACTTAGTGGTACTGGGGGTCTACTCCGAAATTCGAACTTCGTATGGTGCCGTCCCTTTCACTCATATAGTCTATGACAGGAGAGTGAAAGGGACGGCACCATACGAAGCTAGGATTTTGAATTTCGCAGTAGACCCCCAGCTCATGCCGTTCACCGCGCTCGGACGTTAGTGGCGCTACCGCGAACCGAAAACGAAGTATCTGCCTCTCTCTCGCACATGTATATTCGAACGACAGAGAGGAAGATAGTTCGTTTTTGGTTCGCGGTAGGCCCTCAGGCGTCAACTTTAAAACGAATAGGGTATTTTACTATAAGAGAAATAAAATTCAAAATGTAATAAAAACCAGTCAAGTGCGTCGGAGTCGCACACTGAGGGTTCCGTACACTTAAAAAACAAATGTGATTTATCAATATATTGATATTTTTGGTAAAATATACTTCATAATAAACATTATCACCTAATTTCAAGTTCATAGGTCGATGGGAAGTTAGAAAATTATATGTGTGACAGACAACACACGGAATGTTCTTTGACTTTCTTCGACCGTCCGCCGCGCTCGGACTAAGGTGCTACCAACCGAAAACTAAATATATATGCCTCTCTGTCGCACTTGCATATTCGAGCGCGGAGAGGGAAATACTTCATTTTCAGATCGCGGTAGGCCCTCTGGTCTGACGGCTCCTATTCCTGGATAGTGCGCGTACCGGAATGTGAAATACCTTTGGCAAAACGGAACAAGTTGTTAAATAGCTTCCATTAATTGGAGAAAAAATTACCAACTGTTATTATTATCACGCGAAACACTGAATATTGAAGCAACATCCATAGGGGCCTGTTACATGGTTGTTATTATCATGCGATATACTCATATCACGATCCGTATCACGTGTAATGATTATTGAAGAAAAATCCATACGATTTTGAAAACCACGAATATTGAAGAAAAATCCATACGATTTTGAAAACCACGATAATATTGACACACCAGTATTGTGATAATATTAAGCGTGTAACAGACCCCATACAATTTTAAAAATCGCGATAATATTGACACATAATATTGAGTGTAGAGAGCCACACTTAATAGAATTTGGCGGATAACAGAGAGCTGCTACCGCGAAACGAAAACGAACGAACATCGTGTATTTCCCTCTGTGTCGCTCGATTTTGCAAGTTCGACAGAGAGGGAGATACACAAACTTCATTTGTTTTCGTTCGCGTTAGCAGCTCTGACTTCGCACCAAAAATACTGACTGGCACGTCAATATTTAACAATTGCACATCTGAACTGAATTTTAATGAACGATTAGTATTTTAGCTATACAAATCAGTACTGATTACGGTGTCAAATTTTTTATGTGCCTTTAAATACTACCCTTATAAAAATGCTTAGAATTAAATTGCAAAGATACTAGCCTTTGCCCGTGACGTCGTCAGCGTAATCTTTTACTCCCTATTCCATATGTAAATTCATAATCCGTTGTTGTAAAGTTTTTATTTTATACATTTTTGTACACTATTTCTTTCGTCGTTTGCATAACTGTCACGAATAAATGTTTACTTTAATTCTTTCTTATTTATTTCACCCGAGCGAAGCCGGGCTTTCATCTAGTACCTACATAATGTCGTCATGTCTCTCCGTCCGTCCGTATATCACAGCCGATTTACACGGCTCTATAAGCACTACTTACTTAGCATTACTTCTGATATTTGGTAGGAATGTGTTATCTATAAACCGCTACAAAAAAGTGATGTAAAGTTACGAAAAACATTAAGTTAGGCGGGGGCACCCCATACGTAATAACCGGGGGATGAAAAAATTATTTCAATGCACTAATAAATACTTTCAACGATTTTTAGTTCGAGCAAGGTTTAACGGTTTTAACTGAAACTTTAAAAACTGCCTTGCTCAAACAAAAGGAGGTAAGTGCCGCGAGTTCCCTATGAAGATACGACCTTTTTTGATTCAATGGTATGGAACCCTTTGTGCGTGATCAGACAAGCACTTGACCGGTTTTTCGAGATTTTATTCTAACGTTTTCTCAGCGTGGTTAATATAACCCGTATGCCAAGCGTGGCGATTATGGCATTTACCCCCCATGAAATTGGGGGAGGCCTATGTCCAGCAGTGGATGTCCTAGGGCTGATATGGTGGTGGTGGTGGTGGTTAATATAGTAACGGTTACTAAGCTAAGACGCCGACAGACGGACATGCACATGGCGAAACTACCTATATATTTTTTTTAATTTTATTTAATCGTATGGCATTTATTTACGAACCGTGAGATCTTCGAGAAGACAAGTACGGTTGCCAGTTTATGTTGCACTTTTAGCACCACCCAGGGGTCACGTGTAGGGTAACGGTGGGAACTCCCTACGGACGTGGTGCAACTTCGACCCCCTTTGTCAAGTGAGAGTTCTCAAGCCGCCCGAAGGCCTCTAACTTAGCTTAACGACTGCTTTCGTAGACAGCAGCCGGGATCAACGGCTTAACTTGCCTTCCAAAGCACGAGAGCGCTCAGTTAGTAACCACTCAAAGGGGTCACCCATCCAAGAACTGACTTGCGCCAACATTGCTTAACCTCGCATACCGCACGCGGTACGCGGGCGCCGCTGGGCCACGGGCCTCAGATAAAAAATGACACTAATTTACCATTTCTCTAGGTTTCCACTCTGTGACCGTCTATACACAAAATGTATATGTAAGTATACATACAGTACGTCCCATAAACCGACAGGTATTTAGAAGGCCTAGATCAGCCCTCTTAGGCTGTTGTTATATGGAAACTGTGACAGTTTCCATATATCCTGTGAAGGTTTTATTTTTCTGTTTGAGTTACGGAACCAAAAATTTATAAAAGCAGCAAATATGACAAAATGAATATAGTAGTTTTTTCTTTCTACAGTGTGGTGCCACTATTTCACAGGAGCCAATGACATATGTAATGGACAATTACCCCACTAATGGAAGCAATCAGAATTATGTAATTGCAAATCCACTCACACAAATTAAGCGCTAGTACCAGGTCATCATAAAATTGAAGGCGACAATTACGTGGGTTCGCCTGTCCCTTCCCTTGAGGCCACGCGTCTACTTAATCTGATGTACAGTCGACCAAAGTAGCTGGACATTATTAGACCCTCATTTCAAGAGTCGTATAGAAAAGGCTACCAAAACTTAAACAACATTAAGGGGGTTGAAAATCATTACCTTTTTCTTTTTTCGTAAAATTTTTAAAGTTATGTTGTAAAGTCTATTTGTGATTTAGTCTTTCGTGGAAGAGTTTTCGTGATTAAGATTTTTCGTTTAAAGTATATTTGTGATACAGTCCTTTCGTGATAAAGTCCTTAGTGATAAAGTTTTATTGATGAATTTTTTTCGTGACAAAATCTATGTTTTTCGTGATAAAGGAGTTCGTGAAAAAGTTTTTCGTGATTAAGTACTGACGCGGTTTTCCTAGGGATGGTTCTTAGATATAACTTATCAAAATAAAACAGTTTTTGAGATTGTGAACTTTGAAATGAATTCAAAGATTCAAAGAGATTCAAAGATTCAAAGAGATTCAAAGATTCAAAGAGTTTTATTTGTCCATCATAGGTAATAACAAGGTGTTAACAATTTTTCGTATCACTATGTGGTGCCTGTCGGCATACAAATATAATTGTCAAAATCATACATAAATTCATTAAATAAAATTGGAATTGCAATGTATATTATTTCAAAATATGTCATGGTGTGTAAAACAGATAAGTTAAAATCAATATCATACAATTGTTATAGGCATACAGGTCCAGTTCCTAATAGAAATAATAATAATACATCATAAGTTTTCATCAGTTAAAAATTCTGCTACAGAGTAATAGGCCTTTTCTGTAAGATATGCTTTTAAACATTTCTTAAAATCGACTTCGTTTCCATTTTTTGCGAGGATGTTCTGTGGAATGTCGGGGGCTTTTTAACTGTTCTATGTTGGTTAGTTATTTGTATACAATGATGTTTCCTTAGTCGCCTGACAGTAATTAGTCAATGTTTTTAGACGTTGTTAATGAACCTTAGACATCATTAAGTGGGAGCATTGCAATTTGAACAGAATTCCGAATGGTGGAAGGAAATTAATGGGTTTTCAACGAAGATAAGGTACAAAGGAATGTCAATTGAGTCTTTGAAGGAGTGGAACCATTTTACATGCGATTTAAATGGAATAGAATAATAAGATTTCATTCAAAATTTTCATTTTTCATAATCTTTTATTGTCGACTGTACTTTTCACAATCATAAACTACTTGTTGAGTAGGTTCGAATGAGCCCAAACACGATGGGTTTATCTTGTGTAGTTTAGGAATTGCTATGACCACCTTCTGTCTCCATCATCAGAACAGCTCTATGTCATAATAATATTGCATTGGCATCCGATTTTTACATGCATGCAAAACTTCAGCTCAATCGGAAACCGGGAAGTAGATCAAATTTAACTTGCCAGATTTGATTACAGACCGACAGACAACGGGACAGGTGAAAGTAAGTAAAAGCTTGTAAAATAATTGCTTATTATGTGCTATTTTGGTGGTAAATAAGCGTATGACCCACCGGGCACATGTAACATTCTTCGGGAAAGGTGTTTTTTGAACAAATTTCAATAAATATCAGATTATAAACAAATAAATAAATTTAGGGGACAATCTTACACAAATCGACTTAGACCCAAACTAAGCAAAAGTTTGTACCTACTATGGGTACTAGGTGACGATATACATACTTATATAGATAAATACATAGAAAACATCCAAGACCCAAGAACAAATATCCGTGATAAATGCACAAATAATGCCCTGGCCGGGATTCGAACCCGGGACCTTTAGCTTCGGAGGTAGTGTCAGTACCAACTAGGCTAAACAGGCCGTCAGTTTATGTAAAATTTTATTCATATTGCCTCTACTGATATTGTAAATGAGGTAAAATACAATAATTTTTGCTTGATTGTGAATATTGTGATATTTAATAAAATATTGTTTGAAGAAAAAAGGAAAAAGAACTCAACCCTGGTTTTTTTTCTCTATCGACAATTATTTAACCCTTTGAACGTCAAGAACACCTGAAGGTGTCGCGTATTGTGCCAACGGCGCCAATAACGGCTATAGGTGTTATGACGTGCGTTGTCAAAGTCACCTTTGTGCATTATACTAAGGTTCATATTCAATATCTTATGGAAGATAAATTGGCGTGTAAGTGTCACTATCGTATATGAAGAATGGCGTTCAAAGGGTTAAGCAATGATTTTTCAGCTTTATCCGAAAAATCGTCTATTACTAATCGACAAACAACTCCGTCCACCTGGTTGGATGATTAGTATTTTTTTTCTTAACCAACAATCAGCCTAGTTTGTTGGTTAGTAATATGGACTTTTAGTATTATCCAAACAACTGCTTTTATTATATACATAGTCATACACTGCCAATCCGAACACAATTCCTTCTTAAGAGTCGACGGAGCTCCGCTACACGGTGCTTCTATTGCTGGGCAGTCTAGCAATAGACGGAAGAAACAGAGATCCTGTCACTTGACCTACTAACATTTCATTCATTCATTCATTTATTCATAAAAGACACATTTAAGGTTACAATATGGTAGTAAACTGCCAAACTGCGTAACAGTTTGTTGGCCGTGCATTTGCTCTTGATATACAGTTGTGTCAAAAACATATGGCTATTTTATATTCATGCTATTGTCTTTAGAGATCTTAAAATACCTACTAACATGCAAGTTTAACCTTATGTTATGTTATGTTAATGTAATCAGGACCATTAAGAAAGGGTACTTACATTATCATTGATCCTGACTACACTTTTCTAGTAATACCTTACTGACACTTTTCATAAAAGTACTCGTTTTAATTTTATCAAAAAACTATTTTTCGGGCAAATGGTTACATATTTTAGGGATTAGATATTCAAATGTACGTTCTCCATAATAATTATCAGGTCCAAACATATCGGCAAATAACTTTGGTTTTCTCCTTGTGTCTTTGCTTTTCTCTTTTTTGTCTAAAAAGGGGGCTGTAATATAGTTGTGAGAGGCTATTAATAACTTAAATTTCTTATTAACAGGTAATATATTACATATTGCAAACAACTTTTCATAATTCTTATTACAAGACTGTTTCTGTTTATGGCTCACTAATAGCTTTAGGTATCTTATTTGTAACATTTTGAAAATATCTAATTGTGTTTTAAATGTACGCCCATATGCTATTAATCCATATTCTATATGCGATTATACTAGGGCACAGTACAGAGTACGTAAAGTTTTGCGGTTAACATATTTTTTAAGTTGTAAGAAGGTTGCATAGATATATCTCAATTTACTACACAAGGCCTGGATATGCAATTTCCAGTTAAGAGTTCTGTCTATAATCACTCCTAGGTACTTAAAGGAGTCAACAAATTGTATATTACAACAGTTACACTCCTGTTTCAATTTGTGAAGGCAATCATATGTGTGACCTATAATACTACAGGGCTTACATTTTTTAATGTTGTATGGGGACGACAAGTGCATGCCTTTTGTTTTTGACATATTTATAATAATACCATTGTCGTGTGACCACTTAATTATATTCTCCAGATCTGATTGTATACTCTCTTCGATTTTATGCTGATCATTGTCCGCGTATATTATACACATGTCGTCCGCGTACATATACATGTTACAGTTCTTAATAACGTTACATATACTATTTACATGCATTATGTATCCTATAGGTCCATATACAGAAATATAACGTTTCATTTTTTTTTTTTTTTAAGTATTTTACTCTAATTGCTATAACTTTTAACGTTAACTTAACGTTTCATTAGATGTAATGTTTTACTAGACAATGCATTTTTTTAAAACATTGAACTTTTCGGGGTTCCTTTGAATGCCATCAAATAGAAAACATTAGGTTAAGAGTGTTATAACGGGTCCCCTTGTGCCATTCGTATATAATTGGGATTATTTTAATTTAACGGTAGATAATTTAGAATTGCTACGTTAAATTTAAATAATCACATTTCTTTACGAATGCCGCCCTTTGAACGCTTTCATATTTGGATGAAGTGATCACTCAGATGCCAAGGTAACAAAAAATTATGTATCGTTTACACCAATAAAAACAATTCATAGTAGATTTTTCTCATGATCAAAGATACCTTCACTCCGACCTTTTTAGTTTAGTGGTTGTTTGCGTGGCGGGCACGACGACACACGACCACTTTACCTAGTCTAGCCATAAGTTCTGTTACTGGCAGTTAACAATGATTTTAAGAAAAATAATAATTCGAATTTCGAATGTTGTGTTTTGACGTAAGTACTTGGATGTTTTTGCCACCATTTATATACAATATAATATTAAAATAAGTAAATTAATAATGGAGTGGGGTGTCAAAGAAAATAGAATTGCTGTGATTGCTCTGCATAAGGTAGGAATGGAGCCGTCCCACATTTTTGAGACACTAAAAAAGTTAGAGATCAGTCGAATGTTTGTGTATCGTACCATTCAAAGATACACCAAAACGTCCTCTGTCGATGACAGTAAAAGATCTGGCCGACCACGTACTGTTAGAACAAAACAAGCCGTTAATGCTGTAAGAGCCAGAATTCGCCGAAATCCCATAAGAAAACAGAAGATCCTTTCTAAGGAAATGAAAATACCACCTAGGACACTTTCGCGTATAATCAAAGATGACTTGAGTCTTGCAGCTTACCGACGATATACAGGACATATGTTAAATCAGTCACTAAAGGACAAGAGAGTTGAAAGATCAAAAAGCCTTTTATCTCGATACGCACATGGGAAATATAAAAATATTCTTTTCACGGATGAAAAAATTTTTACTATCGAGCAGCACTACAACAAACAAAATGATAAAGTGTACGCACACAACTCTCGAGAAGCTAAAGAGATAGTTGGAAGGATTCAGCGAGGTCATCATCCCGCTTACGTCATGGTTTGGTGGGGTGTGTCGTATCAAGGCGTCTCTGAGATCCATTTTTGCGAAAAAGGAGTGAAAATTTCAGCTAAAGTGTATCAGGATACGATTTTAGAAACAGTAGTTAAACCACTAAACGACACAATGTTCAAAAATGTACACTGGACCTTTCAGCAGGACTCAGCCCCGGGTCATAAAGCTCGCACCACCCAGATTTGGCTGCAAAGGAATGTTCCGGACTTCATCAAGGCAGATGATTGGCCCTCTTCCAGTCCCGACTTAAATCCCCTGGACTATAAATTGTGGTCAGTGTTAGAGGACATGGTCTGCTCTAAACGCCATGCCAATATCGATTCTCTAAAAAAATCTTTGAAGGTAGCAGTGGCAAATTTCCCAATGGATACAGTGCGTGAATCTATAGACGTGTGGCCGGATCGTTTGAGGGCGTGTATTAAAGCTAAAGGCGGGCATTTTGAATAAAAAATATATTGTTTAGAAACCTTATTAACTTACCTATAAATAAACATTTACTTATGGTAAATTGATTACATCCTTTTAAAAATATGTTTCATTTCATTTGTAACAGAACTTATGGCTAGACTAGGTATAGGTTCTTGGCGTTCAACGGGTTAAGTTAGGTTTGTTTTTCAATAATTCTCTAAAGTTTACTATTTAAGAAAAAACAGCATTAGGTCTAATGAAATCTTAGGTCGAATGAAGCATTTAGAGCTAAAATAGTTAGGTCTTACAAAGGAGGACCGATATATAGCCAAGAATCATCCCACTATCCCACTTCCATATATATATATATTATATATTATATATATATTATATATATATATATATATATATATATATATATATTAAGATTATAAATGCGAAAGTTTAGATGTTTGGATGTTTGTTGCTCAATCACGCAAAAACGGCTGAACAGATCAAGATGATTTTTTGTATACTAACAGTATATAATCTGGATTCACATATAGTATACTTTTTGTCCCCGATAATCACCCTCAAAGGGATGAAATTGGGGGTGCAAATATGGTCTATGAAACGGGGTGATTTAAATCCTCATACGCCATTCTAAGCTTTAAGTTTCAGCCAGTTGGGAATATAACGGCGTGTCAATAAATGTAAATTAACCATAGCAGAATTTGACGTATTGTAAACAAGCTGACATTTCGATATGTCAAAGCCGAAGTATCATAATTCCTTCTGATTGATGACGCTATTTTTGAGCATAACCTCTTAGCCATTAGGTATATTATTGCGTGTAAATCAAAATAAATTTGCGATACTTTGAAATTGGTGGCCTTCATATGCTTAAATACAAAAACACCTGCTTCAATGCAGTCTTTGTATCGTCGGTGTACAATTTAATTTTGTCGTGTATTATTTTTTCGTAATGGTGACCCTTCACACCATAATAACCGTTTGATATAAGAGATCACTTGGGCTGGGCATCCCAATCGTCAACATTGAGAGTTGAAGCACCTTAGATCTATGCACAAAGTACAATATATATACACTGAAATAGAGTGAAAGACCAGTGAAGTATTCCACATAGAGCGCCGTTGCGTATTTAGTAAGAACTAACCGCACGACCGCTGCATCTCTATCACTTCAATATGCAAGTGCGATAGAGATAGCACCCAGTGACATCTGGTACAAACAAGTTAAACTAACATTGCCATAGAAAAATTCGTACTTCGAGCTAAAAGGCCCCTGGATCTATGCTCATCCGTACATATAATACAGCTGTAGAGGGTCGAAAATCTGTACATTGAAGATATTGGATAAATCAATGGAGCGATTGGAGGGCTCTTGGCATCAAAACAGAACACATTTCAACAGTTTTAAGAATTCGTATCTGTTTATTTATCTGTTTATATGTCTAAGCATTGTGCCTTCAGCCTCCCGTGCATTGCCGCTCTGCTTCCCCCTTCCTCCTTCGGCCCGCAGCCTTACATGAGCGGACCGCTCTCTGTTGGCTACCTTGCCACTTGTGTGAATGATCGGCATGAGGAGCCCGCTCTGTCTGCCTTTGGACTCGCATGCATTAGGCCTTCGGCCCCACATATGGAGCCCGCTCTGTTGGGACTCTCAGCCTTCGGCCTCGCGTGCATTGCCACTCTGCTTCAGGCCTTCGGCCCTACATAAGGAGCCCGCTCTGTTGGATCGCTCGGCCTTCGGCGTCGCGTACGTACCACACGGCTCCGGGCCTTCAGCCCTCAGCCTTATAATTATAAGGATTCCGCTTTATGTTAATGCTCGGCCTTCGGCCTCGCATGCCTTGCCACTCCGTTTCGGCCCGTTAGTCATCAACTTTACATAAAAAATCCACTCTGTTGGGAAGCTCGGCCTTCGGCTTCGCGGGTCCCGCCTCCCTGCTTCAGGCCTTCGGCCCTCAACCTTAAAGAAGCCCGCTCTGTGTGAATACTCGGCCTTCGGCCATCATACTTACATGAAGAACCCGCTATGTTGGGACGTTTTACGGAAGAACTGCGTAGCGAGACTTTTATCATTGTACATGTAATATTTTTACGGGCTTCATTCGTCTATAATCGGTACATTTGATATTCTGAAATAAGCTAAATCATTTGTTTTGAAAGCACGAGCACGTAGCACCAACTCCCGTTACAATCGGACACTTTTACTCGAAGTTGTAGACGATTATATATGCCTAGGACACACTGTCCAGTTCATCATCATCATCATTCAGCGGAATGACGTCCACTTCTCGACATAGGCCTCCCCCAAAGACTTCCACAATGACCGGTCCAGCGCCACCCGCATCCAGCGGACACCCGCGACCCTTACCAGGTCATCAGTCCACCGTGTGGGGGGCCTGCCCACGTTACGCCTTCCGGTACGTGGTCGCCACTCGAGAACCTTTCTGCCCCAACGGCCATCGGTTCTGCGTGCTATGTGCCCCGCCCACTGCCACTTAAGTTTAGCGATTCGAAGGGCTATATCGGTCACTTTGGTTCTGCTGCGGATGGCCTCATTTCTGATGCGATCACGCAGAGAAACTCCCAGCATAGCCCTCTCCATTGCTCTTTGGGTGACTTTGAGCCTTCTTATGAGGCCCATAGTAAGCGACCACGTTTCAGTACCATATGTCATCACTGGCAACACACACTGGTCAAAGACTTCCAGACTGTCCAGTTAGTTAGGTCCAACTTCGAGAAAGGGGTTCATCGTCGAATCCAACTTGGCTGGGCAGCGTTCGGGAAGCTACGGCACATCTTTTCGTTCAATATTCCGCAGTGTCTCAAGACGAGGCTCTTTGACCAGTGTGTTTTTCCAGTGACGACATATGGCACGGAAACGTGGTCGCTTACCTCATAAAAAGGCTCAAAGTCACCCAAAGAGCAATGGAGAGGGATATGCTAGGAATATCTCGGCGTGATCGCATCAGAAATGAGGCTATTCGCAGTAGAACCAAAGTAACCGATATAGCCCTCCGAACCGCTAAACTTAAGTGGCAGTGGGTGGGGCATATTGCACGTAGAACCGTTGGCCGTTGGGGAGGAAAGGTTCTCGAGTGGTGAATACGTACCGGAAGGGGCGGCGTGGGTAGGCCCCCCACAAGTTGGACTGATGACCTGGTAAAGGTCGCAGGTGTCCGCTGGATGTGGATGGCAAAGGAACGGCCATTGTGTCACTCTTTGCGGTAGGCTTATGTCCAGCAGTGGACGTCTGTCGGCTGATATGTTGGTTCGTTTTGAAAAAAGGATCCCTATTAAAATTTGCCGTGCGCGGTAAAGAGCATGTCATATTGAATGTAATCATTTCTTAAGGGGGTGTAAAGAAGGGTGAAAGATTTATGGGAAAACAAATAATTCTAAAGCGAGAATGAGTTCTACGCAGACGAAGTCGCGGGCAAAAGCTAGTATAACTATAAATCAGTCCTTATAGTTTAGTAGTTAGTGTTTCAGAGAACACGGTATTTTTCATTGCACGGCCTTAATTGTGTCAAAGGCCCGACACGTACTTGGGGGCTTTTTAGTGTCAATTCAACAGGCCTAGACGTACTCTGACTAACTCTTAAGAGGGCGCAGTACGTGGCAGTACGCTAGGTTCTCCATACAATCGTATTTATGTTCTCATTTTAAAATACCATGGTAGAATAACATGAAACTTTGTATAGGTACACAATGAGATCCGGCATATCTAGGTCGGAAAATAGTTTCTGTTGCTAGAAAATGGAAAAGAAAAAAAATACAGCGGATTTTTCAGTTTTTTACGGCTTGTATGAAAACCTTAATAATCGTTGTATTTTTTCTCCATTATAATTTCAAGCAACAGAAACTATGTTCCGACCTAGATATGCCGGATCCCATTGTGTATACAAAGTTTCATGTTATTCTAGCACGGCGTTTTGAAATGAGAGCGTACATACGTTTGTATGGAGAACCGAGCGTACTGCGCACTCTTAATTGTGTCAAAGGCCCGACACGTACTTGGGGGCTTTTTAGTGTCAATTCAACAGGCCTAGATGTACTCTGAAGAACTCTGAAGGTGGACTAATGACCTGGTAAAGGTCGCGGGAGTCCACTGGATGCAGGTGGTTCAGGACCGGTCATGGTGGCATTCTTTGGGGGAGGCCTAAGACCAGCAGCAAACGTCCTTCGGCTGATATGATGATAATGATGGTGAACTGGGCACTGGGTGAATGGACCCGGGTATGTCCTTAAACTACGACCAAGACCACCGGGGAATGGGCAGCAGCATTCCTAGAATGCGGTGGAGATACTGCGATCGCCAACCCGCATGCCAAGCGTGACGATTATGGCATTTACCCCCCATGAAATTGGGGGTGGCCTATGTCCAGCAGTGGACGTCCTAGGGCTGATATGGTGGTGGTGGTGGTGGTGGATGGTGAACTCTGAAGGAAAGACACTTAAGAGTGCGCATTACGTTCGGTTCTCCATACAAACGCATTTACGCTCTCATTTCAAAACGCCGTGCTAGAATAACATGAAACTTTGTTTACACAATGAGATCCGGCATATCTAGGTCGGAAATTAGTTTGTGTTGCTTGAATTTATAATGGAGAAAAACAACGATTATTAAGGTTTTCATGCAAGCCGTAAAAAACTGAAAAAACCGCTGTATTTTTTTTCTTTTACATTTTCTAGCAACAGAAAGTAATTTTCGACCTAGATATGCCGGATCTTATTGTGATCTTTAAAATGAGAGCATAAATACGTTTGTATGGAGAACCGAGCGTACTGCCACGTACTGCGCCCTCTTAAACGTTTAAAAAAAATAGTTTTTAACGACAATTTATTTAACATTAACTATGTAGAATACAATTGTTTATTGCTTCACTTACTGCAATTGTCTACTATATTTATATTTACTACAATTATAAGGCTTAAAAAACTCGTAAATTTTAACACCACACTGGTAAATAATTCAATGCATTCTTCTCTTTTACTCGCTTCATAGTCGTGCCAATTGAAGCCAATTGCGTCGCATATAACCTCCACCATGTCATTGGCATTCTGAAATATGTATAGCTGAAACCCATTCCAGGCATGTAGTACAGAATATTCTAGAAGAAATAGCGCGACTGGTATCTGAAATCAGTTTTTAGTGTTGCTAGAGCTCGGACGTCCCTTTGATCGAGTCTTCTCAGAACAGTAAAAGAGAAGTCACAATAACACCGCTCTTTAGTTTTTTTAATACCACGTCAGTGGTAAACAAGCGTACGGCCCGCCTGATGGTAAGCGATCACCGCAGCCTATGGACGCATGCAACTCCTAGGGGTGTCACATGCGACCCAATAAGAATTTGTACACTCCTTTTTTGAAGAATCCCATACTGTAGTCCGTCGGGAAAGCCTCGGCAGGGAGCTCATTCCACAATCGGAGCGTGCGAGGGAGGAAGTTCCTCCGAAACCGTACCGTACGCGACCATTTAGGTTCTAAGATGTGGGGGATGAACGCCCTGCCGACGGTGAGCGGTGCGAAAGCGGCCGTAGGCATCATGTCGAACAGTTCTTCGGAGCACAACCCATTATATAAGCGATAGAACACGCACAAGGAGGGCACAAGGAGTTATGTAGTGTTGTGTTCCTGGTGGTGAGTAAGGTCGCCAGAGCTCCCGAGGGTGCGCTTGGGAGTCGGAGACATGCATATGTCTCTAGCTGTCAACAAAGGAATCCTCAAGGCAGGAAAGGGTTGGCAAAGGGCTTGTGTATTGTAAAAAACACGCGCTGCAGCAGCTGGAGACCGCCGCACGCGCCGGTTCCAACGGAAACAAATGACGGTTACTTTGCCAGCCTAGGGATTTCCATTATGGGCGGCTTGTTACGCGGCACCCGAAACGACTATTATTAATTTATAAAGGACATAACGACTATATTTCATGGCACGCTTGAGCAAAATTCTTTTTTGTTTTGGGCGATTACATATTGTGTTGTGGGCGATTGGCTAGCAATTTGTCACTGCCATATCATTTCTCCATGTATAAACCTACAATACTCGTAGCTAAAATTGGCACTGAAAATAATTTTCGCGTCCTCTAAAGCTGAAGCATTGTTGCATTGTGGAGAACAGTGAGCAAAAATAAACTCTTGAAAGAAGAGACAACGCAAAGCTCTTTATTTGTACGCATATAATTAAATAACAATACATACACACTTGATTACCTCAAGAAAACAGGTCACGGGATTAAAAGTATTCTTCTGAGGGAAAAGGCTGAGTTTCTTGAGCAATAAACAAATACTGTACAAGTATACCAGGTTTGCCGACCAATACTTAGTAGATAACAAAGCACCCACTGAAAACAGATAAGAAATAAGTAGAAATTTCATCATCATCATCAATTTAAGAGGAACGGACGAAGTGTAATTTGGATTCCTTGTAGTACGATTATCGAACTAACTGAATAAAATCCAGGTAGACCGACCAGGCATTTGAAATGTGGTGTTGGCGAAGGACGGAGGGGATAAGATGGACAGAACGAGTAACCAACGAAGCTGTCCTGAACAGAGTGAAGGAAAAGAGAAGCTTACTGACCACAATTAAAACCAGAAGACAGAAAATGATCGGTCACCTGCTACGACACGACCACTTCATCAGGAACATTATAGAAGGTAAAATAAATGGAAAAAGAGGAAGAGGAAGGCCGAGGAAAAGTTATATGAACCAGATAAAGGAGGACGTGGAGGTCGTGTCGTACCAGGACGTCAAGAAACTAGCCTTGGACCGACAGAAATGGCGAAAACTGCATCACGCTGCACCGACAAGAGCCCAGCTCTTAAGTGAATGAATGAATGAGACCGACCAGTCGTTGAGGGTCGAGTGGCGACCGCGTACCGGAAGGCGTAGCGTGGGCAGGCCCCCCACATGGTGGACTGATGATCTGGTAAGGGTCGCGGGTATCCGCTGGATGCGAGTGGCGCACGACCGGTCATTGTGGAAGTCTTTGGAGGAGGCCTATGTCCAGAAGTGGACGTCTTTCGGCTGACATGATGATGATGACACCGACCACTCGGATGAAGAGCAATCCGGTATTATTAGTCGGACTAACAGAAAAAAAACATATTGTCCGATTAGTAGCACAAAGCACAAGCATTCGGATCAAGAGGCCACAGGGCCCAATAAGTAAGCACTCACGCACATGTATACACACTTAACCATGCCCAGAACTCTTCAATATATGTCGCAATGGCATCAAGATCACTCGTTTTGAGTTTGTCCATGGTTAACCTTATAGAAATAATTGCTATTAAATGATTGTAGACCAGCGGGGAATTGGCAGCAGCGTTCCTAGAGTGCTGTGGAGATACTGCGATCGCCAACCCCCATGCCAAGCGTGGCGATTATGACATTTATCCCCCCTGAAATTGTATGTATACACACTTACACATGTATACACACTTAACCATGCCCAGAACTCTTCAATATATGTCGCAATGGCATCAAGATCACTCGTTTTGAGTTTGTCCATGGTTAACCTTATAGAAATAATTGCTATTAAATGATTGTAGACCAGCGGGGAATTGGCAGCAGCGTTCCTAGAGTGCTGTGGAGATACTGCGATCGCCAACCCCCATGCCAAGCGTGGCGATTATGACATTTATCCCCCCTGAAATTGGAGGAGGCCTATGTCCAGCAGTGGACGTCCTAGGGCTGATATGGTGGTGGTGGTGGATTGTAGACGCAGATTGAATTATCGCTATCCCATACAAAATTCCAACGCAACTTCACACGCTCAGACAGGCATATACTCACGAAGGGCACTTTATTGGGCATGGTTTTAAAAATCGGCTTCGCATCACGACTGTTTGTAATGCTACGTCTATGTTTTTCTCAGCTTGTGGATGGTGATCCGCATTTTTTCTTAGTCTGTGGATAGGCTGTGGACACTTACCTTCGGAGTCTGTCCGTAAAGATATATCGTTTAACATGAATACCACACTGATGGCAAGGGCTAGAGAACTCGTCATAGCGTCGCATCGTTGATGGATGTGTATTTATTCCAAAATTTCACCGAATACATTGCAAGGATCCGATACGTGTCACATTGTGATATTGTGATAGATGGCGATGAGATGGCACTTGGTTGCTAAGTGGTTGCTACGGAATACAGTAAAATTTACATAGTAAGTAATAGGCAGGGGCCTTTCAGCTCGAAGTACGAATTTTTCTATGGAAATGTTAGTTTAACTTGTTTGCACCAGATGTCTCTGGGTGCTGTCTCTATCGCACTTGCATATTGAAGTGACAGGGATGCAGCGGTCGTGCGGTTAGTTTTTACTAAATACATAACGGCGCTACGATCTATGTGGAGTATTTCACTGGTATCTCTATCTCAGTATATATATTGTACTTTGTGGTAATAGGTACAGTTCTTTAAATTTGTAATTTGAACTTTAACTTCTTCTAAGGAAATACAACGAACTAATAAATAAACAGTACAAATAAGCTTAAAATAATACTCAAAAATAAACTTCATATTAAAGAACTAAAAAAAGTGTAACCTATGTCGCCTAAATCGCGGCTGCTGGGTGTGGTTCCCAGAAGGCTGGCTGCGTTACGTCGTTGCACCGCAATGCCTATTCACTGGCCGAGGAACGAGCCAGCCCTCAGGTCACCAGCAGTCTAGCGCAACTCCATACAAAAAAAGCGTTTATATGGAGTTTAAGGGGCAAATAATGGCAGAACTGTCATTGCCGTCAAAGAGTAGATAGACTTCCGTTCAAGTAATGCCGCCATGTTTTTCTTTGCTTGTTGTGTCCTGTCACTGCGTACCGGCTGTTTCATGAGACTATTTCTTGTAATTGGTTTATAATTATGGTTTCTTGATAATTTCTTAACGAACTTTAGTTAAGAATTAGTGTAAGGGAGTGTTTTATAAAAATGCTACCGAAAAGACAGTTTGTGAGTTGTGAAATTTGTGGACTGCGAGCCAGCCGTAAGAATTGCATGAAAAGGCAGTTTATGGCTAAATTTGCTTTGGATGAAGACCGGTAAGCATTGAACTAGTTATTTGGTTAGCTTTATTCCAGTACAATCGGTTACAAACAAAAATAATGTATTTATTATTGTGTACTAGTGATGTACTATAACTATCGATAATTAGTGTTTAAAAAATTATGAGAGTAAAATAAATGAGCGGTGTTACACCAGAATTTCATTACCAGCTACCAGTGGATGCAGAAAAATAATATTTTTATTTACTCATAATGACTCGTGATTGTGATTCGTATTAGGTATTTGTGATTTAAATCATTTGATTAACTTGTACGATCTTTTTAGATGCCGGCAGTGGGTCAAAGCTGTGGGAAAAGAAGAAATGAATGCCAACGCCAAAATCTGTGTTTATCGAAAGAAGAAGAAGACATTTCAAACAATATTAAAACAGCGGAATTACAAGGATTTGGAAAATAATGAAAGTGTTTAATTTTCCTCGGGTTCACATTTAAAGCCGTCATTGTATTTATTTCATACTCTGGACTCATAAATGTGGACTCGATGCAAACCTAAATAAATAATAGAGTAGCATGAACTGCAGCATTAGTGCACAGATTTTTATCTGTATCGATAAAAACAGTTATTATCGATATCGATAAACCTGCTTTCGTCGAACGCCACTATTTGATCTGTTGGGTTGGCACTATTGATGTGTCAGTTTGACGTCTGTTTGATACTCATGTTGGTATTAGACGGCCATCTAAAGTACATTCAATTTTCGATCATGCCCTTAGTATGAGAGTCCCGCCTCTTATAACGTAGTGTTTATATTCTCTTTGGTCACCAGTGGTGATGATCAATTTTTTTTAAAGTCTCGTTAAGTACTTCTTGTATGAAGGTCGTTAACGCTTCGTACGGAGTTGAATCTATGTGGAGGTTCAGTTTCGATTTAAGAAGATTTTATGGAGGTGCTATAAGTTTTTTGCCAAAGAGTATTTAAATGACTGATACTGCGCCACCCGCATACAACGGACTCCCGCGACCATTACCAGGTCATCACTCCACTTTTTGGGGCTGCTCACGCTGTGCCTACAAATGAAATAACGGACCACATTTAGGTACATAAATATGGTTTATTTAATCGTAAGGCATTTATTTATGAACCGTGAGATCTTCGAGAAGACAAGTACGGTTGCCAGTTTTTGTTGCACTTTTAGCACCACCCAGGGGTCACGTGTAGGGTAACGGTGGGTACTCCCTACGGACGTGATGCAACTTCGACCCCCATAAATATGGTGGTAATTATTAGAAGAAAAATATATCGAAGCAACTGTTCATTAACAAACTAATGCAAATAAACTTAAAATTCCTTACTGTTATTTTTACTCGGTTTTGACCTTAAAACAAGCGAGGCTAAGTGTCGCAAAATAATAAATGTATTTTATAAAAATAAAAAATATATATTGGGGGACAATCTCTCAATCCCTCAAAGGTTAGCTGGAAGAGATCCCTCATAGGGATAAGTTCGCCTTTGTACTCTGATCCTGTGTGACATGTATATGTTTTAAACTGTTATTGTGTACAATAAAGTGCTTACATACATACATACATACAATCTAACACAAATCGACCTAGTCCCAAACTAAGCAAAGCTTGTACTATGGGTACTAGACGACGATAATACATACTTATATAAATAAATACATACTTAAACACATAGAGAACATCCAAGAACCAAGAACAAATATCCGTGATAAATGCACAAATAATGCCCTGGCCGGGATTCGAACCCGGGACCTCTAGCTTTGGAGGCAGTGTCACTACCAAAGGCTAAACAGGCCGTCAAATTAATAAGAAAATTATTTCATTTGTCTGAGTCTTATTTATTATTTATTTATTTAATCTTTATTGCACAATAAGAAATCTTAACGTACAAAAGGCGGACTCCTCTCCTCCTCTCCTCTCTCCTTATCAAAGTAACGAATTCGAAAAGCGATTACATAGTCCAAGCCAGAAGATTACAAATGCAATAACCGTTTTATAGAAAGTCGTTCATCCATATCTATATTCCATACTAATATTATAAATGCGAAAGTGTGTCTGTGTGTCTGTCTGTTCCCTCTTCACGCTTAAACCGCTGAACCGATTTAGAAAAACAATTGGTATAGAGATAGGTTGGGTTCCAGGAAAGGACTACGATAGTTTTTATCCCGGAAATTATACAAAGTTTCATATTATTCCAACATGCCGTTTTAAAATGAGAGCGAAACTACGTATGTATGGAGAAACGAGCTTGCTGCGGATTCTTAGGCACAAAGCGTCCACGGTGTCTGCTGACCATCAGGCAGGCCGTAACCACCAATGTGAAATTAAAAAAAAAACAATACAAACAAAGTTTGTGCCGCATAAAGACAGTTTTAAGAAGTAAACTACCAATTGTTTCAATCAAACGCACCGGACTAACCTAAAGTAACGACCCGCCATAAAACGCATATATTCACATAAAACTAAGACATAATCATTCCATTATTTCTTCCAATTAAATTTGCCAAGCTGATAGCGAACATTGATAATTTTTACGATGGATTTTTAAAAACAATGATCACTAACTTAGAATTAGGTCTTCTTTTGTTTTTAAGCAACAGTGTATTAAGTGATCACTATGTTGCGGGAAGGAAAGGTATCTACATTGCATACGTGCCTCCTAAGTCAACAGCGAATCAGGGACAGAAAGAGGAGCCAGTGATAAAAATGAGACGACAGGACAGCAATGAAGAGATCAAGGCGATTCTAGAAGAAAACTACAGATTCAAGAGCGAGGATTCGGCGACGAGGTTCAAGATTGCGACAGAACAGAAAGAAGGTAAACCTTACTCCGCTTTTTACGGTGCTGGGTTAAATAACCATTATCAGCCGAGTCGTACAGATTCTTTAATGTGGCACTACTATATTAGTGCATCCTGATTGGTGTGGGATGCACGAATGCGGGCCAGTGCCGATGGAACACTGCATCGGTACAATAAAATTGAAAGCTCAAACACTGTAAACAGAAGAAAACAATATCAAATTAAAAATGTGAAATGGTAAACAACAGGCAGGCTTATCGTTAAAAAGCGATCTTTTCCAAACAACTATTGGTTGCTGGAGACAAAGCAGAATAATAACATGAGAAAGTAAACCCGAATAAAGCATTACTAGCCGAACTTACAAAAATACATAAATTGCGCAGTTGTAATAATAACGGTATATTCATAACTAAGGACGTCTAAGCGACGTCAGTATGCTGTCGGGAACAAAGAAAATGAGTGTTGGTAATGACTCAAGTTTTCGGAGTCTCGAATTCAAGAACTCGACTCGTACTTTCGGGACTCCAAGCTTAAAAGACTTCCGAGTCTTTTAAGTCATGAGTCGAGTCCTTTTTCGAGTCTTATCGAGTCCTGTAGTCACAACTCGAGCCTTAGAAAAGTCTCGAACGATCGTATCTTTTATAATTTTTTTTACTTTTGGGTTGCTTCAAAATACTTGAATCTAATCACAGCAGAGACTCACTTTTGAAGTTTCTATCCAAAGAACTGATTTCTACAGTAAGTACCTACTTCTTTGAGTAGGCCGCGTAACCTTACGTGTTTCTACAAGTACAGTTGAGTTCTAATCATAATGAGTTAAAAGCCATTTGTTTACACTTAGTAATCAAAACTCTCAGGTCTCTATACAAGACTCGAGTCTTTATACAGGACTCGAGTTAAACAACACGTTTCGATTAATTTAAAAAACTACGTCGAGTCTTCGGAATTAAGACTCCAAAGACTCAAGTCTTTACCAACACTAAAGAAAATACGACACACAGATTGAAGATTGTTTAGTCCGGAAACAGCCTTAAAAATACTTTGTGTAGGTACTGCCTGATATGTCCTCTTCGTTTTCAAGTCCAGTCAATTCCTGTAAAAGTAAAAGTAAAAGTAGTTTATTCTTCAAATTAGGCATATTACATGCACCTATGAACGTCAATAAACTACCACCGGTTCGGAAAAATATACCTCTGCCACGAGAAGAACCGGCATAAGAAACTCGGCATAGAAGGTTATTTTGAGTTTCCCAGTATTTCTCGTGGCTATTGGTTTATAATACTCCTGTGAAGTCCATTCCTAAAAATGGTGCATTTGCCAAACAAAGACTGCATCCATTATACATACCAGGGGCTTCGATAGATTGTTACTATCCAAAACACTTTGATATCCTACTATTAGTTGAAAATTTAGATGTTTGGATGTTTGTTACGCAAAAACAGCTGCAGGCAGGCAGATGAAATTCACACCCTGGATTGATATATGGGATACTTTCCTGGATATCATCCCTCAGATGGATTAAATTGAGGATGGCAGTTGATACGGTAGTTTTTTTAAGTAGATACTCTCGTCTGTCTCGATGGTTCTTAGCTATGCTGGACAGAAAAGCAGCATTTCCAAGATATTCAGTTTACTAGAAGTGACTAGCTGGAGCTTAGGCTAAGGACGTAAGTACGACAGATTTTAGGACAGGCAATTCGGAGCCTTTTTTTATGCCCTACATATAATACTGGTATTTGTTTGTATAGCAGCGGTAAAATTTGGATAGCCTACGGTAATTGTGCAAATCCGCCACTGCGTAGTGAAGATTTTGATTATTAACAGGGGTTGTACTTTTCGTGCCGGTGACGTAAAATTTACGTCACACTGCATACAGGATGATTCCAATTGGTGTTATAATAATTATTTATATTTAATCATCAATCATTTAATCATGCATTTATAATGGTATTTTTTCTTATACGACCTATTGCATCCAAAGAATATTAAGGATTTCTTTTCATATTTACGCACAGCTGAGGATCTCATAGTCTTTCAAGTTTTATAACAGGTTATAGAAATGTTGAATCTAAATATGAACGTAAACTCTCTATGATGAGGTTTGTTTAATTATTGGTAATAACTGGTATTACACATGAACCAGTCACAAAAACTTGCAGTATTACCTAATGCTGTACTTTATAAGTTGCGATGTGAAACGCAAATATCGTTTGTAATAAGGACATAATTGTAAAAAGTGCCTGATTATTGATTAATGAATGATGATTGATTGATTACAATAAGACTAATTAATATTATCCTATATGGAGCGTGACGTCACCGGCACGAAAAGTACGACCCATGATTATTAATTTAATTTTCAGAGAAGGTATCCGACGAGAAGGGGACGATGTCGTGGGTGTTCCGCACGTTTGCCGTGCGGCGCATCGTCGGTGGCATGGAGACCAGTATCAGCATGTACCCGTACAACGTGGCGATATCCCGCAACGGCCGCCATTGGTGTGGCGGCTCCATCATCGACGAGCAGTGGGTGCTGACAGCTGGACACTGCTTTGAATCGTACGTTGCGTATGATGTCCTGGTACCTAACTGACTACAGTATGCACTAGTGTATAGTGACGATCTCGCTCAACGGCCGCCATTGGTGTGGCGGCTCCATCATCGACGAGCAGTGGGTGCTGACAGCTGGACACTGCTTTGAATCGTACGTCGCGTATGATGTCCTGGTACCTAACGTGACTACATTATGCTCCCGTACATAGTGGCGGTCTCGCACAACGGCCGCCATTGGTGCAGCGGTTCCATTATAGACGAGCAGTGGGTGCTGACGGCTGGACACTGCATTGAATCGTATGTGTTTATGATGTCCTGGCACCTAACATGACTACAGTATGCACCCTTCATAGTGGCGATCTCGCACAACGGCCGCCATTGGTGTGGAAACTCCATCATCGACGAGCAGCGGTTACTGACGGCTGGACACTGCTTTAAGTAGTACGTGTTTATGATGTCGTGGTACCTAACATGACTACATTATGCTCCCGTACATAGTCGTGATCTCGCATAATGACCGCTATTGGTTTTGCGGCTCCATGAGCAAGTGGGTGCTGCCGGCTGGACACTGCTTTGAGTCGTACGTGTTTATGATGTCCTGGTACCTATATATAGGTTATAGGTTTACGCGGGCTGGGTTTCCGCAACTCGACGTCATATGCGCCTATTCTGCGTGATGGGTTGTTGACGCTACACGTGCCAGCCCAATTCTACCAGAAAGCCTAGCAGACCCTTGATGTTGCCGACGACTTCTGGCAGCGAGGTATTTTACCCGGTATGCTTATTCAGGACATGTCAGGATGACGTGGGCGGCTGTCTCTTCGTCCTCCATGCCGGCTCTGTAGAGAGGGCTATCTGTAACACCTAAAGTGAAGAGGTGCTTGTTGCTCCTGGTACCTAATATGACTTCATCATGTACCTTTACAACGGGGCAATCTCGCACAACAACCGCCATTGGTGCAGCGGCTCCATCATAGATCATAGATGAGCAGTGGGTGCTGACAATAGCTTTCAGTCGTACGTTGCTTATGATGTCCTGGTATCCTAACATGTAGTGATGTCTGATACTGTAGTAGTATGTACGTGGCGATCTTGTGCAACAGCCACCATTTTTGAAAACCACTATAGAATAGTTGGTGGTCTTGGGTTTGAATCAGGGTCAGGGTATGTGTGTTAAAATTATTATTAAATTTAATTATCTGAAACTAAACAGCGATGCAATCATATGAGATCTTGCCCATTATACTCGTAATACGTTTCGGTTGGCTATTAATATTTTTAGACTCCTGACTACCACTTAAAAATCAAAATAGAGCTCACTTTTTCAACGCACGAATGTAGTTGAGGGATTTTATCAAATCTCTAAACTAGTCTATAATACTGAAATGACAAACCCGGTAGATTTTTTTTGTCGATTTTGTTATTTTACTGAACTGACCCAGACATTTGACCATATCACTAGATTTTTATAGGAAAATGATGAAATGGATGATGGATTTTTCTCATTTTAACCACCACCCACCACCACCATATCAGCCCTAGGACGTCCACTGCTGGACATAGGCCTCCCCCAATTTCATGGGGGGCAAATGCCATAATCGCCACGCTTGGCATGCGGGTTGGCGATCGCAGTATCTCCACCGCACTCTAGGAATGCTGCTGCCCATTCCCCGGTGGTCTTGGTCGTAGTTTAAGGACATACCCGGGTCCATTTTACCATCATGCGTAAATTGATCATAGTATCCCTTAGAGATTTAATAAATATCCAGTATTGCGTTATTTTCCGAATATAATTTGTTGGTGAACCATTTGATAACTTTTATTTTACAGGGCACATGACAATGACAAGAAGAAACTGGCCGCTTTCATAATACGCGCTGGGAGTTCGTTCCACAACAGGGGAGGATACCAGGCTAGAGTTAACAAGGCAAGTGCCATGTGCTTTACAATTGTGAAAGACCATAACAAATTTCATAAATCTAGATCAACGGGAAGTGACCTGAAAGTGCCTATTCTATGGATTGAACGAATATTAAGGAAGACAAGACGGACGGATCAAGGGGTATACAGGTTGATCAAGGGAAAGTTTTGTACTTACAAGTTTACAACTAAAAGAAAAAGTAATGGCCGAATCTTACCGGAACCTAATGAACTTGACCGAGGACCGTCCTTGTGCGTGTTCTATCGCTTGTACAATGGGTTGTGCTCCGAAGAACTGTTCGACATGATGCCCACGGCCGCTTTCTACCATCGCACCGCTCGCTGACGGCAGCGCATTCATCCTGACATCTTAGAACCTAAATGTCGCGGTCGTCTAAACCCAATGGTCGCGTACGGTACGGTTTCAAAGGAATTTCCTCCCTCGGACGCTTCGACTGTGGAATGAGTTCCCTGCCGAGGTTTTCCCGAGGGACTACAGTATGGGGTTCTTCAAGAAAGTATACATTTTTAAAGGGTCAGCAACGTGCATGTGATACCACTGGAGTTGCAGGCGTCCATAGGCTGCGGTGACCGCTTACCACCAGGCGGGCCGTACGGTTGTTTGCCACCAACGTGGTATTAAAAAAAGGTTTTAAGTTTTGTTTATGATGACCATTTCAGGCATTCTTCCCCGCTAAATACGCTCCAGGGAACGCGGACTACGACTTTTCGCTTGTCCGTCTGGACCGGCCAATGCCCATTGGACGGAACATCGCAGTGCTCAACCTACCGTCGAAGGACTACGTCATCAAACCAGGGGACATGCTCATTGTCACCGGATGGGGCAGCACTCATGTAAATATGTGTTGTTTACTACAGTCGTTGGCCGGTCGAAGCTACATGTAATATGTTTATAAAACAAAAATAATTTGGACCCCCTTAAGCGTGTCACACACAGGCGCGACCTACGGTGGCGGCCAGTTGTAAACTATGACAATCAAGGCCGCGTGTGTCCGAATGATTCTTAGGATTGTCATAGTTGTACAACTGGCCGCCACCGCAGGCCGCTCCAGTGTGTGACACGCTTTAAGGTCTTTGGTAAGTCCTGTCAATCCATGTAGAAAATCAGATTTTTTTCTCAAAGTGGGTTCCAAATTAAAGAGTGCGATCGTACCATAGGTAAGACAAGTATCATACAATGACCCATATTGGCTGATGGGATGGGAACTAGTGTTTGCAATCCGGATCCAACTTCTATGGGATCCTGATCCGAACTACCGAGATCTTCCATTCGATATGAATCCGGATTGCAAACCTTACACGGAACTCCTCAAATATCATCGGCCTATAAATACTCGTAGAGAATAATCAACGCATTTGCTATTAGAAGCACTCCATGTGGTGAATTCTGGTTCATTCTGCAATATCGTTCCAGGAGACCGGTGCTGGTCACATTCCGGATCGTCTCCGCTTCGTCCCCGTACCAGCGATGAGACTATCAGAGTGCCAGTCGGCGTACCGCTTCTACATAACTCCTCGCATGATGTGCGCCGGGTACGCCACCGGTGGAAAAGACGCATGCAACGTATGTTTGTCTCTTTTTAACTTACAAGCCCCTTAAGGCAAGAAAGTGATGATAGAATGGTTCGCTAATATTCTAGGATTGATAATTGAGTGATCTGATCAGGATCTAACTTAGTTATTGTAATACTAAGAACGTTAAAATACACTCGAGCGAGATGCGATATGTTCTGCTGTGCCCTACTTCTCTTAACTTAGCTTCTTGTTCTCAACCTGATTCATGGAATACAAACCCACAGCATGATTCTGGAGGACCGGCGGTACGCGACGGCGTTCTACTTGGGATCGTCTCGTTTGGGGGCAAGCAGTGCGGTGACCCACACTCCCCGGGGGTATACAGCAGGGTGTCGGAGATGACGTGGTGGGTGGAACAGACAGTGGCCAAGAACGAGGCGAGCACCGTACCAGAGCTGCAGGAGAAGATCAAGCGAGCGAGGGAGCGAGAACAAGACTTGCAGAGGTGAGAGGTACTAGGATAGCATGATTTTGAGAAAATGGCGTGATGGGTAGAGCAGATCGTCGCCAATGAAGCCAGCACCATGCCAGAACTGCAGAAGATCAAGCGCGCGAGGGAGCGTGAACAGCAGTACTTACAGAGGTGAGGGTACTAGAATAACATGAATCTAAGACAATAACGCGGTGCGTGGACCAACCACGAGGCCATCATCGTGCTCGACTGCAGAAGATCAAGCGCAAGAAGACGAGAACAAGACTTGCAGAGGTGAGAGTACTAGGATAACATGATTCTGAGAGAATGACGTTGTTGGTGTAGCAGATCGTCGCCAACGAGGCCAGCATAGTGCCAGAGCTGCAGATGATCAAGCTCAAGTAAGACATGCAGAGGTAAGTGAGGCTAGACTAGTCTTAGTTTTTCTACTTTTTGACCGAGCGAGCGAAGCGTCTCCGTTTCAACATTCGACAAAAATTCTGTCGTATGTATGTCTGTCTGTTCGGATCTTCTCCTCTACAGGTCGCATTTCTCAACCGATTCTCGTGAAATTTTGTGAGTAGGTTCCATAATTATACAGATTTTTTATGTCGAGTCAGTTATTGAAATTTTTAAAATTTGAAAAGAAAAATAATATTGCGAGGTATACAGCTCACAGAGCCACTAGTCTCAGTTGGTTAGTTGTACATTTCAAAAACTGACATCTTAAATAAGTTGAAAAATCCCCGACATTTTTATTTTCAAGTTTAATATCACAAAAACGCCATAACAGATTTTGATAAAACATATCTTAGAACTATCGCTGGAAGACCTCCTTCAAATAAAATAAACCGTATTCAAATCGGTTCACCCGTCCAAAAGCTGCGGTGCCACAGACAGACACATACATACACAAATATAAGACCCCTCTTTTGCAATCCACGTCGGGTATTAAAAATGGTAGTTATTTGACACTGCGTAATCTCAGAACAGGCGATCAAATAACATCAATTTAGAGTAATTTCGTAACATTTTTGACGGAAAACGTACTTTTTGTACGACATGCCGAGTTCTTCTCATGGTAGATGTTTATTTTTCCGAACCGGTGGTATAGTTTATCGACGTTCATAGATGCATGTATGCCTAATTTGATGAATAAATTACTTTTACTTTTCTTTTACATGCGCATGCGTACAACCTGCCCGTTGCTAAGATGTCATCGTAGCTTATTGACGCTTGCAACTCTAGGGGTGCACACATGTGCATTGCCGATCCTTTAAAATGTTTCGCACTTGAAGGAGCTTCGCTTATAGAAAAGCGTTAAGATTCTTTTGCACATTTAATCTTAAAATCAGTGTGTCGTGCTCTACACACGTGGCAGTTAAAAATAATTCTTTAAGGTGATCCTATAACACAAATATTATTGAACATAATTTAATCCTAGTTCGATTTGTGCAATATTGTTTCGTATTTATTTACATTAATTGGCCTACCGGTATAATGTCATTATTGTTTACTAAATCGTTTTGATGGTGAATTTTATACTGCAGATTCAAAGCCCGCGTGGAAGACAAGAAGAATCAAATCAAAAATTGGCTGCGAGAAACCCTGAAATCACCCAGTTTCCTAGAACTAGCCAAAAAGAAGTTGACCGAGGCGCAAGCAATGCGCAGAAGTTTTTCCTCTCCACTCTCAGAAGATCAAGACTTAGCGGCAGTAGACGATTCCGTCATGGACGATATCAACCTGTCAAATTTAATACACGATAGGATCCTACAAGGTGAAGACGGTAATGAAGACGAGAATATGCTAAGTACGCTGGCCCTCAGGGATATCATGTTGAATGAGAGCAAAGGTGAAAAGGCGAAGGACGGTTTTGAGGAATTGCTCGAGTTTGTATCAAGGGACGACCCGGGGCCACCTATTAGTAATACTACGAAGCATTGAGAGCGCCGTTCGTGAGTGTGATGTGCTTTTGCTATCCGAAGCTAGGTGGCGCTGTTTTTAATAATAAATTCCCTGAAAGAATAACGTGTATTCGTGTATGTTTATTACCGACTTCAATAGAAGGAAGGAGGTTCTCAGTTCGTCTGCATGTTTGCTTGTTGGTTATGTGCACGTCAGAAACGCCAAACGCCATGGGTCCCGGGACAATATCAAACTCAGAGTTGTCCAATAATAGCTCATTAATATTTTATTTACTTTAGTAAGCGAGACAGACCCCTTACTGGAAAATTTATTGATACAAATCAGAAAATAAATAAATACCGACTAAACTATTCGTAGGAGTCCAATAGGAAAGGTCCCCGGAAGGTACACATTTCTACCATGGTGTGCGCTGCGATCACTAAGCTTACCCCCACCACCTACTTCGCACATAGCCAATAGCAAACTATCCATAGAAATAGTAAATTAACAAAAATATATTTTAAATTTAAACTGTTTATTTGAAATTTAGGTAGGTAGGTAAATTCATTTGCAAAACAGAAACCTTAATCCTAATATGAAAGATTTTGCGTGACCTCGGTTAGAGAAAGATTGAGCTGCTCGCGAGTTATCAATGGTAAGTAATAAATCATAATTTACAATGCATGCATTTTATAATTTTGTTTTGTTATTAGAGTAGATACTGCGTATACAGGGTGACATCGGAGACGTGATCAGAATCAATTTGACTCGATGAAGTATTGAAAGACAAACTCAATAAAGATGAAATCACAGTTACTACTTGCAATATTGACTATTATTTCTCTAATTATTAACAGAAAAAAAAATGTTTCATACAACTTGGTCACCCTACACCACACGACGTCTTGTCATCCCTCATACAACGTGTGTCAAAAGTGATAGGGTGACCATGATGTAAGTATGGCGTTATTATTTTTCTAGTAATAGTTTGAAAAAATAAACTTGTTTCATTCGATGTAACAACTATTGCATTTAAAACGCGATCATGTGTAGAGTCTGAAAAATTTGCTTCTGATTACGCCTGTATATGGCCTAAAATTCTGACTGTACACTCACGGACTTTAATTGTTGAGCCATTTTGAGCTCACTTTATACTGGGCATCGTAGTTAGCTATAAAGTGTCCAGTATAAAGTGAGCTCTAAATGGCTCAACAATTAAAGTCTGTGACCGTACATATTATGTAACAAAATGTATCATGAGTTAAGTTACATTATTAATTCTTAAGAACAACGCCATCTATTGAACATTAGTGGCACTACCTACTAACAACGCAAAGCTGTTAGCTGCGAAACACGAAGTAGAAGTGATGCGAAAGCTATCGTTGCGGCGACGGCCATTAGAGGTCGCAGGCTGGTACGAATCTACGGTTGGCACCCATTCAAATACCGTCTAATATACGGATGGGCCCTGTAACAGGAGCAAAAACTTAAACGGTGGACTATGTAGTGGGCCAGAAATTGTTTACAAGTTAAAGATAGCATAATATGTGTATTTTTATTACTCATCTGAAGTGATATTAATGACAATTTATTTGTAAAACTTAATAAAATTGAAAAAAAATACCAAAAATATCCTTGAAAACAAAAAATGCAAAAACAATTATGACTCCTAACTTGATACTACCTCGTTACCTATAATCGTGGTCTCAAGATAAATTACTTGAAGTTCATATAATTTGGATCGAAATTGCTCCGAATAGAAAAAAAAACAAAAAATATTGGGAAACAGGGAACTACTGCAGATGCTCTACAGAAGCGTCCTTTTAAATATTTGCTCCTGTTTGTTACATGAACCACCTTATAATAAAAAAAAAGCTATAATATATACAAGGCAAGATCAATTTGCAGGTAATTCCTGTAACAGTAATCCATGCCGAGTTGCATCTATATTTTCTGTATTATAATGTACAGAGAAGTATTTTTTTCTTTCTTTTTTTAGGGGTCCCGTACTAGAAAGGTCGAAACGGAGCCCTTTTATTGCTGCCACTCACAAGTCCGTCTTTCCGTCTGTCCGTAGTCTGTCGCACAAGTTTTACAGCAAAGCGGTTGGAACTACAGTATATAAGCATCTTGTTGACCCAAACCTATACAAATTGACTTTTTTTTTGTTTTTTTTTCATACAACCTAGACCTTTTTAAAGCACGGTGAATAGGCATCTTCTGGGTGAGCTCGCTTCATCGTCAGCCTCATCTTTGCCCCTTGAGATCCAAGAGCAATCCCATTTTTCAATGAAAAAAAGTGGCCATACAGATAAAAGGGACGCGGAAAAATGTCTCGGCCTACCCCATCGACTGGGCTATCGTTGTAGAGGACTTTTTAGTAGATACATACAGTATTTTTGTTTTAAGACATATTAGAAAACAAAGCAAAAAGAAGCCTACAGTCACCTGTTTTAAAAAAAAGTTTTTTTTCTAACTACCAGGTGATATTTTTAATTATTACTTATAACTAATACCAATAGAGGTATATCAAAAAACAAAACTATGATACGTTATTATATACAGAAAGCCTTTATTTAAGTATTTATAAAAAAAAAATAGTACTAAATAAGTGCTTTTTAGGGTTACATAGTCAACTCCGCGGCTAAGCTCAGACTGTTATAGTACTAGAAAGCTGTAATTTATCATGAATATACATACATATCAATCACGGCGACAAAGTGGTAAAAAAAACAAATAAAAGTTGTTTTAGGGTACACACTTCTCATACACGTAAAATAGGAATGATTTTTTTTTCGTTTCGCATTCGTTTTTATAGGGTATCGTTGGATAGGTCTTTAATTCTCTCTTCTTGGGTTTGCTGAAACCATTTTTTTATGAAGTAAATATTTTCGGAAATATGAAATCCGAAAGTTCAAAAAATGTGTACCCTCTTACTTTCGAACCGCGCGTCCAATAAATATGAAGAAAATCAAGGAAGTAACGCTTTATAAAGACTTCCAAGGAAAATTATTTTGAACTATTTTTTTTTAGTTTTTGTAGTAAAAGATTTGTAAACTTAAGTAGTTTGTAATTTAACTACCATTGCTTCTATTTATATATATGTACTCTTTACTTCATTATTACGCCATTGCATTGTATCTATTTACTCTTTTTATAAAATTGAATAAGTTTTAAACATTGTAAAGGAAAGCAGATATTTGATGAAAATGATTGAAAATAGGAGAGGAAATATGTTGGGATATCTCATACGCCATGACAACTTTATTAGAAAAATAATAGAGGGAAACAGAAAAATGGAAGACCTAGAATGACGTATATGGAGCAAATAAAAGAAAAAATATATGCTTTATCATACAGAGAAGTAAAGGACAAAAGTGAATGTGGAATAAGCTGGAAAATACTCCACTGACAAGAGTCAACCTCTTAAATTATATGACGATAAAACTGAATCTTCTATGATTTTGAATCTTCAAGCCTCACTATGAAGTCACTTTTTACCTGGCTACTGTGATAAAATTCGGCCAAACTAAATCATTTTAACTTGTAACATGAATGTTAATCTATTATGACATATAAATTTTTTAACGATGACCTGTAACGATTGTTATTTATATTTTATTTTTTTATTTTCATTGCGTGCATTTTTTTTAAGTGCCTATTAGATCACCCTGAATGTAATTTCTTTCAAATACAAAATAGATATCGACGTCGGTTCATACAGGGTGTTTTTATTGAATTCCGTTTATTGCGAAGGCTCAATCCTGAAATGAAATAAACTAATCTTCTCTAAAACTATCCGAATTCGTACCATTTCGAAGATATTCAAGATCGTTAATTAACACCACTAGTATAGTATAAAATATCCTTAACAATTAAACAATGAAGACGTGCGTGTCTTTCAAATTTTGAATTGTCATACTTGACATTAATTTTTGCTTAACTCCACGTTTAATCTTAAGGCAGGTTTTCATTCACCGTTGGTGATATAATTAATTATTTTTTATGAAAGTGAAAAAATATATATTTTTCCTGAATTTTGAAAAACCAAATATGCTTCGTCGTTTCTATGCCTATACACAGCTATATGCTAGAAAGAACGAAATCCAATGAAAACATCCTGTATAAAAAAGAATTACCCCTGAAAAACCATATGTTAATGGTTTTATTGTACCTCAGAACATAAAAAAAAATTCTTTCTATGATGATGATGAGATACATACTTACCCCGTCTAGTTTGTGCAAATTAGTAATCGAATTGGCCGATAGATGGCGCTGAACCCCGAGCGTTGAAGTTCTACTTCGTGCTCTTAAGATTTTTAATTGGACCATGGTTGGGATCTAGGACCATAGAACTATGTGACGGTCGGGAACAACGGAACCCTACACCGAGCACGACCTGAAATGATCTTCTATACGGTCTTGTGGATTTCGAGTTCCGTACTATAAGTACACACCTGCGCCAGTTCTCGAGAATGGTCGTGCAACGCTCTATTGGGATCGATCTGTCATCACGGACAGGACTATTGTAGCCAACAAGCCTGATATCGTGCTGACAGATCGATTGAAGCGCCAGGCAATACTCGTTGACATCGCGATCCCCCATGACGAGAACCTCGTGAAGGCTGAGAAGGACAAATCTAGAAAGTACCTAGACCTGGCACACGAGGTAACCGCCATGTGGGATGTTGATTCAACGATCATTGTCCCGATAGTCTTCTCCGCGAACGGTCTAATAGCGAAGAGTCTCGACCAACATCTCAATAGACTCTCGTTAGATGGCTGGGTCAAGGGTCAGATACAGAAGGCGGTACTCCTGGACACGGCGCGGATAGTCCGGAGGTTTCTCTCTCTGTCGCCCTAACCACCGGTAGCTTAGGCCCTGCCTCGCTGCCGGCGGCACCCTAGGTTAGGTTTTTTATAATGCTTTTATATTTTGTATGTATGTTTATATACTTTACTTTTATAAAGGTATTGTAAAAAACCTAGCTTAAGTACGAAAATAAATACAGAGATTATTTGCAACAAAAAAACTTATATGACTACTTACACCTTTTGTAAGGTATTATAGCAAACTTAATTAAGCCTATGATCTAGATTAGATTAATTTTTGAAGCAAAATGTTGTATCTGATTTGAAGATTTGAAGCCAAATTTTTTTTTAGTGTATTCGAAAAAAACGGAAGCACGACAACTTTTTGGTGGCTATGCCACTTTTACATTTACGAGCATTTTTAAGTATTAATCAATAAAACGAGCTAAGAGCGAAAGTTAAACCTTTTATTTCTTTCAAAATGGACGTTGTTTTAAGAAATCTTTCATGTATTTAACCAGCTTTTGGCTATTTCCGTGTCTGTCCGCGAAGATTTACCAGTAGTTAATCTATCTATATATATATTTTTTACATCGAATCAATATTCAAGTAGAGTCGATATCATCATTCTCCTAGCGTTATTTCCAGTACAGTTGCACCCTGAAGGATGCCAGAGGTCCGCTATCTAATCCTAAGAATTGGCGTAGGCACTAGTTTTTGTGGAAGCGACTGCCATCTGACCTTCCAACCCAGGGGGGAAACTAGACCTTATGGGATTAGGCTTGTCAAGTGAGTGGGCAACTTGACTGTTAGAAGTTGTCGAGCTGCCCGGAGGCCTCTAACTTGGCTTAACTACTGCTATCATAGACAGCAACCGGGATCAACGGCTTAACGTGCCTTCCAAAGCACGGGAGTGCTCAGTTAGTAACCACTCAAACCGGTCACCCATCCAAAGACTGACCTCGCCCGACATTGCTTAACCTAGCAACCCGCCCTCTGCCAGCTAAAAAAATTCAAGGAAGAAGTGTAAAATATAATGAATTTAAAACTATCACAGCTAAGTATACGTAGCAGAGCTTAAGAAATGTAGGCACTTGGAAAAGCAATATTGTAAATGTAACTTTGTGCCATTTTAAGCCCGCATAATTTCAGGGGGTGGACAGTTACGGAACCCTTCGTTGCGCGTGGCCCGACACGCACTTGGCTCCTTTTTTTAACGAATACTATTTAAAAATCATTTTTAGTTGGTACATTCTTTGAGATGATGAAAACCGGTCGTGTCCAAGACTGACTCGCGAGATAAGCTTTCCGGTTTAAGTATACATTATTTTTGAAAGAAAGAAAAAAGCCTACATATACGTAGAAATAATAATTTTATTTTTCTTAGAATATATACTGTGTAGTGATTTAAAAGAACTGGTTAACATCGGAGAAAATTGAGTGGGCGAATGATATTTTCTTCCACTATTATGATATTACCTTTTTCCATATGGCACTTTATAATTTCAGAGTTACGAGTAAGTATCTACAGATTTTCGCGTATGCTTTCTATCAGCAATTTGGCTTCCAAACCCTTAAATTTAGATTATGTTCATAGGGAAGAACATAATCTAAATTTAAGGGTTTGGAAGCCAAATTGCTGATAGAAAGCATGAAGGCAAAAACAAGTTATGGTATCGACGAGCTTCCATCGACATTAATAAAAGCTTGTGCAGTGGAATTAACTTCACCACTCACATACATTATGAGTCAGTCATTTTCCGAGGGTATTCTTCCTGATTTATTAAAACTAGCAGTAATAAAACCCATTCATAAAAAGAACGATAAAACTAACCCTAACAACTACCGCCCGATAGCTTTATTGCCTGCGATGTCTAAAATTTTCGAGAAAGCAATGTGCAAACGTTTGTATTCTTTCTGTGAAAAATACAATGTCTTCACTGATTCACAAAACGGTTTCCGAAAGAAACGGTCAACAACATTAGCGGTCTATAAATAGGTAAATGACATTTTGAATATTTTAAATGGAAAAGAGTATGCCATCGGAATTTTATTTGATATGACCAAAGCTTTTGAAAAAGTAAACTATAATATACTACTTGACAAATTGTATGGTATTGGAGTGCGCGGTATAACCCACAAATGGTTTCAATCATATTTAAGTAATAGGAATCAATACGTTGACATTGAGTACGCGAATAAACATACCAGAGAAATCAGCGTTGTCAGATCTGATGTCCAACCTGTAGTGGACTCAATCCCTCAGGGAAGCGTAATTGGATGCGTGCTATTTATAATTTACATTAATGACCTGCCAAAATCTTTCAATGAAACTTGTGTTATGTTTGCAGACGACTTCTCTCTACTACTGTCGTGTAAACATAGTATGAACCTCAACGAAACAATATTTCAAACTGTAACAAAAATTGTAAGCTGGATGAACGACCATAATTTAGAAATTAATTTTTCCAAAACCAAAACAATGCAATTTAGGCCTCATCAGAAAACCGAATTAGACATAAATTTCTCATACAATGGAATTAAACTAGAATGCGTTTCCACTTTTCCACTCTTAGGCATAACTATTGACAGCCACATGAGCTGGAAAGATCATGTGCAAAAAACAAAACTCAGCCAATTTATCTATGCCTTAAGTCAACTAAAAAAGACCACCGATCTACGGACCGCCTTGTCGGCGTACTATGCCTTCGCGAACGCATGGCTCAGCTACGGCGTAATCTTACGGGGAAACAGTACTAACGCACCAGAACTGCTAATTTTACAGAAAAAGTGCATATGGATACCGACAAACACCAGACACCCAGAGAGCTGTAAAACACATTTTTAAAACCTTGGCATCCTCACCTTACCTTGCATGTACATTTTAGAATCGTGTTAATTTATAAAATCCTATCCAGACCTGTACTCTACAATTGGCGATATGCCCCGTCGTTTTGAATCACGTTCCAAAAATAATCTGATACAAGTAAAATCAAAATTGGCAATACATAAAAATGGACCTTATCCCACATCAATAAGGATTTTTAATAAATTGCCAAACCACATAAAAAATGAGCCCAACCGCACCAAGTTCATAAAAAAAAAATTCTTGTAAATAAAATTTACTACACCGTTGAGGAATATCTACAAGACAATAACGACTTAGCAACTGAAGTATAGTCCAAGCAGGCGATAGTTTCATAATTTAATAACCAATAATGACATATTCAAATTAAATATCATGTAACTCAGTAAATGTACTTGTACACCTAATGTTTTATTATTATTATTGAGAATTTGTTATTATTTCTATTACATTAGTTTAGTTAGTTATTAAGCTTATTAAGAATGTAAATTGCAGTGCCCTTGCAGAGCTCATAGCTGATCTTGTTTCGATATACCACCTTATGTAATGTACCTATGAAAGCAATAAAATACTGAATACTGAATACTGAAATTCTTGGTTGGAATTATGGGCTTATTAAACTGCGCCTCCGTTTATTTAATGTATATATTTAAAAAAAAAACATAACCGTTGTCCACAGTAAACATAATTTTTAATTGACTTCAAAAACGGAGGTTTTCGATTAGGTTGTATTTTTTTAAATGTTTGTTTGGTACCTCAGAACTCCGTCATTTTTTTTGCTCGATATCATATAATATCGGTCTGTTTTTTTGTCAATTTTTTCTTCTTAAATAAAGGGTGAAATTTTATTGACTGTTCAAATTTTTCCCAGGCATTAGGTATCAATAAAAGATGCCATTTCTGAAAAAAAAACATTCTATATTTCCAAAATAAAATGTGCTGTCCGAATAAATAATTAGTAACGTGTAGATAATTGGGAGCTGAATGACGCTCGGGGTTAGCGGTGCGGGGGGAGGGGCGCGTTCACCTATCTTACCTCGACCAAAATTGCAAATTAGTTGCACGCGCATCTCCTCATGCCCAGTCATGCACTTCCGTGTTGTATCTCTCGTAAAGACGCGCGGTCGCGAACGTGACTTACAAAAATGTTTACGAACCGGGAGTACCCCGTGAATGAAGGAAATTTTGCAACTTATGTTTTTTTTTACTAGTTTCCAATAATATCTTAATATCATTGTAGATTTCATTAAAAAAACAGTTTTTCGACACGTAAGTTTGTCTCGGCGTCTCAACGTAGGGGCGGGGCGAGCGTTATTGCCACCTCCCGCACAACGTGCGCCGCCGCGGTATCCACGAACGCATGGTTTTTAGGATATCTTTCAGCTGCTCTGTCTCAATATTTTAGTACTGAAAGATACTGAAAGAAAAAACACGATTTTTTTAATTTTCGCTAAAGAATCCACTGTGATAATTTGAACAGTCAATATTATTTCAACCTGTATATCGAAGAATAGAAGCGTCAAACGACTTACCTGCAGAAGAGCACTAGAAAACAAATACTGCTAAGCTAACGTTTCGTCTAATATGTAAAGATGATTATGACCCAATAAAATGTATCAAAACATGTCCACTTTCTTAGACCTTCATGCCACACTTGTGCGAACCTCATAAGAAAGTAACTGCGGCCAAATTGTAAGCTGTCTGTTGTCAAGGAGTTAGGTCGTAAACAAGTGAGAACAATGAGATACGGCGCACAGCGGTGTCAAGTTGAGAAAAGTGGGACATTGGTTATTTCCCTCCAAATAATTGCTTTAAGTCTATAGGAAATATAATGTTCGTTGATATTATTCCAAAAATTGAGTGCTAGTGGTAAAATAAATTTGTACAGAAATATTTTTTTTAATACCACGTCGGTAGCAAACAAGCGTACGGCCCGCCTGATGGTAAGCGGTCACCGCAGCCTATGGATGCCTGCAACTGCAGGGGTGTCACATGCGCGTTGCCGACCCTTTAAAAATGTATACACTCTTTTCTTGAAGAATCCCATAGTGTAGTTCCTCGGGAAAACCTCGGCAGGGAGCTCATTTCACAACCGGAGCGTCCGAGGGAGGAAGTTCCTCTGAAACCGTACCGTACGCGACCATTTAGGCTCTAAGGTGTGAGGATGAATGCCCTACCGACGGCGAGCAGTGCGATGATAGAAAGCGGCCGTGGGCATCGTATCGAACAGTTCTTCGGAGCACAACCCATTATACAAGCGATAGAACACGCACAAGGAGGCAAAGTTTCTCCTTAAACTTAACGTTTCAATATTGCTCGTGAGTTTGGGGTCATCGTAGATTTTAACTGGTATTTTTTTAAGAAAAACATCCCATGTCGTCGTCGTATTTTAAACTAGACCCCAATATTTATCTTTTGTTTTAACTTTTTGGTGACACCCGTGTTGTATCGGGTTAGAATAGCACCACCCCCTTGCTTCCCTTGTGGGTGTCGTAAGAGTCGACTATGGGAACCAGGTTGAAGTGTGTTGTGGGCGATGGGCTAGCAACCTGTCACTGCAATCTATAAACCTGCAATTGCTAAAAGTGGCACTAAAAATGATTTTTTATGTGCTCTGCCTGCCTTATGATATCCACTTTTTTATTTTGATCTTTAGAGACCTTTTACATCTCTAAAACCTAATGTTTTGACTATGGGGACTCTTTACATCTCCGCTTTTATCTATAATATTTTTGACCATAGAGACTCTTTACATCTCTGTATTATAGGATAAGTTCATCGAAAGTGTGCCCAGGTATTTATTTGTTGGTTTATACTGCTTTGTAATTATGTCACTAAATGATTTGAATTGAACTGTAATTTTATATTTAACTATCAAACTTCAAACTTCAAATTAACTTTATTGCCTTATTATTATGATTTTACAGTTAGCAAATCACATAGCAAAAAAAAACTACATAATATGTGAACTAGGGCAAGATAAACAAAATTCTTAACCTAATTAACTTACACTACATCATTGCTAAGTAAGTGTTAAGTGTCTGATTTTGGCAATGGGTACCATCCTCAGCATATGCTGGGCCTGGGGTCCAGCGCTGATTTTCAGTTTGGCCCCTTTTTTGAGGATCTTCTGGTGAGATATGATACTATTAGATGCGCTGTGTTTAAGTATAAATATTGTATGACGCAAAATTAAGGGTGTGGCAGGTGTAGCTGATTATTTGTGTAATGTAGTGTAATAACGATTAAATAAATAAATAAACAATAATTATTATTATTTTGTGCAATAAGGATTAAGTAAATAAATAAATTAGTATAATGTATTTTCATTGATATTTAGCGTGTAGGTATAGGCTTAAGTACTTAGGTATGTATACTTTTATTATATTTACACGAGTATTTACGGTCTCGCGAGATTAACTATACAATGTATATTGTTTTGAAAAAATGACACCTCGCCGAGTGTCTTACGCCGGTTCTTCTCGTGGCAGAGGTATATTTTTCCGAACCGGTGGTAGTTTATTGACGTTCATACCTATGCACCTGCACCTGCATGTAATATGCCTAATTGGAAGAATAATCTACTTTTTCTCAAACATGCGCCTAAATGTATGCATTAATGTCACGAAAAGAGGACATGAAGTTACCTATTTATGGCTCCCTGGAGAATGTATGAAACTAACATTATTGTCCGCTGCTCTAACTTTTTAAATTTGCTTACTAAAATCAACTGATAAAGGAAATATTACATAGAGCCAACCGCCACGATTTTGTATATATATTTTTAATTTGTTATGTAAATTGGTATTTTTTTAGGTTTTTCCGGTTTTTTATCGTTCATATATTTATGTATTTTGTAGTTTTTTTTTCGAATTCTACGAGTATTTATGTATTTTTTTAGCTTTTTCATGTTATTTTGTAGCGTTTTTGATATTTTTGGACTTTTTAAAAGTTTTTTCGTATTTTTGTGTACTTTTCGACATTTTTTGTTTTTCTATGTTTTTTGTTTTTTTTTTAGTTTTTACGTTTTTTTGGTATTTTTTTATTCTTTCGTGGTTTTTTTAATGGTGCTTGTATTTTGTAGCATTTTTCGTGTTTTTATTTAATTTCCGTTATTTGTCGTGATGCTTTGCTATTTTTGGACGTTTTGTATTTTTTATTTTTTTTACATTGTAGTTTTTTTATTGTTTCTTTTTTTCTAACATGTTTGAGAAAAGTACTATACAATCCTCGGCCGGAACAGGGATTGCTGGACGAGTTTGGGATAAAAAAACTACAATGTAAAAAAAATAAAAAACTTCTCTCTCTCTTACTTCACGGCCTCTGCAGTAATGTACTATTACTTTACCCCTTTTGGGAATATAGGCGTGAGTTTATGTATTATGGTTGCTGGATCCGTGGAGATGGGAAGGTGCCCAAGTGTCTACACAAGTAGCATCCCAAACTAGCATTTTAACCAGTTTCCATGGAATTAGGGACAATTTAGCTATTCGTTTGCGTGATATTTTTTTTCGAGACACGCGGGCCCTCTACCTCTTTTTACATAAGGATTTTCATTAGACGTTTAAAAGTAAAATAAAATGGTACTGATAGGCCATTTTATTTCACTTTTAAACAATAAAGAATAAAACACCATTTTTCGAGTTTATTAAGTTACATTATCTTTTTATGGCTTTGGTGAATAATTGTCATATTTTGATATTTTAATATAAATTTATATATTTGTGATGATGAAAAATGGATGTCAATAAAATAAAAATTTTAAGTAAAAAAAATATATATATATAGAGTGACAGCATGTTGTAAATTTTAACATGTGGTAAATAACATTTCAACATGTTGTCAATTCCAATCAGGCGTGCAAATTATGAAATTACGTGATGTGATGTTACAAAGATATACTTCAAATTTCGAATGTCAAAAATTTATAATCAATTGGGATAATACAATAATGTCAATAATAATCTAATAATTAAAACGTAATTACAATAATATGGGAATGGAACTCTGGGACCGTGGGGGCCCAGCGCGTAACACCTTTTTAGAGAAATCTCCCAGCGCCTCACAGATACCTCAGGTGACCAGAGGGCTGGCAGCTACTTCGGCCAGATATAACGGCCATCTAAAGGGGTAACGCTGCCAATCTTCTGGGCACTATACCTCACGAAGGGGACTTGGGGACAATTTTTTATGTATAAGTTTATTTTAAGTTTTGTTTTTGTTACTAGTTATATGTTCTTGTTTCTAGATTATACAGGGTGTGGCCTGTAATAGGAGCAAAAAATTAAACGGTACACTATTGAGCTCTCCAGCCATTATTTCCAAATGGTTTTAATTTAAAAAAAAAAAGAGTTTTTTTTATTTATTTTTTCGCAAATGTAGCTTATATGTACTTTTTTACTCTACCGTACTGGATTAATAACTATTTATTCAAAAAACACTAAAATTTTATAGAAATAAAATAAAACTATCCCTAAAATATTCTTTTAAACCAAAAATGCGACAACGATTATGAGTCATAACTTGAAGCAACCTCAAAATCAGCATTAACTGCCGCGCTATAATCTCTGGGTGCCAAGATCCATTACTTGGAGGTCGTAACTTTAGATCAATATCTCTCCCAATTGAAAAAAGATATTTTTTTTTGGACACGAGGTTACTGCAGGTGCTCTAAGGAAGCGTCCTTTAAATTTATTGCTCCTATTACAGGCAACACCCTGTATTTCCTGTGTAACATTACAATAATTTAGAGACAATGTACAAGAAAACGGTAATTATTGAAAATATAATTACTTATGCTCAATATGTTTCTTACTTACAATGCTTGGAACATTAACAAGATTTTCAGTTCCGCAATTATAGAGATTCCTCTCCCAGCTATCTACTTCTCAGTAGTCAGTACAGAAACGTGTGTTTGGTTAACTTTAATTGAATAACGTCGAGTTGAACCGCCCGCGGCCGCGCGAAATTGGATAAAGTTTCCGCTGCATAGTTGGCGAAGCTCGATTAGTTGCCCAGATTGTCGGTTTGGTTGCTTGGCTCTGTTGTTGTTTTGATTTCCATGGTGTCAGTCTAGCTAGCACAGTAAGTTATATAGGACCTTGTAACAGGAGCAAAACTAAACGGTCCACTATTAAGCGACTCAGCAATTATGAAAAAAAAAAGATTTTTCTTTATTATTATTTTCTGCAAATATAATTTAGGTGTATGTTTTTACTTTTATGGAGTGATATTTATGACTATTTGTCTTGAAAACGTAAATAAATAGAAAAAACAAGAATACCCTTTAAAAAATATAAAGCTTCACATATATTTTAATTGGCTAATTCGATTTTCTATTGAAACAATTTTGTTTACTGTTTGCATTGTATGTAAATGCTACATAGAATACACACCTCTACGTTTAAGGCAAGCACTTTTACTATACACACAGTCAAATAAAAATAAAACCAAAAGCTATATAATAACAAAAACGGAATCAATAATAAGAAAAACTATTTGCGACTCATAACTAGATGCTGCTTCAAAAATGCAATAGCCGGCACGCTATAATTTCGTGGTGTCAAGATCTTGAAGGTCAGATCAGTTTTAAATTTAGATAAAAATTTCACCGAATTGAAATCCGTATTCAGTCAAATATACCTGCTAAAATAATTTTATATCAAGCAGTAAAGATTGCTAACGTAAATTCTAAACTTTATTTTAATTTTTTTTATTAATTTGAAATCTTTTTCGAATAATTATTTTTTTCCGAAACGACTCTGTTCGTAGAGCGTTTAGGTCAGATCATTTTATCGCCTTTGTTTTCGAAGATATTAATACTGGTGACTGCACAAGCTACACCGGGTGCAGTTTATGTACTTATACAGACAGCATCAAAAGTAGCTACGCATTTGAAAAGTTCAAAAGTCTTTATCACAAGGGAATAAGAGCTTTTGACACCTTCATATGCGTAGCTACTTTTGATGCTAACTGTAAGTATAATAAATAATAATAAATAAAAAATAAATAAAAAATAAAAAGAAATTTATTCAATAACACAAACAAGTTACTATTTAGATGAAACATGCTCAAATATAGTATGTCTGCGTATTGAAAGGGTTCGAGACTCAGCGAGACCGCTGACTTTCAGTATCTACCCATAGCCTTACAACTAAGTCTTAAGCCTAATGATAACTAACGAAGCGAGTTCGCTATCATGACGATGTATAAACCTTCCCTTGGATTGTTGGCTTCGTATTCGTATCTGTCTACAACTATTGGCCAGCAATCCCTATTTCCCGGCCTCTACAGCAATGTACTCATCATCCTAGCGTTATTCCAGTACAGTTACATCCTGAAGGATGCCCGGGGTCCGCCAAATAATCCCAAGAATTGGCACAGGCACTAGTTTTTACGAAAGCGACTGCCATCTGACCTTCCAACCCAAGGGGAAACTAGACTTTATTGTGATTAGGCTTGTCAAGTGAGTGGGCAACTTCAGAAGTTCTCAAGCCAGCCGATCGTCTCTAACTGGACTTAACGACTGTTGTCATAGACAGAAGCCGACATCAACGGTTTAACGTGCCTTCCAAAGCACGAGAGCGCTTAGTTAGTAACGACTCAAAGCGGTGAATCATCCAAAAGTTGACGTTGCTTATCTTGCATGCCGCACGCGCTATGCGGGCGTCGCTGGGCCACGAATGTTCCTGTAATAATGTAACATTTTTATAAATTTATATTATAAATCACCTACGCTATACTTAAGTTTTTAACCGACTTCAAGATTTCAAAAGAGGAGGTTATCAATTCTTTTTTTGATTGTAAGTAAATATATCCAAGTTGGTCCCGTTTTTGTCAAAACGCAGTTCTGATGATGGGATCCACGAGGACTTGAGGGAACTCCTCAAATCTTTAAGGCAAACATATAGTGATTTTTGTGTTTTTATCAGCAAGTCAAGCATTTGCATCCAAAAATGTGACATTGAATGAAGTGGAACTGCTGATGATGATCAGAACAGAACTCTTCAACGACGAAAAGTTCACGTTTGGCGATTTGTCCTCCTAGCTGTGTTTGTTAAGCAAGTTCTATTTTCACGATTAATTTTTGTCATGCTTGATTTCTGATGATGGGATCCATGAGGAATTGAGGGAACTCCTCAAATCTTTAAGCAAACATATAGTGATTTTTGTGTTTTTATCAACAAGTCAAGCATTTGCATCCAAAAATGTGACATTGAATGAAGTGGAACTGCTGATGATGATCAGAACAGAACTCTTCAACGACGAAAAGTTCACGTTTGGTGATTTCTCCTCCTAGCTGTGTTTGTTAAGCAAGTTCTATTTTCACGATTGATTTTCGCCATGCTCGAGTTCTGATGATGGGATTCATTAGGAATCGAGGGAACTCCTCAAATGTGAAAGGCACACAAATAGTGATTTTAGTATTTGATGAACTAATCAAGCATTTTCATTCATAAAAGTGACATTTGATGAAGTGGAACTGCTGATGATGATCAGAACGGAACTCTTCAACGACGCGTAGGTAGTTCACGTTTGGCGATTTGTTCTCTTCGTTTGTTTGTCAAGCAAGCAAGGTTTTTCCATGATTCCATGAGGAATTGAGGGTACTTAGTCTTCTACCATTATAAACATACTTATAGCCATTTTTATTTTATTGTATGGAATCTAAGAGTGCACCATTTAAGTATAATAATCTTTCACCGGCCTCCCCCATTGAAGTCGGTTTTTTTTTTTTAAATTATGTGAACAAAAGTGCTTACTATTTCCACTTATATTTTTTCATCGTTCATTGTAAAAATATTTAGGAAATAAATAAATAAAAACAGACAACGAGTGTTTATAACTATCTGTACTATAATATTATAAAGCTGAAGAGTTTGTTTGTTTGTTTGAACGCACTGATCTCAGGAACTCCCGGTTCGAATTGAAAAATTATGTTTGTATTAGATACTCCATTTATCTATCTAGAATATATAGTATATGTCGCGCTAGTATATTATATGCATGACAGAAGTTGTGCTTAGCTTTGAAGGAACTTGTGAACTTTGTGAATTTCTAATATTAGCGAAACTGTTTACGAACTTGCCTTTTTTACAATTATATTTTTTATGGGATTACTTTATCTTTATATTTCAAATACTTTTTATTAACAAAATTATCAAAAAATTGCCTTTACTGGAATTTGCAAAAATACTTTTCTTCAAACAAATAGAAAGTTTGCTAATATGAGTTCCATATAGATTTAGTTTGATAAGAAAGCTGCATAAGTTCATTATAAAAAATCTCAAGATGAACATACTAGTACCAGGAGCGCATAGCAACGCAGAAACTTTGCACCCAATGACTACATAACCTAATACCGCCACTTCGACCCGAACACCTACAGCTGAGGTGTCAAACATTTTGGTCGGACCACAGCACTCAGCACCCAGAGCGCGTCAATTCGAAAACGCTTAGAAAACAGCGAACACTCGGACTCCTCATTAACCCAGAAAATGGTAGCCGGCGGGCAGCGGACGGCCCGAGATGTGGTACAGTATGCTGGGACGGCTCGCTGGGGAGACGCTGGTACCACGGCTGTACCAGTGAAAGACGAAAGAAACTAGTATGCGAGATATATTAGCCGGGCCGGTGGGTGCCCGGCCAGTGGCTCTGCAATCGCCGTTGGCGTCACACGTCCGTTCGCGCGCGGTCAAACTTGCGTTCGATTTTCGAAAAAAAATTCGTGTTCTGTGGTTTAGGAGTCCTGTGATTTTGGAACTGTTTTGAGTAAGTTTTTGATTTAATTTAATTTTAATTGATAATAATATGTATAACAGTCCAATTATAAGTTTAAACTAGGTTAAGTTTTATTTTAACAGCATTTTCGTGTTATCGGAAATAATAATAATAATAATATTGGGGGACAATCTTACACAAATCAACCTTGTCCCAAACTAAGCAAAGCTTGTATACTATGGGTACTAGACGACGATATACATACTTATATAGATAAATACATACTTAAATACATAGAAAACATCCAAGACCCAAGAACAAATATCCGTGAAAAATGCACAAATAAATGCCCTGGCCGGGATTCGAACCCGGGACCTCTAGCTTCGGAGGCAGAGTCACTACCAAACCAACTAGGCTAAACAGGTCGTCAAGTTTCTGCGTGTTATGACTAGGAGATAAACACACAAGCAATTCAATCTTGACAGACCAAGAAAGTTGATATTAATCTGTTCTGGATTAAAGCTAAGTTAAAACGAGTTAGTTAATACCAAAACGACCTGAATACATGTATTAGTGCTCAGTACCTGAGTTTATTAATTTTATTATATTTACAGTTAAACTATAAATTCAAGATATTAAATCTCATTTAAAACATCCGGCAAATTACTTATGAAAGCTTTTCATTAAAACAATTAGTTTTGAACAAGTGGAATATTAATTAAACCCCTATTACTGACACATGAAGCGTATTTGTTAATTAAATAGCTGTAAAGTTGAAGTCAGTCGGCTTGAAGTGTGTGGTAGTCGACGGAATAACAACTTGTCTTTGCTTATATAAAATTTTCTCCATATTTTAAAAGTTGCACTGCAAATAAATGTCATGTGCTCTGCCTATCTAATTTGGAAATTTTGGCGTTAGGTTGTGTTGTACAGATAAAGTTGCGAAATATGTTCTGCGACTTGTGCGCGAAAAACTATTTGACCACCAAATCCTCTCAGAATTGCCTCGGGCAAGGGAAGTCTTGTTAAATGCATAAGGCAAGAGTCGGCTTAAGATAGATGATAGCAATAAATTAAAAGTGCATCTAAACTGATTTTCACCGATTCGATCCGGAACAATTTATGTAATGGGACCACCAATAAAGTATGTAATAGCGAATCTAAATATTGTAGTAATTGTATAAAAAACCGGCTAATTTTGCAATGTGATTGTAAGAATCAATTCTCTTCTCCATTCTGCTATCATGGGACTAGAACAGTGAAAGAAAATCATTACTGTAGAGGAAGATTTGCTAAATTTGCCTAATAGTACAACAGATGATGACAATAATGGAACATGGAGGAAACTGAGCTACAGCCGCTCACATTCCCTAGAAAAGCTTTTGTTTCAACCGCTGTCCGTACCTGCTTGTGCAATATGTATGTACATACATACAATCACGCCTGTGTCCCAGAGGGGTAGACAGAGATCACGGATTTCCATTTGCTACGATCCTGACATACAACTTTCGCTTCATGGACTCTCATAACATTCTACATGCATGCGCGCCAATTTAGGTTACTCTTGACCTGACCTTTCTGCAGAATGTCTCCGATTTGAATTTATTTGTGTAATACAGCGACAGCGACATTAAATCGGTATCACAAACAATTGGGTAAGCAACAAAAGAAAAGAAAAATGTCACGAAATGGTCCCAACTCAGCATGTAGTTGGCACGACCACCAGCGCTGGTCTTCCGTTGGAACCATCAGTGAGACAACGGCAGGCAGTGCACAAATAAAATAAAAAAGTAGCAAACATGACAGAATGAACATAGGAAAAGAAACACTATGTAGGTACCGAGAACAGGTACTGGATTAGTAAAATTGATTCCAATTGGGCACTGGACTACGCCCGTGATGTAGGTGATAGCATTGATAAGGAAGGTGTTTAGAACACCGAAACGTTAAGTTTTAACGAGAATCGCCCCGTATGATTTTGTAAAACACCGACACGATAAGATGCTTCGCCTCCAGTTTTCTCATGAAGATCGCAAAAGGGACCACTCTTCCAGCAAACCTTCTCTGCATAAACTATTTATTTCAAAACCAACCAAAACCAAACCAAAAGTCAAAGTGTTTTTTTTATACCTTGTCGGTGGCAAGCAAGCGTACGGCCTGCCTGATCGTAAGCGGTCACCGCAGCCTATGGACGCCTGCAACTCCAAAGGTGTCACATGCGCTTTGACGACCCTTTAAAAAATTATACACTCCTTTCTTGAAGAACCTCATACTATAGTCCCTCGAGAGAAGGCAGGGTGCTCATTCCACATCCGGGGTGTCCGAGGGCGGAAATTCCTCTCAAAGCGTACCGTACGTGACCATTTAGTTCTAAGGTGTGAGGATGAATGCCCTGCCGACGATGAGCGGTGCGATGGTAGAAAACGGCCGTGGGCATCATGTCGAACAGTTCTTCGGAGCACAACCCATTATACAAGCGATGGAACACGCGCAGGGAGGCAAAGTTTCTCCTTAAACTTAACGGTTCAATATCGCTCATGAGTCACTATTTAGATCTAATCCTTTCATTCTGGTAAGCTCTTCGACTTATGTAGTCGCTTATCATCAGATGACGGTACTTAGCCCTTCAATCATAACTCGAAAGAAATGTTCTTACTGAAATTCTTCTCCGTTTTAAGAAAAGTACTTTAAACCATTTGTCAAGAAGTTTTTTGCCTACATTGTGCTTTCTAACCAGCATCACCTCGAAACAAGAGCTATAATAGGCAAACCGTTCTGATTCCAACAAGAAGATTGCATCACGAAGACTGTAGTTCCCACTTGGCATATACAGCTGTTGGCATATACCTAGCAGCTCCTGTGGCTCTTGACTGCGTTGTATGTAAGGATCGGCCAATCACGATGTCTTCTGAATTAATTAAATTCTCAATCATGAGGGAACGATGAATAAAATGAAAGAATGTACATTCAAAGTCTTTTATCTTGGAAGTTAGCCATGAATGCAAAGTTACCGTTGAGAAAATTAATAAAGTCAAATCGATGCAAATTTCGATAATGTTATTCAAATTTTAATGGTAATTTGATGTTATTGGCCTGTATTAACAGCGGGGCATGATATAACGTGCAGTGAAGACTAATTGCGTGCATATTGATGTTGAAAAGGAGTGAGTTTGTTTGTTGTTTCTCTCTACTTATAACCGAGGTAGTAAAGACTTGGATGTAAGGTTAGGCTGTAGAAAATATTTTATAAAATTAAGCTAACTTACTTAATTTGTGGGGAAAAAAATATTTGACTTAGCCTGAACAGCGGGTGTTCGCTGCAACTATTAAATTGTTCGATTGTTGGTTTTAATGATATATTATAACTTATGAACCGCACTAATAAATATCCTTCCTAAAGCGAGTGAAATGCACTTTTGGACATGTTTTCTGAAATAGGTACAGGTAACTCTTTGTTCTTCTCCAGGTCCTTTTCGGTCCCCGTACTAAATAAGTTCTGCGGTTTGACTGTGAAGAAGGTAGTTTACGAACACGTCAGAGATGATGGTACCAGAGATGTCTATGGCATTTTGTTCCGGCAATTAAGTGGGTTTCGCCACCTATTGTCTCATTTCTTCAGATGATTTTGGGGGTGAATTCTGGCTCGTATAATCAGCAGCAAAAGAACCTAAGCACAAGGAGAGGTCTATAGACTACACGTTTGTATGACAACGCAATAAGAATTTGTTTAGATAATTTTGAGGTCCTTGCCCGCGCAGTCAGCAAAGGTCTTGGAAAAATATCTACATATTTCAAAGTTGTCCGCACTGGATGCACGGATTAAAATGGGTTCATACAAATCCCTGAGGAGAGCCATACCTTAAATCATATATAGTAAAAAGTGATTGATGGTTGAAAATCATCCCTAAATGTATCCTAATCTGGTCAGTACGGAGTTTCTAAAAACACATAATTTCCCGATTCAGCCTTTTAAAACAGCGCTCAGATCTAACACAGAACCTTCTTTCTGTTAAAAGCTTCCATTCACATATCGGCTTAGATTACCTTTCGCCAAAATAAGGTTACGAGACACAATACCGGCGCGGCAGGAGCCGCATTCAATCCGAACGGTGTCAGATCCAACTCAAAGAGCATGACTGGCGGATTGACTATCGGTAAACTAATTCAATTTAATGATATGGACAACTGTGAGCTTCGTGTTCTTTTATGCTTAACTAGCAATTGATGTACGGTTTAATAAAAAAAGTGTCGATTTCACCTAAATCCAGCAGACTGAATGACTTGAAGAGTGCTATTGGTGGGTAAAATTATTATTGTCTCGTTAATTCTTCTTTATTTTAATCGTATGGCATTTATTTACGAACCGTGAGATCTTTGAGAAGACAAGTATGGTTGCCATTTTTTTATTCTTCTAATAGGGAATATCTGAAATTTTTAAAATCGTCGCCATTAAAAGGAAAAAGTTTCAGATTTTTCGGTTGCGCCATATATTTTATAAAAATACTAATATTTTATATCACCTCGCGTCTGCCCCGTATCGGACTACTAAGACATTTCTAAGTCCGTCAAATATTATAAAAAAAACACCTGCTTGAATATGTGGTATGCAATGACATTGACAGTTCAAGTCATACGACCAACCTATGATGAACTGTCAATGTCATTGCGTACCACAGATTCAAGCAGGTGTTTATTTTTAAATACTTGACGGACTTAGAAATGTCTTAGTAGTCCGATACGGGGCAGACGCGACCTGATATAAAATGTTTGTATTTTACAAAATATATGGCGCAACCGAAAAATCTGAAACTTTTTTCTGTTAATGGCGACGGTTATTCCTATAATCAGAAAAATAATCAAGGACTTTTAAAATTTTCAGGCATTCCCCATACGGCGGTTCAATCAACGATAAGTCGACTTAAAGCCGTACAAACATTTAAACATACATACAAACATCAGAGTGCCTACCGCGAACTTCGAAAATCGAACTTCGTATCGTACCGTCCCTTTCCGTCATATAGTGTATAACACGAGAGTGAAAGGGACGGTACGATACGAAGTGTAGCGCGGCAGATTCCAGTAAGGTAAACGTCCCAAAATCGACTTCCTTCAACCTAGTTGGTTATTAGTTAATCTTTTTTCTACTTAGTCTACTGAGACTACCTGGTTGGTTGTTTTTTTTCACATATAAACTTAAAGGGGTAGTTAAAAACTAAGCAAGTCGACGGAGCCCCGCTAGGCGGGCCTCCTATTAACAAGTGCTTATTATCTTCACCTCTATTAAAGATTTGAGACTCAAGTGTCAAGTGTTCGGTCAGTCGGGCGCTGGGGCGTCTATCTTAGTTAGGTTGTAAGACGGGGTCGAAAAATTATGTATTTTTTAAGAATACATCGCGAGGATATAGCTTAGGGCGACCGAGCGAGCGAAGCATCTCCGTTTCAGTGTTTGGGCAAAAATGCTTTCGTTTGTCCGGAATTCTGGATGTTCTCTACAGGAGGCATATGATGGTGGCCATTTTATCACTTATCATCCTGGATAAGATAGGTACTCGAATTTGTCATGTTCTGACAAATATGTCAGTGCAAGAGTGACGGGTATCTTATCGACGGCCTCGACGATATGTGGTAAAATGGCATCCATCATACGCTGGTCGCGTTTCTCAACTGATTCCCGTGAAATTTTGTGAGCAGGTCGATTCAGTTTTTGGAAATTTTGTAATTAGAAAACTAAAATATGCGAAGTCTACAGCTCACAAAGCGACTGACATAAGTATGGATAGCCGTCAGTAAAGTCATCCTAACGGTCCGCGCAGCGATACTAACGATATCAGTACAATACAACTGTTGTTGGCGTTACAGACCGCCTTTGTCGTTTTCATCTTAATGAGATCTTGATACGATTCATAAGTTGCATTAAAATGTTATTCGATTATATTTTCCTGTTAACCGTGCTGACACAAATTGTGTTTTTGGGTTCAAAAGGAAAACGGAACCCTTATAAGATCACTTGCGTGACGCTTGAATGTCGGTGTCATACATTTAGTAATTCATCTGACGAGCTCTGACGCAACGGCCGATACAGCGTCAGGCTTCAGGGAACGTCACGTCAGATAATAATGGATCCGGCTTTAAATTATATATTTTGATCACGGGCCAATGCATTTATTGCCGGGACGTGGAGACAAAGAAATTCATTTGGCAAACGATGCGTATGCACATCATTGTATAGTTAAAACGGTCAATAAAAGCGTTGACGTATAGAAAATATTGATTTTGAGTAAAAATCCAATGCACGGCAATGCAAATATCCAGTACAGGTTGATATAAGAGACGTAAGCAGGACTAACTCTACATACATCATCATCATCATATCAGCTGAAGGGCGTCCACTGCTGGACTTAAGCCTCCTCTAAAGAGTACATAGATACACCACATACATAGACATATACATGTACATGTAAATTGATCGTTCACCATCGTATTGAAGTGACCCACTCTTGTATTTCTTTTTTACTTTTAGTTAAATAAAAGTTTTATTTCTCTACAATCATGGTCACGCTACAACAAGAAAAAAAGCGTTGTTCTCACTGATAGCGGTACGAAACCGCAGCATAATGATCTATTAAAAACGTTAATTAATCGTGCTCACGTCTCCCAAATCATTCTGTATATAATAAATCCGTAAAATTCCGGCCAGTATTATGATACTCGTGTGCGAGAAGATTTTTGTCCGTCAGGATTTCAGTAGTATTTGTTAAATCAGCTTAAACAAATTTTGTTTAATAGGTAGATTATTAATATTATCCTTAGCCAGGTTAGTTTTTATCCGCCCGCGTCAATTAATTTTCGATTTTTCTATTCTGTTTATTGAAGTCTGTTGCCGTTAAAGTATTGTTATTCCTTTGTTATTCCTGATATATATAAACGACCTTCCCGAATATGTTGAATATCCAATGGTTCTATTCGCAGACGATAGCACAATTTTGATCGAAATGAACGACAGTAAAACGTATGAGACTGAAATTAACACAGCACTAGCCTCTGTCGCATATTGGCTAAAAATTAATAAGTTAAAAATTAATATAGAAAAAACAAAATTAATGCAATTTCATCAACCAAAAACGAACTCAATGAATCTAAACATTAACTATAATAATATAAATATCGAAAATATAAGTGTAACGAAATTTTTGGGTATAAACATAGACATTCATACGAACTGGAAATCACACACGGAGTCATTATGTAAACGTGTTAATAGTTTTGTATTTGTTCTCAATAGAATCTCTAAAATATCAGACCTTAAAACAGCTTTACTGGCATATCACGGATACATCGAGTCGATTTTAAGATACGGGATTATATTTTGGGGAAACTGCACCAATAAGCTACAAATATTTAGGTCTCAGAAAAAATGCATTCGAGCAGTATGTGGCCTCAAACGAACCGAAAGTTGCAAGCCTCACTTTAAAGAACTAAAGATACTCACACTAACCTCACTGTATATTTACGAGATAGCAGTTTTTGTCAAATCAAACCCCTCACTGTTTCCCTTAAAGCAAACCACGAATTCGAGAAGCGTTCGATACAAACATGCAATACAAACCGCTACTGGCAAGACAGTTTTGTTAAGAAGGAGTATATTGGGCATGGCCTCAAAAATATATAATTTCATACCGGAGAGCCTAAAGGAATTGAATATGCCAATGTTTAAAAATAAATTAAAACTAAAACTTTCAGAGAGAGCTTATTATAGCATTGATGAATTTTTATTAGACAGAAGTTTCAGAAATATGTAGTAGAAATGTACCTAATTTATTTGTCATATTTAAGCATAACTAGTGCATGTCCATAAAGATTGGAACTATGTAGTTACTCGTATTTTAAAATTTAATATTTGTACACCTTGAAGGTAGATCACAGCGTATTGTATATTTTATTCTATTGTCATCTTTTATTGTAACCTGTGTATCACAAATAAATACTTACTTACTTACTTACTTACTTACTAAACATGTTATCACCCTGTCATGGTCTAGTTTCCCCTTCGGGTTGGAAGGTCAGATGGCAGTCGCTTCCGTAAAAACTAGCGCCTACGTCAAATCTTGGGATTAGGTAGCGGACCCGAGGCATCCTTCAGGATGTAACTGTACTGGCAATAACGCTAGGAGGAGGAGGATCAGCCTGTCCATGGTCGTGTTTATGTCAGACAATCATTTGTCCCTTTTGCACTTACGTATTCGCTTGTAAGGGACGAATGCTTTATGTCCGTCATTAAACGCGTTCATGCTAGGTTATTATGTTAGAACTGGTATACGCTCATCACAAGACAACATAAAATGGATACAAATTAGAGTCAAACCAATCTTAAAATTATGCACCTCCAACATATTTAAATAATATATGTATCATCGTAAACCGCTCATGCGCAACGGCCGCATTCCATGGACGCCTGCATCTCCAGTGGTGTCACATGCGCATTGCCGACGCTTTATATATTTATACACTCCTTTCTTGAAGAACCTCGGCAGGGACCTCATTCCACAACCGGAGCGTCCGAGGGAGGAAATTCCTCTGAAACCGTACCGTACGCGACCATTTATTTTAGGTTCTAGGGTGTGAGGATGAATGCTCTGCTAACGGCGAGCAGTGCGATGCTAGAAAGCGGCCGTGGGAATTCCTATGCCATAAACATTGTGATAAGGTGAAAAAGTTTTTACTTACTTTTGCTTTTGACTGAACTAGTTTATTCTTTTTTAATATTGGAACTTGTAATGCCAAAATACGTCAGCCCAAGCACTTTAACTCGAATCGCAATACATACGAGTACAACGTATCTCAAGCGACTCTAAGACGAACAAAAACTGGACGCAAGTATACGTTGACCCTAATCCCACTATTGGGGTCAAATGCCCAGTAATTGCTCACATTGGCTTGTTAAGAGTTAATTTAAATGGTTATTGGTATCAATCGGATTCCTGTGGATCGAAAGTGACAGTCATTAGTGGGTGTTGGTAAGTATTGACACTTTCACACCGGCTTCTTGTGATTTGTATGGAGCGTCTGTGAGTTTTTTTGATGTAGATTGAGAGGGGGACGTTGTTTTTTTCTAGTCACGTGTAATGGCTTATGCATATTCATATTGATTGTAAGGTGAACGTGACCATTGACACCGTAATACCCAATAATCGCCTGTATTGTTATGATTATAGGATTGAAAATGTAAAGTATTAATTAATACAGTGTAGGCGCAGGTGTCGGGAACTGATACGTTTATCTTTTTTTTTAATACCACGTCGGTGGCAAACAGGCGTACGGCCCGCCTGATGGTAAGCGGTCACCGCAGCGTATGGACGCCTGCAATGTTTGTCTGAACGGAAATAATCTATACTAATATTATAAAGCTGAAGAGTTTTTTTGTTTGTTTGAACGTGCTAATCTCAGGAACTACTGGTTCGAATTGAAAAAATATTTTTGTCTTGGATAGTCCATTTATCGAGGAAGGCTTTAGGCTATATAACATCACGCTGCGACCAATAGGAGCGAAGACGCGGACGAAGTCGCGGGCAGCAGCTAGTTGTAAATAAATATATTAGCAAATAATTTATTTCAATAAATACGTAACAAAATATTTTTATTCAGATAAACAGGACTACTTAAAACAGAACTGTCCTAAAATAAACATTTGTCAGGCTCATACGGACATACAGGTCGCACCATAATGGTTCTTCTGTTACCTTTTTGGTACAGAATCCTAATTACCGTCGCATCTTTAATTCTACGTATTGCACCTGGTTTTTCACCGATCAACTCCAATTGTCCAATTACAGTAAAAAGTGGTCAGTTTTTGCGAGAGGTCACTGACCGCCTTGAAACAAAGGTTGAGGTAAAGACTCGTTCGTCTGTGCTCATTTATACTCCATTAAGAATCCTGTTGAGCTACCTGTCTATACATATAACTACTAAATTATTTTTTTATGAAAATCGACATCCATACCCCGATGATTTTCAGGAAAGAGTGCGCTATAATCATAATCATAATCATAATCATTTATTCGTTGCAACCATGGTGTTTACAAGATGTTCTTAATCTAACCAGTACGAACATGGACCCTACTAGGGCGTAGCAACATGAGTAACTTAAACCTAAATATAAAATAAAAACACATAATAAACACAAAAACATTATCGACCTACTTCGTTACATTAGTGTTTAAAATGTGGGGAAGCTCAATCGATTCCTTCTAGATCCCATAATCAAACCGCAGTTTTATTTTATTAAATTTTAGTGCACAAATACAAGAAACGGTGGACTGATGACCTGGTAAGGGTAGCGGGGGTGTCCGCTGGATGCGGGTGGCGCAGGACCGGTCACTGTGAAAGTCTTTGGGGGAGGCCTATGTCCAGCAGTGGACTTCTTTCGGCTGACATGATGATGATGAATACAAGAAGAAGTACAATTGAACTGACATTTTCAAATACGCAAATACTGTAGGTGCCGATAATGTTAAAAACCATTAATAAGCAAAAGGGCCATTACCCCACTAAAGTGCAACTAACGAAGTATTTATGAAAAGCTTTTACGAAGTCGATCGATTTCCAAGAAAACTTATTTATTATCCGTCTTTCTGAATAAACGTATTGAGAACTTCCTGCTTCTTCTGAAGTCTTTTTTAAATAAAGCCGCCTGGTCGTTTAAGGGTTTCGGTTGATAATCAATTTAATAAATAATAATAAAAACAAATGACAAAAATAAACAACTTCGATCCCTCATGGATCTCGTTATCAGATCTTGAACAAATTCAACAATATAACATGGGGCCGGCTACGAGGTACCTCATCTCAAACAAAATAATAGTTTTCCAAATCGGTTCATGAATGACGGAGTACTGAGCTCCTCCTTTTTCAATGGGTATTATAAAAGCTCCGAACATAACCTAACATAAACTACAAAAAACTAAAACGTACATACTGAAATACTAACTGTGTGAATACTCCATGAGCGAATAATTTTAGCACTGGTTTGTTGTTTCTCTTTTTTAATTCGATAAAACAGACAGTAAGCTCACGTGAAGTTTGACTTAAGTAAGTTGTAAAAGCAAATCGACCTGAGATTACCTCTCATTATAGCACACGCGTCCGCGATTCCGCTGCAAGTCGTAAAACGTTGGACGTTATTGACAATATCGAAAATAGCGGATAAATTTGGATGTCAATTTGCATTACGGCGTTAGCGCAATTGGCTATTTGCCTCATATTGAAAATTATAACATGCTTTCACTCTAGGGATAGTAAACAAATCAAATAATCACAAAAAAAAATACCAAAATCATTAAAAAAAGTTAGGTAACTTCATAAATTCCACTTACTTACGTTTTTTTCTTTATCATCCAAAAGTAAAAAAGGTAAATCCTGATGTAAAAATAAAGAATAAATTGTATGATAACTATGTAACTTAAGAATCCCCCGTATGCTCCACCGAACTGGATTTTCCATACAAACGTAGTTTCGTTCTCATTTTAAAATGCCATGCTGAAATAACATGAAATTTTGTATACACAATGGGATCCGCCATACGAGTATCTAGGTCGGAAATTAGTTTTTGTTGCTAGGAATTGGAATGGAAAAAAAAATACAGCGAGTTTTTTATTTTTTTAGGTCTTGTATGAAAACCTTAATAATCGTTGTTTTTTTTCCTATTATAATTACAAGCAACAGAAACTAATTTCCGACCTAGATATGCCGGATCCCCTTGTGTATATATATTTTTTAACATTGTTGTATAACTTCTGGCCAATTCTTGGGATTAGGTAGAATAGGTAGCGGACCCCAGGCGTCCTTCAGGATGCAACTGTACTGGGAATAACGCTAGGAGGATGATGATGATGTTGTATAACTTCTCGCAATCATTACTCAATGTATACAAAGTTTCAAATGATACCATGCACAGAAGCGGGACAGCGGACTGTTTTCTCATATCGTACCTACCGCCTCCGCATCAACAACTCAGATCTAAAGGGGTGGAACGAAAGAGCGATAGCAAACGCCTGAAACAGTTGAATAGCAATTATATTCTAATTCAATAAAAGAGTTCTACGTTGACGAAGTCGCGAGCAAATGCTTGTTCATGATAAATCATAGACTATTGATTTAACATTTTGCCAAAAATCACAGCTTAGTGTGTGATTTTACGGAAAACGGTTTTATGAGTTCGTTCACTTTTATCTTATGTTGACTTTAGTGTTTTTTTTTTAAATAATAATCATTTATTCACGCGTAAGTTAACAGTTTGACACTAAAACACTTACGTGGTAACTAATCTATTATACTTATATAGGAACTGTATTTGAGGTACACGTGCTTATTTGCTTATACAATAAGAATAACAAACTACAAGTAATAAAAGAAACAGAATAAAATCATTTTACGGATAACAAATCAATAGCCAAATCTTTAAACTATACCTTACCTAAAGGCACTAGGATATTAGAGTTAAGTAATACTTTCCTACAGAACACTCCAATACTGTCAGCAAATATATGTTGTAGAACATGTTACTGCGTGCGCCTCGTGTGTTTCGATTGTTGGCACGCAGTTAAGTATCGAACTGACACTGAGAGCTGACCGCTTACTAATAACGTACCGCCTCCGCACTGACAAATGCGGAAGTAGCCTTAGGTATCCAAAGAGTTGTCAGTATATGCTAATTTTATTGTCATGACATAATGAGAGCGTACTCCCATCTTAAAGGCCGGCAACGCACTTACAACCCCTCTGGTGCTGCGAGTGTCCATGGGTGGCGCTAATCGCTTACCATCAGGCGATTCGTCTGCTCGTTTGCCACCTATGACATAAAAAAAAAAAAAAGATGAGCGTCTTTGACCAGTGTATTGTGTGTTGCCAGTGATGACATATGGCACTAAAACGTGGTCGCTTACTATGGGCCTCATAAGAAAGCTCAAAGTCACCCAAAGAGCAATGGAGAGGGCTGAGTGATCGCATTAGATCGCCTTTTGCAGTAGACCAAAGTAACCGACATAGCCCTCCGAATCGTAACTAATCGTTTTAACGTAGAACCGATGGCCGTTGGGGCGGAAAGGTGCTCGAGTGGCGACTACGTGACCACGTACTGGATGGCGCAGTGTGGGTTCGCCCCGCAAAAGGTGGACTGATGACCTGGTAAAGGTCGCCGCAGTCCGCTGGATGCGGGTGGCGCAGGAACGGTCGTTGTGGCACCCTTTAGGTTAGATCTACGTCCAGCTGTGGACGTCCATCGGCTGATATGTTGATGATGATATTCGGGCACCTACATATCAAGTTACAAGAGGCCCGACAGTATGTCACTTATACCGTGGAAGATGGGACGAGTGCTCGTGTGGGACGCTACCTGCGTGGACACGCTGGCGCCGTCCCATCTCCACGGTACCACACACAAAGTAGGCGCGGCGGCGGAGGCGGCTGAGGCCCTCAAAAGACGCAAATACAGGAGTCTCGACGCCAACTACAACTTCGTTGCTTTTGGAGTCGAGACTCTTGGTCCGTGGGGCCCTGCAGCACAGAAACTGTTTAAAGAGCTAGCTAAACGGCTGGTCGATGTAACCGGGGACAAAAGAGCTGGCAGCTTCCTCGCCCAACGCATAAGTATTGCGATACAGCGAGGAAATGCTGCCAGCATCCTCGGCACCATGCCACAGGGGCCAATTTTAGACTTAGGTTTTTAGATTTGTAAGGTTTTAATTTAGTTTATTTAATAATATACATGTTATTAATAAAGTATTAAGAAGATTATATAGAATTTGAAAATTTTAACACGTACTTACGTGGTCTATCTTTTTCGTTCTCAGTTACAAGTGACAAGAACATGTCGCACAAGATTTCTACTGTTCCTAAATTGATATTCTGCACCTCAATGTTTACAATTTCGCTTTCTAGTAAAACAGATGTACAAATTGATGAACAAACACACGTGGCTCGAGTGCAAACACGCGTTGACTCACTTCTGTGTGGCCCTTCGTGAGTGTTTACAAACCTATTAGTTGTAATAGAATAGGTTTGCTTTGTAAAATGACTGTAGTTCTGGTACTTCTGGTAAAGTGGCAATGCACAAGAAAAAAATTGTTTGGTACAAAAGTGTGAATATTATTTTTTCACCTCAGCGGCTCGAAAATGGCGGTTTTGCTGCTTGAAACTAGTGAGCAAAATGCAATTTTGCTGCGAGCGTGAAAGAAACTTACTTTTTAATTTTTCATATCGTAGGTCAGTTTAAGTAAACTCATTCTCTCTATCACTATTCCTTTGCGTTAATTGTTCTCGCCGCTGAGGTGAAAAGTTGTGTTTTTGTTATTTTGAGTCACTCGCTACGCTCAAGATTCTAATTTTGAATTGTTGAACAAATAACCATTACCGATGGCGGAAGAGAGAAGTTATAAGAACGTTTTAAGTTCGGCAATGGCCTCAAGGGCAAGTCATTAAGCAATTAATTACAACATGGAATTAAGACATGACAACAGTGATAATGAACAACATACTAATAACTAGGCACATACGTAACAGGAGATGTATAGTATCTCCGAATCCAATATAAAGAAATTAACCTCCTGAAGCCTGGGTATCAAAATTTGCCCGAATTAATTACACTGTGTCAAATTGACAAAAAGTCAAAACTTAATTGGGACCTATGTAATATATGTAGGACGCTGGGCGTCAGGAGGTTAATGAAATGTATAGAGTCTCTAATGTCAGACAATTAAAAATAAGAATAACTAGGCACAGAGACGTAAAGAATTACCAATGTCAAAATACAAAACAAAAACAAAACAAAGAAAGGAAAATAGTACATATTATTGGTAACAAGACTAATCAATTAAAAAACTCGACTTAACTGCGTTTCTGTGTAATTAGGAATTTGGCGCCAATAGGCGCAATTACACTTATTAGCCGCCATTTTGTTTTTTTTTTTATTTTGATATACCCAGTGTCACTCTCACAGTAAATACGAATTTAACGACACCTCTCAAGCTACAATCCATCGAGCCGTTTAGGCTGCAGAGCGTGCCAAACAATTATACAATATGTACATACATACATACATGCTCTCGAAAAAATTAACCCCTCTTCTGGCGCAGTCGGGTAAAAAGTAATGATTTTAGGGAGAGATGTCGTGTGTTTATGTATGAACATAAATCATAGGCGGTTAAAAATAATGCTGTCGGTAATTTTCTTTGTTGGTCGGACAAAATATGTCGCATTTAGATCCACAGACCAGATCTGTGTTTACATCCGCCCTGTCTGGGCTCAATAAAAAAGAGACGAGACTACTATTGTAATTGCTTCATGGAAGCCATGTTATTATCGTTATTAAATTTACTACACACATAAAAAAGCCACTATTAAAATATCCATTTTCTACTATCAGTGTCCAGAAGGGGCTAACCGCCACGATTTCACAACAAATATACAACCTTTTGGAACCAGTAGTAATGATAACGACACCGGCGCCTGAGCATCATGTTAACCTGTTTTTCTGACTATTATTTCTTGATTTATTTTCCAATAATATATCTACCGTTTCTAACAAGAGCTTAGAGAGAGCATAATGCAGGTAGATTTCAAACAAATGACTCAAATATCGAACTGACTGTCAAACCAGTACAGATTTTTACCTCAGTCCCTGCCTAATAGTTATAAGTATTTTTAGCCCAAATACAACCCACATATCGCATCTCTTAAGGCCTCTGTACACACATACGAGACTCATTACATTGCTGGTTACCGTGGTATAATGAGTTCAATAGATCTGTCAAACCACGCAATGTAGTGAAACTCGCACACGAATCTCATACGTGTCTAAATAAGGCTTAAGACACCGAAAAATAAACAAATAAGCATCAAGAAAAACATTGCACCAAATATAACAAATTGCTTTTTATAACAGTCTTGCAAAATCTTTTTCACCTCAGCGGCTCGAAAATGACGGGTTTGCTGCTTGAAACTAGTGAGCAAAATGCAATTTTGCTGCGAGCGTGAAAACGACTTTTCCAGCGTGAAACCAGTAGCAAAATGCAATTTTATGCGAGCGTGAAAACGACTTTTCCAGCTTGAAACCAGTGAGCAAAATGCAATTTTGCTGCGAGCGTGAAAAAAAAACAACTTTTTAATTTTTCATATCGTAGGTTAGTTTAAGTAACTTCATTCTCACTCACTCTATAGCGTTATATGTTCTCGCCGCTGAGGTGAAAAGTTGTGTGTATCACACGAGAGCAAAGATATTTGCATGTCGTGTCTTTTGAGTCCCTCGTTACGCTCAAAATTCTAATTTTGAATAAATTCAATTATAGAATCTTTCGTTTGCTCGGGGCTCAACATCAACACTCGCAGCAAAAATCTAGTTTGCTCTCTTGTTGAACAAATAACTACTGTTTAAAATCCCCAAGTCGAGGTAAATAAAAGCTTGCAAAACTTTTTTAATTACTGCCCAAATACAGCAACATTAATTGTACAAGCGAAAAGTAAAAATAGTACATTACGATACAAGTGCAGAGAACAGGAAATTCGCAAGGAGTGGTGATAAATTAAAACACGACCGAAGGGAGTGTTTTAAATCGACACGAGTTGCGAATTACCTGTTCACACGTGTATCGTACAACGTTTTACAGTACATATGGGTCTTTAAAATTTCGACATATGCACGTAATCTGCTGATTACCTCACTAGTGCGGTAACGTAGCACCATATGTACTGTAAAAAAAGTAAAAGTAATCTATTCTTCAATTTAGGCATATTATATTGACCTATGTGAAACAGTGGACCATGTCAAACAGTGCTTTGCGTGGCTTTGCCTAGCAATCATGCACCAACTTCCATTACTTCCAACCTTACCTAGGAATGGGTAGAAGTCCAAAAAATGTCGCAAAACACTTGGCCAATTAAAGACGAGCGGCTAGCTGGGTGCACCGAGGCCGTTGACCCCGCGTAATTGATACGAACACAAACTTATCGAAGCGCTAAATCGTAGCCCACGGGCCGGTGATCGCGTACTGCCCTTTTCGAGTTGAAAAATTGCATGTACAGTTGCAGAAATATACCTACGCTTTGGGCCGAAGTTGCACTTTGTATCTACTCAATTTTATGCGCGTAATGCTTATAGTAAAGTACATGTGGAACTTTCCTAAATAACAATAGGCAAAATTAGGCTACTAATTTTAAGATATAAAATAATATACATGTATGATAGTCTTTAAGGTATTTTTAATGTGGGCCTCAGATGCCTGAAATAAATGATTACTATTATAACTGCATTACACAGTAAGCATAGGTAAAAAATAAAATTAGAGGATTTTTTTTTATTGTGCTATTTTTTTTAAATTTATTGCAACAAATACAACCTTATTCATGAGTAAATAGAATTAAATACAAAAAAAAATACCTAAAATAACCTAACCTTATAAATAGAACACCCGTCGAGCAGGTCTCCCTGCGGCATGGTCCCCATTACGCTAGCAGCATTACCTCTCTGTATCGCTAGAGAATAATTAGTTCCCGCCACATTTTTTTTTCAACTAGTGACTTTCGACTATATGGTCAGATCCTTAGTGCCGAGTAATAAATATTTGCAGTATTTATTTTTACGTAAATACACGCCCGTATTAATCTTAAATTTGTATTTGTCGTAATTCAAATAGGATATAATGCGCACTAAAGCGCGCAAAAAAAATTAATTGCTATGCGATAAGGTGTCGTTATGACACAACACTTAATGGCTCCGTGAGCTGTATGTAGACTTCATTTTTTTTAATCGAATTTCCCTAAAACAAACTTGATAAAAAATCTAGGTATATCATTTTCAAACCTGGTTTCAAAATTGTACGAGGATCGGTTGAAAAAAGCGACCTGTTGAGGATAACAACCGGAAATCCAGACATCTGGACATCAGGTCATAGGAATCATTTTTGTTGAAGCTGAAACCGAGATCTTTGTTTTTTTTTCGGTCAATTATGTGCCTTGACACCACAGACCCAGTTGGATTTGATCTAGTGAAATACAAATAAGCGGAAAATACTGTAGTTTTGGCAAGCAACTAGATCTAGTTCAAACGTTGATGGGAGCTGAATTTTAAATGAACTATCCGTGACCTAGAATACACACTTTCTAGCAGCTTTAAATCTCTGGTACCTAGGTTCCTTAAATACTGACTACAATCATTGATGAATTAATTTGTAAATAGAGTAATACACAGAGAGAATAATATACATAAAGCTTGTAAAAAAATGTATCAAGTACAGAACATCCACTCTCTTTAGACTACCTTTCGTGAAAGAATTTATCAAGAGATATTAAATAACACATAAAATTTCATATTAAGGGGTACCAAAGAGTGCCAAAAAATCGTATTACTAGGCTTCCAATGTCCGTTAGTCTATTACTAATAATAAAGAGGTACAGTTAACGAGTTTGTATAAGTTGGTATGAAGGGGTAATCTCCGGAACTACGCATCAGATTTCATAAATTCTTTCACTTATTTATAGTGTGGACCTTCGGGATAAACATAGGGTTTATTTTAGCCCGCAGCTCCGCTTGCGTTCTTAAGTATACGCGGTTGGAGCCACTCGAGCAGTTAGTGCTAAGCTTGAGCTGGCTGTATAGTTATTTACTTGTGCCACCACTAAGTAACACAACACAACGAACATCAACTCAAAAGCGTCATCAACGTGCTTGTGATTCTGCTGAAGTCACCAGCGTCCGTAGGCTGACTTACTGCAAGCCGTAAACTTGTTTGTCAGACACATTATACTTCATTGTAATATGCAAAGTGCCACAAATGACATGCCACAATCAGGCGACTTTCTGACTTGTTTTTTTTAATATATGAAATAGGAGGCAAACGAATCGCCTGATGGTAATTAAAAAAAAAAAACGATTAGCGCCGCTCATGGACACTCGCAACACCAGAGGTGTTATAAAGTGAGTTGTCGGCCTTTAAGATAGGAGTAGGCTCTTTTCTTATAGGTTTGAAGGTCTTATTGGTCCGGAAATACCGCAGGCGACAGTTCTTTGTGATACGTATTTTGTTCTTTGACGTGAGTTTACTGATGTGAGATTTCCTCACTTGACGAAATACTGACAGTATTACGTTTGCGCAGTAGCAATACTATGCGCAGAAGCAGGACAGTACTGCACTCTTATCGGTTGACACTGACAGCTGACAGTTTTCTCATATCGTACCGCCTCCCAATCGACAAATCAGGAAGGCGCCTCACAGTGCATTGGTTTTTTCGTTCGCATTGGAATGAAATTAGTTAACTGATATTTCCCGCTAACTCAAGTACTTGCTGCTTCAATCTGGCAATCGTCCAGCATCCTGTAAAAAGTCCGGTCGGAGTCTGGTTTTGAATCAGATAATGCGGCGATCCATCCACCATGTTTGCTAAATTACCATTGAATTGTGATCTTATTGCCGCCTCTTCGTCGCACTGCGCCCATTGTGCGGTTTAATAGACTGATTTGCAACTTGCATTGTGCTGGCATCTACTTAGCTCCGTTTTGGACGCTTCTAGAAAATACGAAATCGTTGGTACTTATCTGACGTGATGATCCTTTAAGCGACGTCCTGTTAATTTAATTTTCTCAAACATGCAATGAAATATTGATGTTATGTTCCTTATAATAGACTGCGAAGTTCAAGTGCGGCTAGGACAAGAGGTCGTTAAAGGAATTTCATACAAATCTTACAGGCCTAGGCCGGCAAAGTCCTCTTTTTTAATTTCCATTCCACATAAATTTGTGGCACAGGCATAATTAAATTCTGCCACTTTGCGTATTAAAAATAAAACTTTGATTTTTTGTTGTTTATTTCATTGCATGTTTGAGAAAAGCACTATACATACCTAGGCGGGAAATATGGGGTTGCCCGCCTCAGACCTATTCGTCTATATGTCCTCGGCCGGCAACCCCTTTCGTCCCGGTTTCTGTAGCAATGTACTATTGTCGGTGCGGAGCCGGTACAACATGAGAAAACTGTCAGCTGTCAGTGGAGTCAGTACCGTTTTTTACTGCGCCCTACATTGAAATGAGTGCTTCTTGCTTGGCGCGGGATGCGCGGAAGCGTGGCGACTCGAATACAGTACTGCCCCGCTTCTGCGCATGATATTACTACTGCGCAAATGTAAAACCGATATGATCTCGCAAACTCAAAGAAATAATTTAAACGATTTTCGAATTAAAAAATAAAGCTTTTTTTTTCAACTTCATAATTCGAAACTATATCACTTAAACGGTTAAAACTGACGTATAAACTGTCACTCCGTGCGATATGTTTCGACCTCTTCGGGAGTGCTTCCTCAGGATGAGTGCAGCAGCGGCAACGCAACGGTGCACTGTACAGAACTGTGACGCACGCGACGACAGTGCGGGGGTAGGGGCAGTTGACATTTTTTTAAGCAGGCTTTTTTCCAATGAAATCAAATGGAGGATAAAAATTTAAGTAAAATAACATTTTTAAATTCTCGAAAATATCCCAATTTCATATTAAAAAAAAAAACAATTTACGAAGTTCCTCATTCTAAAAGAGAGTAAGTGACAAGTAAGGCGTCACAGCGTAATCTAAATATATAAAAGAAGAAACTGACTGACTGACTGACTGACTGACTGACTGACTGACTGACTGACTGACATATCAACGCACAGCCCAAACCGCTGGTCCTAGAGATTCCAAATTTGGCACGTAGGTTCCTTATAAGGTCTAGGGGTGCACTAAGAAAGGATTTTTCAAAATTCAACCCCTAAGGGGGTGAAATGGGGGTCCGAAGTTTGTATGGGGAAACAAGATTGGCTGGACTATTTTATTCGAAACTTAACAGAAGTATTTCAAACGATAAATGAGTAAACACGTGTTTCAGGTTTTCTGAAAAATCAACCCCTAAAAGGGGGAAATGTGGTGAAAAATTCTGAAAATCGACATGGGTATTGTTTTTTGGGTTTATCGGGTCGCTGATAACGAAAACAACAATGATTTTGAAATCCCACGTGGAGGACGTGAAATACCATCCCCCCTGTTGGGGTGCGAGGGGGATGAAATGTCTAAATATTAATATGGGTGTCGTTTTTATGGTTTTTTGGAACGTTCATTACGAAAATGGCATCGATTTTGAAATTAAATGTAGTGGACATGAAAACTTATGAAAGTTTGTGCCAAATTGCAAGAAATAACTGACTGACTGAGCAAGTGGCATATCATCGCACAGCCCAAACTGCTGGTTCTAGAGATTCCAAATTTATTATGTAAGTTCCATATAAGGTCTAGAGGTGCATTAAGAAATTACTTTTCAAAATTCAACCCCTAAGGGGGTTAAATGGGGGTCCGAAGTGTTTGTTGGGAATCAAGATTAGTTGGACTATTTTATTCGAAACTTCACAGGAGTATTTCTAACGATAAATGAGTAAACACGTGTTGCAGGTTTTTTGAGAAATCAACCCCTAAAAGGGGTAAATGTGGTGACAAATTCTGAAAATCGACATGGGTATTGTTTTTATAGTTTATCGGGTCGCTGATAACGAAAACAAGAATGATTTTAAAATCCCACGTGGAGGACGTGAAATACCATCCCCCCTGTTGGGGTGCGAGGGGGATGAAATGTCTAAATATTAATATGGGTGTCGCTTTTATGGTTTTTTTGGGACGTTCATTACGAAAATGGCATCAATTTTGAAATTTAATGTTGTGGACATGAAAACTTTTGAAAGTTTGTGCCAAATTGCAAGAAATAACTGACTGACTGAGTGAGTGAAATATCATCGCACAGCCCAAACTGCTGGTTCAAGAGATTCTAAATTTAGTATATAGGTTCCATATAAGGTCTAGAGGTGCATTAAGAAAGGACTTTTCAAAACTCAACCCCTAAGGGGGTAAAATAATAATAATAATAATAATATTGGGGGACAATCTTACACAAATGGGGGTCAATTAAAATGGGGGTTCGAAGTGTGTGTGGGGAATCAAGATTAGTTGAACTATTTTATTCGAAACTTCGCAGGAGTATTTATAACGATAAATGAGTAAACATGTGTTTCAGGTTTTATGAGAAATCAAACCCTAAAAGGGGGAAATGTGGTGACAAATTCTGAAAATCGATATGGGTAGGTGTTGTTTCTATGGTTTATCGGATCGCTGATTACGAAAACAACAATGATTTTAAAATCCCACGAGGAGGACGTGAAATACCATTCCCTCTGTTGGGTTCCAAGGGGGTTGGAATGTCTAAATATTAATATGGGTGTCGTTTTTATGGTTTTTTGGGTCGTTAATTTTGAAAATCGCATTGATTTCAAAATTTTATATTACGGACATGAAAACTTTTAAAAGTTTTTGCCAAAGTGCAAGAAGAAACTGACTGACTGAGTGAGTGACAAATCAACGCACAGCCCACACTACTGGCTCGAAAGATACCAAATTTGGCATGTAGGTTCCTTATAAGATCTTAAGGTGCATGAAATGCCGTGAATGCCCTATGAAGAGACGACCTTTTTTGATTCAATGTATTATAAGTAAGTGGTTTTATTAATCAGTGCCGTCCGATACGATTTCGATAAAAATCGATATTTGAGCGTCCGCGAGGACTCTTAATAGGAATCCGAGGTAAACTTTGAATAAAGTAACGGCCATATTAATTTTCTTCATTTCCGTTGCGATTTCGTTCAAAATTGATATCTGAGCGTCCGAGAGGTTCCCTAATACGACTCCGAGGTACAATTGGGATAAGTGGCAGCCATATTGATTTTCTTAATTTCCGTCCCAATTTCGTTCAAAATAGATATCTGAGCGTCCGAGATGTCTCTTATTACGAATCCAAGGTAAAATTTGAAAATAGTCGCAGCCATATTGATTTTCTTCATTTCCTTCCCGATTTCGTACAAAATCGATATCTGAACGTCCGACAGGTCTCGTAATACGAATGCGAGGTAAAATTTGGAAATAGTGGCGGCCATATTAATTTTCTTCATTTCCGTCCCGATTTCGTTAAAAATCGATATCTTAGCGTCCACAAGGTCTCTTAATACGAATCAGAGGTAAAATTTGGAAAAAGTGGCAGCCATATTGATTTTCTTCATTTCCAAACCGATTTCGTTCAAAATCGATATCTGAGCGTCTGAGAGGCCTCGTAATACGAATCCGAGGTGAAATTTGGAAAAAGTGGCGGCCATATTGATTTTCTTCATTTCCGTCCCGATTTCGTTCACAATCGATATCTGAGCGTCCGAGAGGTCCCCTAATACGACTCCGAGGTAAAATTTAGGAAAAAGTGGCGGCCATATTACTTTTCTTCATTTCCGTCCCGATTTCGTTCAAAATCGATATCTGAGCGTCCGAGGGGTCCCCTAATACGACTCCGAGGTTAAATTTGGGAAAAGTGGCGGCCATATTGCTTTTCTTCATATCCGTCCCGATTTAGTTCAAAATCGATATCTGAGCGTCCGAGAGGTCCCCTAATACGACTCCGAGGTAAAATTTGGAAAAAGTGGCGGCCATATTGATTTTCTTCTTTTCTTTAACGATTTCGTTAAAAATCGATATCTGAGCATCCGAGAGGTTTCTTAATACGACTCTGAGGTAAAATTTTGAAAATGTCGCAGCCATATTGATTTTTTTCGTTTCCTTCCCAATTTCGTTCATAATCGATATCTGAGCGTCCGAGAGGTCCCCTAATACGACTCCGAGGTAAAATTTGGAAAAAGTGGCGGCCATATTGATTTTCTTATTTTCTTTAACGATTTCGTTCAAAATCGATATCGGAGCGTCCGAGAGAATTTTTAATACGAATCCGAGGTAAAATTTGGAAAAAGTAGCAGCCATATTGAATTTCTTTATTTCCAACCCGATTTCGTTGAAAATCAATATCCGAGCGTCCGACAGGTCCCCTAATACAAATCCGAGGTAAAATTTAGAAAAAGTGGCAGCCATATTGATTTTCTTCATTTCCAAAACGATTTCCTTCAAAATCGATATCTGGGCGTCCGACAGGTCTCGTAATACGAATTAGAGGTGAAATTTGGAAAAAGTGGCGGCCATATTGATTTTCTTCAATTCCGTCCTGATTTCGTTAAAAATCGATATCTGATTGTCCGAGAGGTCTCTTAATACGAATCCCAGGTAAAATTTGTATAAGTGGTGGCCATATTGATTTTTTTTTTCGTCCCGATTTCGTTCAAAATCGGGATCTGAGCGTCCGAGAGGTCTCTTAATACGAATCTGAGGTAAAATTTGGCACTCCATGCATGCCAGGGATTGTAAAAAAAAGTTTAATGTTACTATATAGGCATGTGGGGTATCTGTGGATTGGCTTTTAAAAACGACATAGAGTTTTCGATATTTTTTTCATTTAAATCAACCTTAATTTTTTTTTATTGTATGGCATTTATTTACGAACCGTGAGATCTTCGGGAAGACAAGTACGGTTGCCAGTTATTGTTGCACTTTTAGCACCACCCAGGGGTCACGTGTAGGGTAACGGGGGGTACTCCCTACGGACGTAGTGCAACTTCGACCCCCCTTTGTCAAGTGAGTGGGCAACTTGACTGTTAGAAGTTCTCTAGCCGCCCGAAGGCCTCTAACTTGGCTTAACGACTGCTGTCGTAAACAGCAGCCGGGATCAACGGCTTAACGTGCCTTCCAAAGCACGAGAGCGCTCAGTTAGTAACTACTCAAAGCGGTCACCCATCCAAGACCTTACCTGCACCCCCATTGCTTAACCTCGCATACCGCACGCGGTAGGCGGGTGCCGCTGGGCCACGAGCGCTCTGAATTCTTGATAGTTTGTGCCAAATTTCAATTCAATCGGTCCAGTAAAAGCAACTCGGTTGTAACAGACGGACTAACAGTAAGGAGTGCGAATGAAAGTGAAGCCAAATTTTCTTTTTGTATGCTCCTTTTAATGAATCACAATCACCAAACTTCGTATACCGAAACCCCCAGAATGTAACGACTACTATTATGGAAACCGCATCTAAATCGGTTCAGCCAAACGCGAGATAATCGTGGACAAACATACATACATACCTACATACATATATACTGGTCAAATAGTAAACCTCTTTTTTGTAGACTGTTAACAATTACGCTTAGTACGCGGGCGAAGCCGCGGGCAAATGCTAGTAAATCATACAGAAGCACTGTTACTAAGACAAATTTACTAAAGAATGTGAAGTGCTGTTCTTTTTGTGCGCTGTGACTGTCACAATTTCATAGTAGTGACGTCATTACTACGATATGGGCTTTCTTGGGAAAAGTAATAGCTATAAAAATATTTTTAAAAAAAACGGCGTTTCTTTGTTTCCAAATTAACAAAATGGGTTAAGATTTAATACACCTTAAAAAATTGAAATGTTGTCAGTTCTGCGCCGAAGGTACAGTGAACCGTTTCCGCTGATGCACTAATCCTGAGGAAGATCTCCCGAAGAATTAGTACTCAAGTTTAAGTGCTAGTATACATATCTCGATTCATGTCAAGTCAGTCATTCACTGGATGTTTAATAAAGTACTCGTTGATCATATACGTGTTTTTATGCTTAAATTTACTATTCTAGACCAGTTTTGCCCACGCAATAAACAAACCCCTTAAGAATGCCATCACTTCGGAGCGTTTTTCAATATCCTATGGCATCCACACTCGGCCAGTTTAAAGAGAGCTCCTGACTTGGAACGACTTAGTAAAAGGAAATAGTTGTCATGGTTCAGAGTATATTTGTCGTTTTTGGATGCAGTGCCGGAGTTATTGGCGGATGAGCAACACATAATGAAATAGTTGGCGCATTGTCGTTTTGAGGCGCGTTAGTGGCTCAACGGAGCTCGCGTAACGCGTGCTATATGCGAGATTAAGCAACGTGGACCCGGCTCAGTTCTTGGATGGTTTTGATTCGCTTTGAGTGGTCACAAACTGAGCGCTCCCGTGCTATATGGAAAGTACGCTAACCAGTTGTTTATGACAGCATTCGTTAAGCCTAGTTAGGTCTTCGGGCGGCTTGAGAACTTCTAACAGTCAAGTTGCCCACTCATTTGACAAGGGTCGAAGTTGCACCACGTCCGTAGGGAGTACCCACCGTTACCTGGGCACCAGGGTGGTGCTGAAAAACAAAAACTGGCAACCTTCTCGAAGATCTCACGGTTCGAAAAATAAATGATTATTCTTATTAGTTATGTGGTGTTGTGTTGCTGGTGGCGAGTGAGGTCGCCAGAGCTCCCGAGGATGCGCTGTGTATAGTGAGGGTCCTGCATATGTCTCCAGCTGTCAACACAACGTAACCTCAAGTCATGCCGCGTACAGACTGTAACTGTTAAGTTGCTATAAGTATTCTTATTATTGTCTTTTCAATTTTATTTTTGTACTGGATGTAACTCTATGTTGACTGGACCCGGGTATGTCCTAAAACTACGACCCAGACCACCGGGGAATGGGCAGCAGCATTCCTAGAGTGCGGTGGAGATACTGCGATCGCCAACCCGCATGCCAAGCGTGGCGATTATGGCATTTACACCCTATGAAATTGGGGGAGGCCTATGTCCAGCAGTGGACGTCCTAGGGCTGATATGGTGGTGGTGGTGGTGGATTTAACTCTATTGATTTTGTGTTTCTTCCCCTGTTCATGTTTGCTATTTTAATTTTATATTACTTTTGTCATATATATATATTTTTATTTGTTCAATTACTTTTTCGTTTGGGCGCTGCCTGCCGTGGTTCACTCGTGGTCCCAAAGGAAGACCAGCGCTGGCGGTCACGCCAGCTACATGCTGAGTTGGGACCATTTCGTGACGTGTCTTTTTCTTTTTTTCTTTTTATTTTATGCTTCTTCCTATTTGTAATTGTCACGAATAAATAATTTCTATTTCTATTTCATAAAAGGGTGGTAAAGTGCTTGTGATTCTTCTGCAGTCGCAAGCGTCCTTGTCTTCTTACCATCAGGCAGGCCGTAAGCTTGTTTGCCACCATCGTATCATCCTCCTAGCGTTATTCCCAGTACAGTTGCATCCTGAAGGATGCCCGGCGTCGGCTACCTAATCCCAAGAATTGGCGTAGGCACTAGTTTTTACGGAAGCGACTGCCATCTGACCTTCCAACCCGAGGGGAAAACTAGACCTTATTGGGATAAGGCTTGTCAAGTGAGTGGGCAACTTGACTGTTAGAAGTTCTCAAGCCGCCCGGAGGCCTCTAACTTGGCTTAACGACTGCTATCATAGACAGCAACCGAGATCAACGGCTTAACGTGCCTTCCAAAGCACGGGAGCGCTCAGTTAGTAACCACCAAAGCGGTCACCCATCCAAGGACTGACCTCGCCCGACATTGCTTAACCTCGCATACCGCACGCGGTACGCGTAGTACGCGCCGCTGGGCCACGAACGCTCGTATAAAAAACTAGAGCGGTGAACATTTGCAAACTCCTCATCGCTGATTACTCGCTCAAGATCGATTGCAATTTACACTGATTCGTTTATTTTTATTGTTTGATTGATGTACTTCGGTTTATGGCTCATGCGGTGCAAGACAGGAGTGATTGCGTAATTTCTAGTTCAGAAATTATAATTACAACTACTTCATATAATTGACAACATTTCAATTTTTTTAAGAGGGCTTTTTCCGATTAAATCGTATAGGGGATAAAAAAATTACATAAACACATTTTCAATATCTCTAAAATACAATACAATACAATACAAAAACTCTTTATTGCGCACCTCAATAAATTACATTGCTTATTGTAACAGCGTATAAAACTTATAACTAGAGGTAAACAACAGGCGGTCTTATTGCTAAAGAGCAATCTCTTGCAGACAACCTAGCGGAAAAATAGCAACAAACGTATTATAAGTGGGTGGCAAACAAAAGAATTACATAATACAAACTTAAGTATATACAATCACGTAAATATTAAAGCACACATACATAAATCATACTAATTAACATAAATAAATACATTCCTACATATATAAATAAATATGAATATATATATATATATATATATACATAGTAACTACAATATCAGCCATAGAGTCGAAAAAAGCAGATAGTAGGATGAAAGAATCATGGAAGGGACAGATAGTGTTAAAATATCACCATTTCATATAAAAAAAAACAAAAGTTTCTCATTCTAAAAGAGAGTAAGGCGACTTCTTGACTTGGCGAGGCAGGATCGATATGTCATAGGTATTTTGCTCTTTGACGTGAGCTTACTGATGTGAGATTTCCTCACTTGACGAAATACTGTTACGTTTGCGCAGTAGTAATGTAATACCATGCACATAGAAGTGGGGCAGTACTGCATTCGTATCGGTGGACACTGCCAGCTGACAATTTTCTCATATCATGCCGCCTCCGCATCGACAAAACAGGAATGCGTCTTACTGTCAAAACATAGACAAATTCGTTGATTCGAGGATACAAGTGGCATTTGTTAAACCGACTGAGTGTGAATAAATAAAAATAACCGAAGACTTACCTAACTATGGAGGACTGTAAGAGATGCCTCGAAAAAATATTGACCGAACGAGCGTGAGCAAAATAGGAGACACCCTATTCAGCTTGAGTAAAAATGCTTTCGTATGTCCGGCTGTCTCCACTCCATGTCACATTTCTCAAACGATTCTCATGAAATTTTGTGAGCAGGTTAATTATGTAAATAGACCGATTTTGTCGAGACAGGGTTTGTTTTTTTATATGGCGAAGCTTGGGGGTCGATAACGTAAAAATTATCCCCCACGAGGTTTTCATCTCACAGAGCCATGACTATATTTTTTTTAAACTTCGCGAGTTTATAGTTCGGGTCGAACCGCCATTTTGATTCCAAATTTTCTTCGACGAAGAAGACAAAGACACTTATCGCTGCAACGCCCGTGCCTTGCACAGTGGTCTTCAAGAATAGTCCAGGCTATTTCGGTCCTAGTTATTTTCAGCCAACGTAATTGTGCACAGCCCTTAAAGCCGATGCTGTGTTTAGCGTTCCGTACCCAAAGGGTAAAACGGGACCCTATTACTAAGAATCCGCTGTCCTTCCGTCTGTCTGTCGGTCTGCCTGTCGGTCTGTCCAACTGTCACCAGGCTGTATCTCATGAACCGTGATAGTTAGACAGTTGAAATTTTCACAGATGATGTATTTCTGTTGCCGTTATAATAACAAATACAAAAAATAAACAAAAAAAACCTTTAAAACCTCGTTGTGTTCATCAGGCGCTGGGTCTCAAAATGTATGGGAAAACTAAAATCCAACTCGCACTTGACCAAAATTCTACTTATATTATTTACCTTTGTCTGATAAAAAATATTATTATGTATTTAAATTAAATTAAAAAAGGTTATAGCAGTGTCTAATGTCGTACAGATAATAGTACGGAACCCTTCGTGCGCGAGTCTGACTCGCACTTGGCCGGTTTTATTTTATTTTCCCTACACAATAAAAGTTAATAAGGCAGAGCTTAACAGATGTCATAGTTTACTACTATTTTATCTGGTTCTTTTATATGTTGTAATTAACTACCTACCGAGCTAGATCTCAAGAACCGTAATAGCTACACAGTTGAAATTTGCACAGATTATGTATTTTTATTGTGGCTACAATAACAAATATTAAAATCAAAATAATAATAATAATGTATGGGAATACAACAGAGTAGTTTTTGGCGTTTTTTTTCTGGTACGGAACCATTCGTGGGCGAGTCCGACTCGCACTTGGCCGGTTTTTTTAAGCTAACACCCTCAACAATGTATGACTTTTTTCTCTAGTTTTAGCAAGTTGTAATGTTATTGTGCTGTTTGTATTTCAAATAAATCATCATTTATTCATTCATAGCAAAAAAAAAAAAACATAATCCTAGACGAACTTACATTACGTTAATCTGTCATTTATAAAATGGAAAATGAGATTTTGTAGATACCTTACACAAAACTTTACATAATTTTGCTTATAGTGGTCCGCGGTTAAGAAGTCAATCCTGACACCTGTCATATCCATACAGTTTAAAACCTCAAAGTGACTTTTAGGTTATAAACTGTATGGAAATGACAGGTGTCAGGATTGACTTCTTAACCGCCGACTACTATAGGAGATGCCCCGTGATAAAATAGGTTTACGACTAACACAAAAAAGTAGTATGATCAGAGGTTTTGAAGCCTAGGAAAGCTCAAGGAGTTTTTAATAAGACGAAATCATGGCAATAAAAATAATGGCTTTTAAACTTTTTAAAACTTAAATATAAAATAATATAAAACAGACTTCCAGTGGCGTAAGTTAAACCCCAGTGCAACCATAAAACAATTCTCAGTTCTCATTACTTGCGTTCATTTAAAAAACGATACAAAAAGCTTTACGGTCTGCCTCTATCATTGTCCTTCCTCTCATTGTCTGTGGTTTTACTTTTTTATTTTTTTTCCGCTGCCCTGTCATTAAACTACTTTTTTCATGCGCAACCAACATTTTTGGAAAAAGAATGTGGCGTGGAAAAACCTCTCATGTTTATTTTACACAATAATATTTATGTCAAACTTTTTTCTGTCTAAAAGAGGAAATATCAACACTCTATGTATATCAATAAACAATATATGCGTTTCATGCACTGGCCACCGTTTTAAATGCTGTTTTAAGGTAACATTTATTAATGTACAAAACAAATTATACAAGAATACTTAACCAAAACCATATAACTAACTTAAATCTAAAACAGGCCCTGGAGGGATTTGTACAGGGGATGCTGGCGGCATTTCCTCGCTGTATCGCAATGCTGATACGTTGAGCGAGGAAGTCGCCACTTCCTCGGTCACCAGTTTGGTTAACCAGTATAACTTGCAATGTTTGTTTGTATGTATGTTCAGGTCAAATCTTGAAACTGAATTTAAAGCAGTTATCCTGAACAGATCGAGCTGAAATTTGGTAGGTATACTTATAGGTAAGTTCGGTGAAAATGCAATATTATGGTACCACTTTCATTATGGTATCTAATAATGGAGACAGGTGGCCAATGTGGCCATAGCAACTCCTAAACTACACAAGATAAACCCATCATATTTGAGTTCATGGAACCCTCTCAACATTGTAAGTTGATGACTGTGGAAAAAAAGTACAACCGGCTTGTACCGAAAATTTAATTTTTGTCAGAAACTTATTTAAGTACAGGAATGTTCAGTAAGTCATGTACAGACTCCCGGAACTGTGACCTCAAGTAACCCTATCGCGTTTTTCGTTTCTGACCAATAGCCCTTAACACATGTAATTAGTGACAGCATTGAAGCCGGTAATCGGACTACGGTAGCCCTGGTAATGATTTCGTTTTAAATATAAATTATATTGCAATTTGTTTAATGACTTCATTAGGCTGGTTGATTGCTGTTGTCGGTTTATTTTCAGAGTTTATTCAGTTTCACTAGCGAAGAAAAAAATTTAATAAACGGCCAAGTGCGAGTCCGACTTCGAAAAACACAAATGTGCTTTATCAACATATTGATAAAATAAACGTAATAATAAACATGATCACGAAATTTCAAGGTTTTAAGTCCATGCATGGGAAGTTTAAAAAATTCTCCGAAACAAAATGTGTGACAGACAATAGACGGAGAGTGATAGCAATATGGCTCTGTTTGGACCCTTCGGGTACAGAATTATAAAAAGAAACAAACTAGAGAAGAGGTCGTTGAAATAGGTGTACCAATTGGTGAGCGATCTAGGTACTATTGATTTGATACCTCGCATGACATCTAAGTGTCAAATATGACTGCCGTAATTTTCGATAAGGTATAGAAAATTGATGAGCCGACTCAAAAGATCCGCAATTAGCACTCACAGCGCAGAAAAACTACCAGGACCACATAACCTCTCAGCAATCAAACGAAATCGAAAGTTAAGCGGCCATCACTTTCTCCCGTCATTTAACAATGAGCTGTCAAAACAATCGGACTGACGCACGTCTGATTTGCTTTAATAACACGTGTCTATGCAAATGCGGACACACGGTCTCGCCAACACGAGAGCAGAACTGCAAGCAATTATTTAATTAAAGTAAGGATAGATGTTCGAAGCAACTAATCGCCTGATAGTAAGCGATTAGCGCCGCCCATGGACACCCGCAACACCAGAGGGGTTGTAAGTGCGTTGCTGGCTTTTAAGATGGGAGTACGGTGATACGGTCCTTTCTTAAAGGGAGGAAGGATTTTGAAGTGAGATGACCGTTTCCCGAGTTCGGGCGTTTGAAATAAGACTTTTCTTTATGGAGCTATCGTCTTAACAATAAGAACTCATAAGACAACGCTTTAGAGAACTATATATGTCTCGCCTATACACAGAACAAAAAACATTATTTCGCTTATTTTATTACACAGATTTTGCATGCCACATAATGGTTAAACATGTAATCGCGACTAAACAATCACATACTTACCAACATTTGTATACCATGTTTTAAGCAAATAAATGATTTCATTTAATTTCATCAACGAACGCTGGCCTCTTAGGCCTGCTCTTCGTTTCCGTATAGGACTTATTGTTAGATTTTTAATCGATACGTTTGTTTAATTATTACTGTTTATTCAACTAATTTCGGTTGACTCATTGAAAAAGTATTGTATACAATAGTTATACAATTAGCTCATTAAGTTTCGTACCTCAATTAGGCCATTTAGCAACCTTTGTGGCCTAAACGCGGTATTCGATAGGAAAATATACGTTATATTAACTATTGCATAAAATACTATGTTAAAGTAGAATATCTAATTGGAATAGTAATTTACCTGTACATTGAGCAGCATTAGGCCGCTCGAAAGTGCAACGTCATGCATTTTAACATGAGCCAGTGAAAACGACACTGCCTCACACTGAGCCCGGCTGTGTGTCACGCGCCAAATGAAAGCCACCGGCTTTTGTTGAGCTTTTTTTCTGCAACAAGTACCCCATTCAAGCTTTCCCATTAGCTTGCAAGCTTCAGCGGGCTTGCAGCTCGCAATTAAGCCCCGATTATTGAGGCAGCTATTTAACTACGATGACTTGAAATATGGCCGTCTGACTTACAGCTATTTTATTGTTTTGTGAGCAGTATAACTTTATTGTTTCCGATCTTTGGTGAATCTAACGTAGTTGTTCTTAGCTTCTTGTGGTAAATATTAAGAATACAATTGTGCTACATAAAACTAGGGATGTATTTAATATCTTTATTTAAATTCTTAATGTTTTCCAATCATATTGATGAATGCGGAGACAAATAATATGTTTGATTAGCGAATCATTAAATAAGACTCGAATCTTGATAGACCCACTACAGTTTTTTTTATGATAGACTGACCAGCGATTAGCCTTAGTCTCACCTGATGGAAAGCGATGACAAGGCCTAAGATGTTGCTCACTGATTCAGTAATAGCCTATTGACTCTTGTCTTGAAGCAACCCAAATTGTATGTAGGTATCAATATTTGATACAAACAATCCAATATCCCAATATTTGATGTTCGTGGATTATATTTTTTTCGAAACAGTGCTCTAAATTTAAGAGCCTGGTCGTTATAGCACTGGTTTAATTTTGAAGAATGAGACCGTTAGCTTATACCTGTATTTTCCGACTTATTGACCGAGTGAAACGAAGGTCTCCGTTTCAGCTTCGGCAAATGCTTTGGTATGTTCGGTGGATTTCGAGATTTCCAGCTGTCTCTGCAGGGCGTATTTCTGAAGCGATTCTCGTCTTTGTGAGCAACGTTAATAATTTATGAAGAAATTTTTTGTCAAGTCAGTTTTTGGAAATTCTGAATTGGTGTTATCCCAAAACGCTAATAATGTCATACATCGTAAATTTTCCAAAGAAAGCTAGCAATAAAGTAACTATGACATTATTAAACAATTTAAAAACACTTATCCGTGTCCCATCAAATACACATTACTGGCCACCCTGTCGCGCACTTACGGGACGTACTTAATGAGCGTGTCCCACACAAACAGTAAATTATTGTCCCCACTTATCGCCAATATCACGTATGAATCTTTGTTATAGCCATGATGGTTACAATCTATCCGCCCGAATGTACTGCCCGCGGCGGTTCATGAGTCCCACAGACATTAGAGCAAAGCAGATTCGTTCATATAAGTTAAACGATCTTGTCAAACTCTCCATACATTCAAATTTTAACGAACACAGCTTACGATTACAGACGGTTTGGTGCAACCCGGCCTTAGTGCGCTTAGAGCACAGAGATCAGAGTAAAGCAGATCAGCTTATTTAAGTTGAACGATTTCTGTACATCAGATCTATTCTCACTAATGCACAAATCAGTAAGTTTGAGAGAGACAGACAAGTGACATCTGACTGGTACAGGTAGCTAAATTGTACTGAACTGACGTTGTGGTGTGTTAAGTTTATATGGGATTTAACATCCTGGTGTGCTTTCAAATGGAGACTTCGTTAACAGCCGAAAATGATCGTACTGTCTATCGCATTCTAACTCATTTTGGCGCAGAGGCAACTATATGAAAAATCATCTGGCTTAACACTGCGAGTCTGCTTTTCTCTGATGTCTGTGATACACTGACAGTGACATTTCTGATAGTGTACCTATAGTAAAAATTGCGATAAGTGTGTATATCGTCGCCTAGTGCCCATAGTACAAGTTATGCTTAGTTTGGGACTAGGTCGATTTATAAGATTGTCCCCCAATATATATTTTTTTAATTAATTTTTACTTATTTAAATTTAGGCGCGCAGTTCAGAAGCGGTGCTGACTTGAATGACCTTGACACTGATAGCTGAAAGTTTACTAATATCTTACCGCCTCTACACCAACAAACCAGCAAACCGATTCGTCCTCAACTGTCACCTCACCCGTTTTTATATGGAAACTGTCAAATGTCATTTGTCAAATTTTGACAGTTTCCATATAATATAGCATATTGATTGCCCCGAATTGCTTTCTAAACTTTCTTTCTACACACCAACTCGGTCGAAAAGGTTTTATCATCTAATTATAGGCAAAATAGTTTTCTATGTCGTGCAGCACGTAAGTTAAATAGCTTGTCGAAGGATCTAGATAATATTGACGTTTTCAATTGCTCTATTCCATGTGTCAGGCGAACTTTATCTAAACGTTGTTTCTTACCCATCTAGGTGGCGGGTGCTGATATGCTTTTTGGGTGTGACTACCTATAACTTTATACATTTGATTAACTTTATACATAGTTGCTGAGTATACAAATATAGAAGTGGTATTTGTGTATTTTCTGGGCATCCGGTGAGGATGGTCATCTCTTGTTGTGTTCTCTTATAGCCTTTGATTTTTAATTTTAAGATACAGTAACATAGCGTGTAACCTTAGTTCATATCTTGTTTCTATTGGTGAGTTTCTGTAATTGGCTCCATATTTCTATTTAAAATGTCAACATGTTTATAAAGCTGTTGAAACTCCTATGATAAATAAATAAATATAAACACGGGTGAAGTGTGAGCTGAGAGGTGAGGAACAGCCGGTTTGTAAATAACACCCCAGACAGTCGTATAACAAAGTTGCCAACAACTAAAAATTTTACTGTACAAAGGAATTTGTTGCAAAGACTTACATTTTATGGTGACCGTTAACCGCTAACTAACGGTGAGCTAATGATGTAACTATAATAATTAATTGCTTTACCTGCTTATGTCAAGCGACGTGCCATCGACCTTAAAGAAAACCACTCAAAATCAGCCGAGGATACCCTGTGTTGAGAGTGTCCATATATTAATATCAACACAGGGGGCCAATTCTCGGTCCGAGCGAGATGCATGTCTATCGTGACATTGTATAGAATGGTAGAGACACTTGTATGGAATCTCGAATAGAGATCATCTCGATCGAACCAGAGACTTGGCCCCCAGGTCGTCAACACAACGAATTCTAGACAGACAGAAGTAATGAACAATGCTTTGCCAACGAGCAAACTCGAGATACGACTAAACCCGAAGTGGCTACCTATACATTGTGTGGCCTGTAATAGGAGCAAAAAATTAAACGGTACACTATTGAGCTCTCCAGCAATTATTTCCAAATGATTTTAATTGAAAAAAAAAAGTTTTTTTTTGAATTTTTTTTCGCAAATGTAGCTTATCTGTACTTTTTTACTCTACTGGAGTGATATTAATAACAATTTATTCAAAAAAGACTAAAAATGTATTTTTTTTTTTAAATGCCAAAAATATTCTTTCAAACCAAAAATGCGACAACGATTATGAGTCATAATTTGAAGCAACCTCAAAATCAGCATTGACTGCCGCGCTATAATCTCTGGGTGCCAAGACCCATTACTTGGAGGTCGTAACTTTAGATCAAAATTTCTCCGAATTGAAAAAAGATATTTTTGTGTTGGACACAAGAGGTTACTGCAGATGCTCTAAGGAAGCGTCCTTTAAATTTATTGCTCCTATTACAGGCCACACCCTGTATATCGTATTAAATTATTGACAAGTTCATGTCTTTTAAGAGGGCACAGTACGCTCGGTTCTCCATACAAACGTATTTACGCTCTCATTTTAAAACGCCATGCTAGAATAAGATGAAACTTTGTATACACAATGGGATCCGGCATATCTAGGTCGGAAATTAGTTTCTGTTGCTAGAAATTGTAAAAAATACAGCGGTTTTATGTTTTTTAGGCTTGTATGAAAACCTTAATAATCGCTGTATTTTTTCTCCATTACAATTTCAAGTAACAGAAACTAATTTCCGACCTAGATATGCCGAATCCCATTGTGTATACAAAGTTTCACGTTATTCTAGCATGGCGTTTTAAAATGAGAGCGTAAATACGTTTGTATGGAGAACCGAACGTACTGCGCACTCTTAATGTGAAACTATTAGTCAATGTCTAACGTCAGTAGGTAGAGTCGATATTTTGGGCGGTGCCTCTTTGCTTGTCGAGTTAACTTGACGATGTACTTCCAGCCTTCTGCATATTAAATATTGGGGGACAATCATACACAAATCGACCTAGTCCCAAACTAAGCAAAGCTTGTACTATGGGTACTAGACGACGATATACATAAATACATACTTAAATACATAGAAAACATCCATGACGCAAGAATAAATATCCGTGATAAATGCCCTGGCCGGGATTCGAACCCGGGACCTCAAGCTTCGGAGGCAGAGTCACTACCAACTAGGCTAAACAGGTCGTCAGAATATAAGATGTTATGTCGTGTGTTTTTTTTAGGTATTTGGTTTATCTTTTTTTGCTCTTTTCCATTTGTGTTGTAGTTATTTCCATCATTTGGTGATTCCGATAAGATGCGCTTGTGTTGTCTTGATCCTTTTTTGTTATTATAATTTCTTCAAAATATGTTATACACTGTAATAATAATTCTAGATAGGCGATTTATAACATTAATAAATAAATATTGGGGGACAATCTCCCAAACTAAGCAAAGCTTGTACTATGTGTACTAGGCGACGATATACATACTTATATAGATAAATACATACTTAAATACATAGAAAACATCAATGACCCAAGAACAAATATCCGTGATAAATGCACAAATAAATGCCCTGGCCGGGATTCGAACCCAGGACCTCTAGCTTAGGAGGCAGAGTCACTACCAACTAGGCTAAACAGGTCGTCTTTAAAATTTAACACTACGCATTAAAATAAAATAAAAATGTAAGTAAGGAATGTAATAAAAGCTTATAAATAAATAAAATAAAATGTCAGTATGAAAACTGGTAGTATTTTGTCGATGACAGATGAAAAATAGTATAAATACGGTAATTGGTGGCCACTTCTTCGGGTATAGTTGTATACTGAGTTTAGCCTATGGGAAAGCTTTATTCACTACGTCTGTAGTAACGGTTACTGAGCTAAGCCGTACGGACAGACGGAAACGGTAGAAACTTTAAGGCCTCCTTCTTTACTATGGAACCCTAAATAAATAAATAAAAATAAAAAACGTTTATTTCAGACCTAGTGATTGATTCATAGTGGGTTAGTAACAATATTACCTTATATACTATGTTAAAAAAGAACCTGATCACTAAATTTCACGAGAATCGGTTGAGAAATGCGACCTGTAGAGGAGAACATCCGCCAAGATAGACATACGAAAGAATTTTTGTCGAAAGCTGAAACGGACACGCTTCGCTCGCTCGGTCGATTAAGCTATCATGGTAAATAAAAAAATGACTAAGTGCATATCGGATCAAGCACAATGAAGGGTTCCGTACCTAGTAACAGTCCTAATTTAAAACCACTATTCGCACAAAGATCACGGAACTTATACATCTTTTGTTTTAGCGAGGCAGTTTTTCAGTGGTAACTTAAAAACTGTTTAGACCGATCTTGTGTAAAACGTTTTTTGATGAAAGTATATAATAAGCACTATGTCTACTATACTCTATTTTTCAGATTCCACGGTACAAAAGTAAAAGAGGACACAATTGTTGTGACTTTCGGAGCGAATATCTCCGTATACAATACAATACAATATGCTTTATTGCACACCTCAAAAAAGAATTACAGATAGAAACTGCATAAAGATACAAGCAGAGGTAAACAACAGGCGGTCTTATCGCTAAATGAGCGATTTCTTCCAGACAACCTTTGGGTAGCGGAGAAAAAAAGTAAACAAACATGATAAGTGGGTGGTGCAAACAAAAGGAATAACTACTAGAAATAAAAAGAAATATAATAATAATAAAAAACACATAAAGCACTATATATAAATATATATATACAATAAACATACATAAATAAGTAAATAAATAACATACATATATACCACAAACTTAAGTGAGACCCAAAAGTAAACTACAGACCAGTATCGAAAAATATTATGGAAGAGACAAATAGTGCTCTTTCAGACTATTAAGTCTTATCAGCTTGCCCATTTCGGGCGTACAATATTACACTATACTAATACATGCAGACGTAAAACAATTACAAATTATCAAAACAATTAACTATAGATGTGCATAAAATATTCATTTAGATTATAGAAACTTTTTGTTAATAGCCATTTCTTGAGCTTATCTTTAAATCTGATCCCATCTTGGGCCTTAATGTGTTCAGGCAAGTGATTGAATATTTTTATTCCTGTGGCATATGTGCTCCTGCTTAGTATAAAACTAGACGGTCTAACCGTACACACATCATATTTATATTGCAATGTAATATTATTTTTTGAGACACTTTTCTTAATAAATATGTCATTTTGTTCCTTAACTAATACACAAATTTCCAAAATATAGATACATGTCAGAGTTAATATTTCATTGTCTTTAAAAACTTCTCTGAGAGATTCTAGATGCCAAAGCTTAAATATTATACGCAAGCATCTTTTTTGAAGAATGAATGTTGATTCTACGTTTGTCGAACTACTAGATTTAAAAGACGCACTAGATTTAAAAGACGCACTAGATTTAGCCCGTCGTACATCAATGGGCAGAGAGTTCCATAGTCGGACAGCTTGAAAAGTAAATGAACAGTTATAAAATTTAGAGAAGTACGTATATCTTCGTTTGATCAAATTTATTCCTGAGAAACTTTGCATTCGTTTTTAAAGACCTGTCTATTAACATGCCACATTTTTAATTGGGTACCCACGTAAAACTTTTTTTATGACCTCCAATTTTTAAGGGCTTACCATCCAGTATTTATGTTTTGCTTGTATTTTAAATACATAAAGGGGCTAATATAATACACATACATTTCAAATTTTATTTCAATACACCAGCCAGTGACATACAGACAGACAGACATGATGGAACTACAAGGGTTCTGTTTTGCCATTTTGGCTACGGAACCCTAAAAAGAGCCCCGTCAGAGGTCCAGTGAATACAACTCAGGCTGAGTCTAGTGTCAGAGTTATGAAGTCGAGGCGGTAGTATAGGATATCTTCAATAGATTGTAGTGCATGCATGAGATAATGCCGCATTATGCCCTATCGAGTGTCACATTGTCGGGAGTACCCAGATGCACCCGCATGACTGCGGATGATGTGTTTGCAATGCAAATTTGTAGGCATGTATAGTGAGATGAGAAAATGGTAGCAGTTTTCGACTTTATTATATGTTACTTAAGATTCAATAGTGATGAATTAACACTCTTGACTGACTGTAAGTGTACACTTTAGGAGATCCTGACTACGTTTAGTGTAATGAAAACAAAATGTGCATTGATTTTGTGTTAGTAAACATGTTATAGTTTATGAGTCTAACACGATACATATTGGGGACAATCTAATATAATATTGATTTACCTTTATTCCCGAACATTTTTTGACGTGATAACGTCTTTAAAATCGTTTTAGTCGGGTGACATGTTCAGAAACTTGTGTCACACCAAAACCTCACGAGCGCGATCGCAGGTATAAGTGAAGTGCAAGTGAAGTAAGACGTTATCACGTAAACATCTCGATCGTAAACCTACTTTACAAACAACCAATTTTTTTTAAAGTCTGCCGCTTACATAATCCGTGTAATCCGTGTCAGAAAAAAAAAACCAAAATGTATTCTGTAAATAAGCGACGACCGTACGCGACCATTTAGGCTGTTCAAATACGAACATAGGCATTTTGACTAGTAAAAAAGTAAAAGTAAAAGTAGTTTATTCTTCAAATTAGGCATATTACATGCACCTATGAACGTCAATAAACTACCACCGGTTCGGAAAAATATACCTCTGCCACGAGAAGAACCGGCGTAAAAAACTCGGCGAGGTGTCATTTTTTTCAAAACAATATACATTATATAGTTAAATATAAAATTACATTACTACAAAATAACTTAAATAACAATGCTACAGTAGAAAATATATTTTCGCGATAGATTACCCGTGCAGGACGCTATCACTGCCAAACATCCCTATCCATGATGTAATCGTTTATCTTATAATATGCTCTTGATATAAGTGTTTGTTTTACTGCAGATTTGAATTTAGAATTGCTAAGTTCAGTAATGTGTTTAGGAATTTTATTGTAGAATTTGATACAATTTCCCAAGAACGACTTTTTCGCCTTTACTAGTCTATAGAAGGTTATTTTGAGTTTCCCACTGTAACCAATATTCCCGGGCTGTTATCACCGGTTTACTAGCTAAATGCGACATCGACTGTTGACCAGTTTTTTCTCAAGACCTTACCGAAAAAAACACACCGTTACCCACTAAGCGGCTCTTATTTAATATGTTACGGAAATCTGACAAATTGGTCGACAATGTACTGTTTTTGCGACGCGGCAAAAACAGCGCTCGGTGCTCGGTGAAAAATGAGGTATGATTATTATGAAGCCCATACAGTTGCAGTTGTTTTTTATTATATTAGAAGCTGGTGATAAGTAACCGTAAGTGGAGTGGTAAAGCTTCTGTTATGAATAATAATTTATAAAATATATACTTACGTAAAAATGTACCATCAAAAAAATAAATGTCAAAATGAGAGGCAAGTTCAATATTGAAATATGCGATGCTTGGTTATGTTTTTGATGGGATATCATTACTTTTTGTCAATTTTCGCCAAATGGTGCTTTTTAAGAGCGAATGCACGAGTTACTTTACAAAATACCCAAATCGCTATAGGTGCACCTTAAATATTTGAAGAGTTCCCTCGAATTCTCTAGGACCCTATGATCAGATTCTTACGTGATAACTATGGGACTACCCCTGAAGTATACCGTTTCAAACAATAAAGAATTTTCCAAAACGGTTAATAAATGACGGAGTTCTGAGGTAACTAGGATAAATAATAATAATAATAAAACGAATAAAATACCACTGAATATCACTGTTTTCTGATTTTTTCACACACAATTACCAAGCTGCATGCCAAATTTCAGCTTTCTAGGTCACCTGGAAGTGGGTTAGGTTTTTGATTACTAGTCAGTCAGTCAGTCAGTCAGTCAGTGGTAAAAATGCCGTGTTTTGGAATTTAATATATCAATAATTATTAAACCTATATTTTTGAAATTTGGGGTTCTAGTTGTTCTAAAGGATCTTAATACATGTACCAAATTTCATTTTTTTGTGTTTGGATAGATTTGGAGTTATTTGGGGGTCAAAAGTGGCTCCAAACGGTTCGTGTAATATAAATAACACACGGCTGCTGTCCGCCAGTTCCTGGGGTGAACTTGGCTGGACACGCTGCCGTAATACGTAAAAAAGTCTTGATTAGTACATAGACCGTACTTTATCTACGCAACAGGCTTTTATCCTAAAACTAGTCCATCATTTAGTTTATATTATAAAAAATAAAAGGACAATGGGCAAATTTGTATGGGCACTGTCCCCATGAACAGAAACGTGAACAACCTGATGATTTTTTACTATGACAATGAACGCTCTATGTAGGTATGGGGTTTTCTTGGGAAATCGTATCTTTTAAACGTATTTTTTACTTATTTTGTTACCGGAAGACAGTTATAGAAACTTATGTTACTAGCAACAATATGTATGTTTTTATACATCTGCAATACCTAATACTACTTAACTTACTATTATACATAATATTTATGTTCAATAATAATTATTAAACATAATAAAGATGTCGTAATCACCGCGATACTCTTGACCATCATATCTCTACTGGACGTGTCAGCTAAATAAGCAAGATATATATAAAAAAAGGGTTTTCAGGAAAACCCCATAGATAGGGTGATTGTCGCCAGAGTAAAAAACCGGCCAAGTGCGAGTCGGACTCGCGCACGAAGGGTTCCGTACCGCATGATCTATAAAAAGCGTCCGACTCGCACTTGGCCGGTTTTTAATATTTGTTGTTATATCGGCACTATTACGGTTCTTGAGATACAGCCTGGTGACAGACGGACGGACAACGAAGTCTTAGTAATAGGGTCCCGTTTTTACCGTTTGGGTACGGAACCCTAAAAAAGGGTTTTCAAGAAAACCCCATAGATAGGGTGATTGTCGTCATAGTAAAAAATCATCAGGGTGCCATGATCTATTAAATGAGACATGTTTCGTTTCTGTTGATCGGTGGGGACATTTCTGCCCATGGTCCTTTTAGGTAGCCGACCCCAGGCATCCTTTAGGATGCAACAGTTCTGGGAATAACGCTAGGAGGATGGATGGATGGTCCTTTTAGCAAAAAAATCTGACACCAAAGTTACAATGCAGCAACGAACTTAAGGGCATTGCAAGTTGATTAGATACAGTTAGAAATGTTGCCACAGATCGCACTCTTACTGTAAGCCGTTAAGGAGTTCCGTTGGTCATCATACTCGACTACGACAATTACTTGACCATAACTACGTTACGGAAGGTAACTCCAATATCCGGATGGCATATAGAAAATTCAGCCGAGTATCGTTAATTTGCTCCTAAGAATTGAAGAGTTCCGTTACTCTGTTATTATGGATCTTATAATCAGAACCAAACCAAACTCTCATCAAACTAAAGAATCATCGAAATCGGTTGGCCGGATATTGAGTTATACGTCCATTTGTCGCGCACATACTCAATGCAAATTTTAGACTGAATACCCATTCATTCATTTTCTGATATTTCTTTTTAGTTAGATTTTTAGAATTTTCGTTAGCAGAATTTACTTATGCTTCTACTTATAATTGTACTAAAAATAATTTGTACCCAAATAAAATCGACTCCAAGTAACTACGGAAAATACCGAAATCGCCATACGCGTGCCTATCAAATTTGAGGAGTTCCCTCGATTCCTCCTGGATCCCATCATTAGACCTTCACCAAATTTATATGGGACCAATTTGGAGGTGTTTCAAAGCAGTATATTATAATGACACTGAAAGCTATTTTATTCGGTTTCCCAAGTGTTATCACGTCATATACGGCTTCCAAACGTAGTTTCGTTCTGTATTCAAATTATGATTCTTACTTAATAAAGTCTAATAATATGAATCTTCATCTTATGTCATCCACAAGGCCATCTGTGTGTGTTCATTCCAACAATTGTGCAAAATTTTCCCAGCCACAGATTGAGACTATGCGCTGCGGCACTCGCTTATACACCAGATTTGTTTTTAGATATGTACTTAGTTACGTTTGTTGTACTAGATGTAAATGAAAACATGCATAAATACGAGTAGTAGTTTCATTTTACTTTGAAATGGAGTCAGTAAGAATAATCCCGTGCATGCAGATGCGGTTTAGGTAGTAATTAAAGTTGCTTGGAAGGAACTTTATTAGGCAGGGTACGTTGATTCATTTGACGAGTTAAGCTTAGTACTATCTATCAGCAACACCGTTAACTATCCATTTGGAGTACTTATTTCATTGCAATAAGGTTCACGAATGCTGGTCAATTAACTGTGTTGGTGACAGTACGCGCGTGACGCGCCGAATTGAGCGCCGCCAAGAATTCACATACAAATACGTATCATATCCATACGTCAGCTGAAATATGCATGATGCATGAGATGTTATATGAAGTTTTAGGGTTCCGTACCTCAAAAGGAAAAACCGGAACCCTTGTAGAATCACTCGTGTGTCTCATCGTCTGACTGTAACAGCCAATTTGTCCCGAAACTAGTAGACCGACTAAGTTGAAATTTGGTACACATATGTAAGTCTTTGACCCAAACAAGGACGTGTAACGTATAAAGTTGCTTTGACACAAAAAAAAGAATTATCAGAATCAGAATCAGAAAAAAAAATTATTGTAGAAATTAGGTAGGCTGTAAAATACAGGATCAGTATCGGCTAACGTGGTCAAGAGTTATCGGGGAACATACATACATAAAAAAAAATAAGAAAAACATACAGACGAACTGAGAACCTCCTTCCTTCTTTTGAAGTCAGTTGAATAAAAGACTTCAATCAACATAATTTATACCAAAAAAAATACGACTCCAATTTTGTACTTGCTATGCCACAATTTCTGGTTTCCGTGAGCCAATGCTTGGTTACCTACAGAAAACACCGAAATCGGCATATGCGTGCCTATCAAATTCGAGGAGTTCCCTCGATTCCTCCTAGATCCCATCATCAGACCTTCACCAAATTTATATGGGACCAATATCGGGGTACCTGCTTTGAAACAAAAAAAGAATTATCTAAATCGGCCAACGTAGTCAAGAGTTATCGAGGAACAAACATACATAAAAAAAATAAGAAAATAAACATGCAGACGAACTGAGGACCTCCTTCCTTCTATTAAAGTCAGTTAAATAAAAGACTTCAATCAACATAATTAAATGAGTATAGTTAATTGAGTCACCAGATCAACCATGCAAGAGCATAAAATTCCGCCATAATTCCGCGAGTCGCGTCTGCCGTGTTGGTATGTGTAGGAAATCAATTGCAATTTACAACGGAACGCTCATGTAATCATTGTTTTATATCTAGTCACCAGTCTACACCCGACTTAATGACCATATGATTGTTTGACTGGCCGCGACGAAATTGTTTCAGCATTATTACAGGAAATGGGATAATTTCGCCCTAATTAGGCTAATTTCACTGTAAAAGGATTGTAGATTGTGTTTTGATAACGTGTGCTTGTGAAATTATCGTTGAGTTTAAAATGATACGAGTACTGTATTTCAAATTAGATATGATTTTTTAAAGTCAAATATTTACATTAAATCTTCAAAGGAGAATTGCATCTAATCCCATGCGCACGGCATCCGATGTACCAGGCGCACAGAGGCCGCGAGAAAGTCCGTCTACTTTCCTCGTCGTGCCGTACTCTTCCGGGTCACAGGTCACGCCCATAAAGCGGGCTCAAGGTTGTGCGGCGTGACCTCTTTTGTCGCCTGGTGCCCTGGTAGTTCGATTCGTATAGTTAGGTCAAAGGTCGTTTGCAAGCGTCGCAGAGTCCCAAAAGTTTACGTAAACTTTTCTTTAGTAATACTTACATTGGGCTGGACTTCGTGACATTTTTTACAAATTTCAAAATTCCATAAACTGACAAACAGAATCTATATAATTATCAAAGCTCACGAAATTTCACGAGAATCGCTTGAGCGCGCGAAGGAGAACGGCTCGAATTCGGATATCCGCCATGCAAACGAAAATACGTATTTTACCGAAGCTGAAGCGAACCTCTTACATAACTAGAATTTTAGTAAAGCTATAATGCGTTTCTTTTCGTGTTTAATTTGAGATAAATACCTCATTAATAAATCAGAACCTACAACTGTAAACACCTAAATAGGTCGCAGAAAGTCAACAAAACCCACGGTCACGATTGGTTTTTTTCTGCAATCATGATAATAAGTGGGTACATGCTTACGCTTTGACAGCTAATCTGCCAAGGATGGACGGATGAAAAAGTTGAATAACGGTTTATCAAATGGGAATTATACACGTCACACGTAACGGTAGTTAGTACACGCTCTCTCGCCGATTCTCCAAAGGGACATCAAATAAATAATGTATTTCGCAACTTTGTTATCGCTCATTAGTCATTATCATTACGAGACTATTGATCGTCCATGGATCGAAAATGGAAGTGAAGATTTAAAAAAAATCGTTTATATCTAAATAAATAGAACAAAGTCCAGTTATATATCGACACTCTTGCTGTTTTCGCTTCACTTAGTTTTGAAATATTAGCGAAATTTAAGTAGAAAACAGCTTCGATTTTGAATGTGGTACAAAAAATATATAAATAATGAGATGCAAAATTATACATACACACATAAACTCACGCCTATATTCCCAAAAGGGGTAGACAGAGCACATGAAAATAAATTTTCAGTGCCACTTTTAGCAAAATATTGCAGGTTGAGAGATGTAGGAAATGTGATATTGCAGTGACAGGTTGCTAGCCCATCGCCCATGACACACTTCAACCTGGTTCTCATAGTCAACTCTTACGACACAAAAGGGAAGAACGGGGGTGGTGCTATACTAATCCAGCACTACACGGGCCAAAATTATAGATATCTTTTGGTCGTTTAGCTCTCAACCCTAAAAATTAAGTTATGTACCACAGACCGATAAGCCACACGAAACAAAGTAAATTACAATAAAGTACCTGGCAAGCATAAAGCAACAGGCTAAGATCAACGATGAAAGTCTGCAAGAAGGTCAGTGAAAACGAAACAATTACCATAGTCTGGTCTATGGGACGCATAGACAATGCTGAACAAGGCTGGGCTTAATAAGCATCGCATTAGGGTTTCCCACGGCCAAGATTTACTTACCAACTTACAGATTCTAAATTCAAATCTGTAAAATAAACAATTATTTCAATTTCAAAAGCATGTTATAAGGTAAACGGTGTAATCATTGATAGGGATGTTTGGCAGTTAGGGTGAGGCCACACGAGCGTTATTTTATGAATTGTGAGCAGTGTAATTTTGGTCGTCGCCATACTTTTGAGTATCACCGAAGTTTTAGGTGCCTACATGTCACCAGTATGGTGACGACCGGAATTACGCCGCTCACCCTTATGTTGGTCCTGCACAGGTGATCACAAAAAATAGGTTATCTCCTGTAGCATTGTAATTTGTAATGAAAACAGATTGAAAAAAAAAGATACCTCGCTGAGCACATTCCTGAGATGTAATTAAGTAATCTCGTCTAAGATACTAGTATCTCAATTCGGACCATTTCAAAGATATTCAAGAATTCGTTTCCGTTAATTAACACTCCTAAGTATAGAATAAAAGGTCCTTAATAATTAAACAATGTTGACTTATTAAACCCTGTAATGGCATGGAGTTCTAATTTCCTTAGTGGCCAGTTACATGAACAGAGGATCAGAGCCAGTCTTAAGATCTCATTAATTATAGGTATACCTTCTTAAGGGTATAGGTATCGTTCAAAACCTAAGTTAACGTCCATGTGACAAATCTGTGTTTCTATCATAGCCGCCTATGCGTGCGTGTGGTTTTATTGACTCGCGTGTCATACGAATTTCGAATATTGTACATATTTGACACTGTTGCTTAACTCCTCGTTATTAACTCCACTGTTGCTCAACTCCACGCGCTCGTGGCCCAGCGGCACCCGTCTACCGCGTGCGGTATGCGAGGTTAAGCATTGTGGGCGCAGGTCAGTTCTTGGATGGGTGACCGCTTTGAGTGGTTACTAACTGAGCGTTCTCGTGCTTTGGAAGGGATGTTAAGCCGTTGATCCCGGCTGCTGTCTACGACAGCAGTCGTTAAGCCAAGTTAGAGGCCTTCGGGCGGCTTGAGAACTTCTAACAGTCAAGTTGCCCACTCACTTGACAAAGGGGGGTCGAAGTTGCACCACGTCCGTAGGGAGTACCCACCGTTACCCTACACGTGACCCCTGGGTGGTGCTAAAAAGTGCAACAAAAACTGGCAACCGTACTTGTCTTCTCGAAGATCTCACGGTTCGTAAATAAATGCCATACGATTAAATAAATAAATAACTCCACGTTAACTCTTAAGGCCCTTTTGCCTTCATCCTTGGTAATATCATTAATTATTTTGTAAGAAAAGAAATGTTTACTTGAATTTTTAAAAACTTAATATGCTACGTTGTTTCTATGAGTATACACGGCTAGTAGGCGTTTCTATGTAATTTGGGGTTTGGCGCCAAAAATCAGCCATTTTTTATTTATTTTTTTATTTTGATATACCCAGTGTCACTCTCACAGTAAATATGAATCTAACGACACCTCTCAAGCTAAAATCCATCGAGCCGTTCAAGCTGCAGAGCGTGTCATACAATTATACATACATACATACAAACTCTAGAAAAACATAACCCTCCTTTTGGCGCAGTCGGGTAAACAATTAAACTACTGATTAACACATGCGATGACAGCTTTAAAATGTCACAAATGAATAGAAAACTATTACGGAATTCACTTGTAAAACATAAGCCAAGTGATTCTTGTAGAAAGGTAAACAACAGCCGTCTTATCACTCGAAAGCGATCTCATCCAGATAACCTTATGCCGAGTTTTGTGAATTCCCGTTACTTTAAATGTCAGCTCGAAAGTCTCGTCTCGTCAACGGGTTTGGGCAGAACTGGTCCATTTCTACTTTCCACCACCACCACCACCATATCAACCAAAGTACGTCCACTGCCGGACATAGGCCTCCCCCAATTTCATGCGGGGTAAATGCCATAATCGCCACGCTTGGCATGCGGGTTGGCGATCGCAGTATCTCCATCGCACTTTAGGGTTGCTCCCCATTCCCCGGTGGTCTGGGTCGTAGTTTTAGGACATACCAGCGTTCATTTGTCCTTTCAATCAGGAACCCGGGTTCCGCTCCCTAATCACAAGAATTCGCGCAGGCACTGGTTATTACGCAAGTGACTGCCATCTGACCTCCCAACCCAAGGAGGAACCAGACCTCATTGGGATTAGGCTTGTCAAGTGAGTGGGCAACTTGACTGTTAGAAGTAATCAAGCCGCGCAAAGACCTCTTGGCTTAACTACTAACAACCGGGATCAACAGCTTGACGTGCCTTCTAAAGCACGCTGCGCTTAGTTAAAAGCCACTCGAAGCGGTCACCCATCTAATAATTGACCTCGGCCGACGTTGCTTAACCGTGACGAACCCCAATCTAATCCCAACAAGGTCTAGTTTTCCATCTGTAGAATGACTGTTGCTTTCGTAAAACCAGTGCAGTTCGGGATATAAACTGGGAAAAGGGTACATAAAAAAATTGAAAAAGAAAATATTTATTTGTCAACATAGGCTTATGGTTTATGGTTGGTCAAAAATGTATTAATTACTGTAATTATTTGGCATTATGTCTCGCCAGTCATCCAGTTTCGCATGCTAGGAGGATGAAGACAGACTCTTTATTCCACACAATTACGGAGACAGATATAAAAGCTAGTAATAAGGAAAGCCTCAGCTGGGAGTAGGGTAACAGTACCTATTGTCGTTGTGAACAGCTTTGAAGCGGTCTGCGGTGGGGTAACTGCGAGTAATGAACGGTGACTCCACCAGTTGCCTGCGGTCATCCTATTTGTACGGTGTATCTCGAAATACGCACACAATTTTGAGTCTTATTCCCTTGACATAAGTTCGCGTTTGTAGGCTTTACTGTATCCGTCTGGATTGCAAGTACGTGTAGATGTTGCTTGATTTATGCGAAAGATACCTGGTATATACCTAGAACAGTCAGTTGCAGAACGTGACCCCCCTGCATAGAAGTTTAATATGAGTATAAGATTGTCCTTTATAATCAATCGTAAAAATGATATTTTGTAACCTCTTTATGCAGTAATGGCTCTTATACAGGGTGTGAAAAAATTAAACGGTACAGTATTGAGCTACCCAGCAATTATTTTCAAATGATTTTAATTTAAAAAAAAAGATTTTTTTTTGGAATTTTTTTTCGTATATGTAGTTTATATGTACTTTGTTACTCTACTAGAGTTATATTAATAACAATTTATTCAAAAAACACTAAAAAATAATATATTTTTTTTTTAAATCCCAAAAATATTCTTTTAAACCAAAAATGCGACAACGATTATGAGTCATAACTTAAAGCAACCTAAAAATCAGCATTGACTGCCGCGCTATAATCTCTGGGTGCCAAGATCCATTACTTCGAGGTCATAACTTTAGATCAAAATTTCTCCCAATTGAAAAAAGATAAATTTTTTTTGGACACAAGAATTTATTGCAGATGCTCTAAGGAAGCGTCATTTAAATTTATTACTCCTATTACAGGCCACGTCCTGTATATTTAGCTGTAAACCTCGCATATTTCAAAATTTTACAAAAACTGACGGGACTAAAATATTTTATGAAATAATCAAACCTCCTCAAAAAATCACGAGAATGGGTTGAGAAATACGACTTATAGAAGAGAGCAGCAGGAAATCTGCCGGCAGGACATACGAAATCATTTTTGCCGAAGCTGAAGCGTAACTCAACATTACAATTTAAATATCACAGAACAATCGTTCATAACCCAGGTTCAAAACCCGCATTAATAAAAAGAAATTAGAGAAATAGATTTCACAATGTCTTTTCTTTTCCACTTGAAATCCCCTCCCTCGGACGGTCCGATTATTGAATGAGCTTCCTGCCGAGGTTTTCCCGAGGGACTACAGTATAGGGTACTTCAAGAAAGGAGTGTATACATTCTTAGAGGGTTGGCAACGCGCATGTGACACCCCTGAAGTTGCAGGCGTCCATATGCTGCGACCGCTTACCGTCACTCGGGCCGTACGCTTGTTGGACACCGACGTGGTACAAAAATAATTTTTAAGAAAAAAAAACCGACTTCAATGGGGGAGGCCGGTGAAAGATTATTATACTTAGATGGTGCACTCTTAGATTCCATACAATAAAATAAAAATGCCTATAAGTATGTTTATAATGGTAGAAGACTAAGTACCCTCAATTCCTCGTGGAATCATGGAAAAACCTTGCTTGCTTGACAAACAAAACGAAGAGAACAAATCACAAAACGTGAACTACGCGTCCTTGAAGAGTTCCGTTCTGATCATCATCAGCAATTCCACTTCATCAAATGTCACTTTTATGAATGAAAATGCTTGATTAGTTCATAAAAATACTAAAATCACTATTTGTGGGCCTTTCAAATTTGAGGAGTTCCCTCGATTCCTAATGGATCCCATCATCAGAACTCGAGCATGATAAAAATCAATCGTGAAAATAGAACTTGCTTAACAAACACAGCTAGAAGGACAAATCGCCAAACGTGAACTTTTCGTCGTTGAAGAGTTCTGTTCTGATCATCATCAGCAGTTCCACTTCATCAAATGTCACATTTTTGTATGATAATGCTCGATTTGTTGATAAAAACACAAAAATCACTATATGTTTGCCTTTAAGATTTGAGGAGTTCCCTCAATTCCTCATGGATCCCATCATCAAAAATCGAGCATGACAAAAATTAATCGTGAAAATAGAACTTGCTTAACAAACACAGCTAGGAGGACAAATCGCCAAACGTGAACTTTTGGTCGTTGAAGAGTTCTGTTCTGATCATCATCAGCAGTTCCACTTCATCAAATGTCACATTTTTGGATGAAAATGCTTGACTTGTTGATAAAAACACAAAAATCACTATATGTTTGCCTTAAAGATTTGAGGAGTTCCCTCAATTCCTCATGGATTCCATCATCAGAACTGCGTTTTGACGAAAACGGGACCAACTTGGATATACATACTTACAATCAAAAAAAGAATTTTCCAAATCGGTTTTGAAATGACGGAGCTAAGGACTAACAAACATTAAAAAAAAACCAAACAAAAAAAAAACATACAACCGAATTGATAACCTCCTCTATTGAAATCTTGAAGTCGGTTAAAAAACTTGAAAGCATTTCTTTATCGGAAATTATATGAAGTATTGTAAAGTAATAATAATATACACAAACTTGGTTTTCTAACTTTATGTCTAATCATGATCTATTTTCTCAAAACCCCAAATGACATTCAGATTTTCGTTAGTTTATGCGTGCGGGCGGAGAGCATAGAGTAACGAAAATAAAACTGAAAACGTTCAGTATAGGACAGAACTCATGAACAAGCTTCAACAAAAAAGTAGTTATCCACTTTAAAATCGACCGCTAGCGCTGGTCAAAAAATAAATTCGAAAATAAATTTTAATCATGATGTTTGTTACGTTTTGGAGTCAGTTATAACACTTAAAACGAATACCGCTACGCGGCGTGCATAAATTCACCGAGATTCAGAATTGAGACAACAATCTCCGCTGAGCTTTCTCCCGGTTTCCCTTTTACCTGCCTTTCACACAAAATGCCAGTCTAGACTTTAACTATGCTAACTATTAACTTTAGTAACTACGGGGTATGCTTGTAATAGTATATTATGTAGTAAGTTTGAAGAGAGAGCTCTATGAGTCAATGAGTGTAGCGATTTTGTGCCTATATTTTCGTACGGCGCCCGCATACCACGTGCAGTATGAGAGGTTCAAGAACGTTGGCCAGGGACAACTCTTGGATGGGTAACTAACCGATGAGCTCTTTCGTTCTTTTCAAGGCATGTTAAGTCGTTGATCCGAGCAGATGTCTATGACAGCAATCGTTAAGCCAAGTTAGAGGCCTTTGGGTTAAGAACTTCTAACAGTCAAGTTTCGCGCTCACTTGACAAGTCTTATCAGGTCAAATTTTCCCGATAAGATCTGATTTTCCCGATAAGTTCTAGTTTTCCCGATAAGGTCTAGTTTTCCCGATAAGGTCTAGTTTTCCCGATAAGGTCTAGTTTTCCCGATAAGGTCTGGTTTCCCCGATAAGGTCTAGTTTTCCCGATAAGGTCTAGTTTTCCCGAAGACGAGACCAAACTACATCGAATTCTCGCCCTCGTAAACCCTTTTATTGTAAATTTCATTAAAATCGTTAGAACGGTTTTCGAGATTTCAATTACAAATAAATATACAAAATGTTGCTCATTTAATAATATAAATAATATATTAAAATAAAAGGGGTTTCATTCGATATTCATAAAATTTAAAACGCCAAGTCCACTTCATCTATGTACCATCTCGAAGAGATGTTAACAAGGCACGTGAAAACGTATCGAATAACGCTTTTGATTGTGATGAATTGAAAAGCGTAGATATACATACAACTTTATCGCTTAGGAGCAATACAATTTTGTTGAATTGCATCCAACCTATTCACTTTTAAATTCAAAAGTAGCTCAAACTAAACTGCAAACGGGCGAAAGCTTGATTTAAAGAACATACTCTATTAAATTAAATTCGCTAGAAAGTTCCGCACCTATTCATTCGTTTTAGTAACTAAAAAATCAATCTAGGCATTAAATCAATCAATGGATCAATCAAATCAATTTATCGTGCGTAAACAGAAGCGTGGGAAATCGGTGTTATAAGTACTAGACAGTCCAACTATATTTATACAGGGTGGGCCCTGTAAATTGGTCAGATATTTAAAAGGATCTGCAGTAAATCCCTGTGTCCAGTTTTTTTTATTATTCGGAGAAATTTTGGTCTAAAGTTATGCCCTCCAAGTAATGGAACACCACTAGATTATAGCGCGCCAGTCAATGCAGTATTTGACGTATTTATCAAGATATTCATAATAGTTGTTTATTTATGATATTTATTTTTTATTTTTTGTGTTCTTAATTTTATTAATTATTAATATCACTCCAGAAGAGAAAAATACACGTACCTAAACTATATTTGAAAAACAAAAGATTAAGTTTTTTTTTTTCAACTGGGACCACTTGGAATTAATTGCTGGCTCGCGCAATAGTGGACCGTTATTTTTTTGGTCCTGTTACAGGGACCACCATGTAAACATAGTAGACCTTGATATCATTATCATCATCATCATGTCAGCCGAATGACGTCCACTGCTGGACATATGCCTCCCCCAAAGACTTTCACAATGATCGGTCCTACGCCACCCGCATCCAGCGGACACCCGCGATATATACTTATATATCCACCACCACCACCATATCAGCCCTAGGACGTCCACTGCTGGACATAGGCCTCCCCCAATTTCATGGGGGGTAAATGCCATAATCGCCACGCTTGGCATGCGGGTTGGCGATCGCAGTATCTCCACCGCACTCTAGGAATGCTGCTGCCCATTCCCCGGTGGTCAGGGATATATATATAGCTTGATATATTCCTAGTAAAATAATCATAGTTTTATATAAGAGAGATAGGGCACGGCGGAATACCATTCCGTTCATATTTAGGGCAATTTAACTGGGCTATCGGAACAATCAAGCTCGGGCACGAAATCCTTCACTAGTTCCCTCTTACAACGGCTTAGGGAGGCGTACAGCGACATATACCGTAGAAGACTTAGGCTTCTATTAACGGCACCAACGTCACGTTACCGGTGCAGCGAAACGAGCGGTCCATAATGGAACTTCATACAAAATTGGAAGACTGCCGACAAAGAGGGGGGCCAGTGCACCACGGCGACCGCCTGCATCTCGTATTTTTATTACTGAATCCTTACATTTAATTTGGTTTTTTCTTATTATTTTCAAATTTCAGATCATTTTTAAGAAAAGCACTATAATATATTTGCCTCCGCGGAAATGGCAAGTCATGAACGCGTATCTATTGACTGAAGAGCGCTCGTGGCCCAGCGGCGCCCGCGTACCGCGTGCAGTATGCGAGGTTAAGCAATGTGGGCGCAGGTCAGTTCTTGGATGGGTGACCGCTTTGAGTGGTTACTAACTGAGCACTCTCGTGCTTTGGAAGGCACGTTAAGCCATTGATCCCGGCTGCTGTCTACGACAACAGTCGTTAAGCTAAGTTAGAGGCCTTCGGGCGGCTTGAGAACTTCTAACAGTCAAGTTGCCCACTCACTTGACAAAGGGGGGTCGAAGTTGCACCACGTCCGTAGGGAGTACCCACTGTTACCCTACACGTGACCCCTGGGTGGTGCTAAAAGTGCAACATAAACTGGCAACCGTACTCGTCTTCTCGAAGATCTCACGGTTCGTAAATAAATGCCATACGATTAAATAAAAAAACTATTGACGGACTCCGCTTTGCGTCGTCCGTCAAATTCAACTTGTCGGCTTGCGTTTTCACTGCCTCTGCAATAATGTATTATTACTTTAACTTTAACCGTTTATTCAGGGGACAATAAAGAATACACTTAAACAATAAACCTAAAACGATTACCATCACTCAAGCGCATTTTCTCTGCGTTGTCTTAAGTTTTACCTTGAAATGGCATTCGTAAATAAACTTTAAGCCTCAATAATACATTTCTAATTCGATTGACAGCGTGTTCGCTCGTTAAAGATGCGTATTCACGTAGAGCGGGTCGTTAGTGCATTTTGAAAAACTCCGCACAGCCGCGGAATCGATAATCGTTGGTGATGCGTCGTCAAGAATACGTCGCGATTTGAAAGTGCGGGTTTACGATTGCATTAAGTTGGCGCCGCAGTAGCCAGCCTCCAACCTACAATAAAACATATAAACGAAATTTCAATCAACGGGCGTAGAAAATTGTATTTTTGTTTTAAGAGGGCGCAGTACGCTCGGTCTGGCTCGGTTCTATAAACAAACGTATTTACCCTCTCATTTTAAAATGCCATACTAGAATAACATGAAAATTTGTATACACAGTGGGATCCGGCATATCTAGGTCGGAAATTAGTTTCTGTTGCTAGAAATTGTAAAAGAAAAAAAATACAGCGGTTTTTTGAGTTTTTTACGGCTTGCATGAAGACCTTAATAATCGCTGTATTTTACCTCCATTATAATTTCAAGCAACAGAAACTATGTTCCGACCTAGATATGCCGGATCCCATTGTGTATACAAAGTTTCATGTTATTCTAGCATGGCGTTTTAAAATGAGAGCATAAAACAATGGAATTGAGAAGTCACCAAATTCAGCTATTTTTTTTTTCAAAATATTGTTCCGAAGAATTTTTCCACTCCCTATTGACCTTGAAATTTAGCAATAATGTTTTATTATTTCGTATATTTTACCAACAAATACCAATATATTAATAAATCACATTTGTTTTTAGTTGTACGGAACCTTCGGTGCGCGAGTCCGACTCGCACTTGGCCGGATTTTTTCTATCGCACATTTCCAGCTGATTCTGTGGGTTTAATACCGTCAAATGTAGGATTTTTCGACATTTTAAACCCCATCTTTTAAGAGATGGTACAGTCAACAGCAAAACTTGATGATCATTTTAGTACCTTGTCACATTCACTACTTTGACGCATCCCAACTGTCGTAGTATTGTTATGTTAGTGCGATAAAGTACTAAAATGATCATCTACTTTTGCTGTTGACTGGACGTATGTGGCATCACCTTAGCGTGTTAGAAGCCAATGCAAAAAAAATCAAAAATAATATTGTTGCTGGCCACAGAATTTTGCCACAGAAAAAAACTGTTGTTCTTGAAACTGAGCGCATCTCGCCATCAACTTTATTTCCCCGAATATTTTAAGTTTCATTCGCGTTTTTCCCCAATCAAGAAATTACCCACACATATTATTTCTTCTCATTTCATTTCCTTTCGCAGATTTCCCCATTAGGGAATTTTGCTAGTTACAAGGTCTCTGTTTTAGGCACGACTATTGGGTAGTTAATCTATTAGCTATGTGCACGTCTGAAATGTCAAACGTCAAAGGTCCCGAGACAATGTCAAAGCTCAGAGATGTCAAATAATGACACATGAATATTTTATTTACTTTAGTAAACGAGAAAGACCCCGTATTGGAAATTTTACTGAAATAAATAAGAGAATATAAAATACATAGAAACGAAACGAATCGTAGGAAACCGTTAAAAAACCAATAGAAAACGTGAAAGTAAATTTGACAGTGGTCCCCGGTAAGTACACATTTCTGCCATGGTGTGCGCTACGATCGCCTAGCTTACCCCCACCACCTAATTCGCACATAGCCAATACAGTCTCGTATATTCTAATAATATGTAAAATTTATCTTTATTTCACACTGACACTGGGTCCTTGGTCGGCTGACATGAAAGCCTTTATGAGAGCCTTGTCGTCGCGGCTGGTTGACGCTTCGGGTGACCCCAGGGCTGGCGCTTACCTCTCGCAGTGGATTTCCCTCGCCGTTCAGAGATGTAACGCGGCCAGCGTTCTGGGCACCATGCCGCAGGCTGACCTTCTGGACGGGGTGTTCTTTTTATAATTGGGGTTCCTTTTTTGTTATTATTATTAGCTTTTAATTAGGTATATTTTAAGTTATTATTTATTTCGTTTGTGTTTTTTTATTTAAAACTATAATCTTTATTCATTAATTTTATATTTATGGGTTCAATGTAAATTGAATTAGCAAAAAAAGAACTTTATTGGAAGAAAATAAATAAACAACAACAAAAAGTTGTTTACTGCCCCATTTCCAGCCGTAACAAACAATATGTTTGTTTGTTTCAGACCCCAACATGGACGACTGAGTGGCCGCAGCGACAGTGAATGTAATAAGTGAACGAAACACTAACAGTGATATTTAATTTAATTGACAAGTGACAACAGAATGGCGTTTGCGGCACAATTTTTGGCGACGGCGGCCTGTCTTTTTATAGGTAAGTTTTTAAAATCATTATTTGTCCATCCAAATCCAACAACTGTTTTTGGTGTTTTTAATATTTTGTGGCTTACTAATTTCTAGTCAGAAAACGATGCTGATTGGGTACCTACATTCCATATGAATACAAGTATTATTTTAATAAATACATTTATTTAGTTTAAAACGTTTTCTTTTTATTTAGTTTTACCATGTAAGTAATAATTGATTTATGCAAATTTAGTAATATTTTTTACACAATAAAATTACTTGTTTAGTATTAACAACTTAAAATATAAAAATAAAACGTAACTACAATTAAAATAAAATTACCAAAGCAAAAAATTTAAAAAAAAACCTATCAAACTTGAGTGCCCTTGGTAGGTAGCCCGCAGTCAGCGTTCCCGTGCTGGATTGCAATTCTCTGCGCGAGAAAGCTGCCCGCGCAAGGCTCGCCCGTTGCCTCCCTCAGCCGTTTGCCAAGCACCTTCCTTTGCACCCCTACCCCACGAACCAAGTGTCTCGACTCTGCTACGAAATCATACATTTATAATAAATAAGTTTCCCATGTTAAATAATAAAATTCAGTCACGTCGCCTCCGGGTAATATGATATAACATATAGTTAAAAAATCCATAATTTAAGAGATATTAATTATTTAAAAAAAATCACAAGTTAAAAAATCTCAAGTCAATCAATCAATCAATCTTTGGGCGATATGGCTCCATCAAAGCCTTGATGATTCTGCCAATGTTGAGGTTGGATAAGACACGGCTAGTATTATAATTCTGACGTTCAACAGCTGGTTGTGTTCGGTAGTATATCCGATCCAATCTCAAGTCTAACACACGCTAAAGCTGTGACGTAGCCACTTCCTTTACTACCTACTTCTTGACTTGACACTTCTTGTCTTGAAGACATTTGCAAGTCACGGTCTATTAATTTGATTTATTTAGCACTGAAATAGTAGTTAAGTTAAAACAAATAAAAATAATAATAAAAATGTATAAATACCCATGTAAGATTGTCAGTTTTTTTAAATAGTATAATTTCACGCTTTGACATGTAAAAGTGCCCTTGTGGCCTATTTGCAAGAATACATATTTTGATTTTGGTTGACATGACATTATTTACTCGTCAAAAAATAGGTGGTTGAAATCTTTTGGGTTATTCGGGCCCGCGGTGTATTGTTGTGGTTTCTCGATCGACCGCTTAGGCTGGGTTGCACCAATCCGTCTGTAATCGTAAGCTGTGTTCGTTAAAATCTGAACGTATGGAAAGTTTGACAAGTTTCTATGGAATGACAGCTGCCGGCGCCATATTTAACGTTGATCGGTCTGTGATTGTAAGTCGGTGCAACCCAGCCTTAGATTACTCGGACTACTCCTACGACAGATAGTGACAGGATGCGATGTGCTTGTATTGTTTTGATTTAATTGTAGTATTACAGCGATTGTAAGGTGGAAGGAGTTACACTTAGGGTAGACTAAAAAGCAATTTTTGATGGTATTTTTACGTACCTAATCTAACATCCGTAGAGCCTTGTATTGTACTATAAATGCCACATTATTTAACATCAGAAAGTTGATCCAGTTGCTACCTAATTAAAGTAATGTTTCATTGAACAATAAATCAATACAAGTGTTAATAACTGACGCGCCCCCATTTGGTTTTTGTACACAAATGCCAAACGGAATGAGTCCAATGGCTGTAGTTAAAATTTTATCTCTTAATGAGTTGCCAGTGACATTTCGTGCTTTCTCTCCGCATTTCAATGAAGGATTGATTCAATAATAACCACAGAAAAAGCAAAGCAGAGCCGCTCATTTAAGTTGTACATATTCTGTAGGTACATCTGATCTGTTCTCACTAATGCAAAAACCAGTAAGTTTGATAGACAGACAAGTGATATCTGACATGTCTTCACCTAATAATAATAAAATACACAGACCTGTCTATAGAAATTAAAACCCAATGGAAGGTGAACACCGTCAAGACTGTTCCGATCGTCATCTCGTCTACAGGAGTTATCCCTCGCACTCTGCACCCCAACCTCAAAACTCTTGATATCCACCCACTTACATATATCCTCCTACAAAAAGCAGTCATCATGAACACATGTCGAGTAGTTCGTAAATTCCTAGCTATAGAACCGTAGGTTCTATCATTCAGTACTCGTTTGGCCAAAAGCCCATGATTTCTGAATTAAAACTTCCTCCTACCTCTCGACAACCTTACAGCCGCTCAAAGGGATGTTGCCCCACTGTCGCACTGTGCGTGCGACTGTTATGTGGAGCCCACTCAGCGAGCTGGCGAGTCACCGCCTGCCTTTTTACAATCTGAGACTAATTGTCACGGCAGGTGTCCGCTAGTCTCCTCCCATAACCCATTATCCAGCCCATCCAATATTCAACTCAATAGCCCTATGACCTTAGCTCCCATCGCAGCCAAAGTGCTGCACTCCAATAGTCTTTGCACCTGGCGGGGACTATCTCCGGATGCATCATATTGTGCGCTCGGAGATGGTATCCGCCATGTGTATCCCTTACTTTTAGATTATTTTTGTCTTAAAGGGCCTCTGCGCTGTTGGCTTCGGCCCCACGCACGCCTTCCAAAGGTCCGGGACCCCATGGTCCCGAGATATGGAAAAGACGTACAATAATAATAATAATCATTTATTCACATATATCTTGCTTACTTCTACATATATGCTTCTGCCAAACCACAGGGTGGTTTGTTGGCAGACGAGGCTCCTTTACACTTATGTAAGCTATTAGGCAGGTAGTTGAATGTAACTTAAACTACTGTTTAACTTAAATCTACTTAACTCTTTACAACTCATGGCAGTTATAGTTTACAACTGTATTGATGGCTATTAAAGTTCATTTCTAAACGAATACTTTTATTTTTTATTTTTGACATGAAGCAAGGGGTTAACTAATAATAGTCTCTGCTTTCATAACTACAAATTGTACTGAACTGGCGAACTGACGTTTTCTGACGTTTTGGATTATATGGGATTTGACGTTTTGGTTTGCTTTTAAATAAAATAAATAAATATTAAGGGACATTTTTTACACAAATCGAACTAGTCCCACAGTAAGCTCAATAAGGCTTGTGTTATGGGTACTAGACGACGATATATTTAATAGATATACAGGGTGTGGCCTGTAATAGGAGCAATAAATTTAAAGGACGCTTCCTTAGAGCATCTGCAGTAACCTCTCGCATTTTTGGTTTAAAAGGATGTTTTTGAGATTTCTTAATTTTTTTTTATAATTTTTGTGTTTTTTGAATAAATAGTTATTGATATCACTTCAGTAGTTTAAAAAAACACATTTAAGCTACTTTTACGAAAAAAATATTCAAAAAAAACTCTTTTTTTATTTGGAAATATTTGCTGGAGAGCTCAATAGTGTACCGTTTAATTTTTTGCTCCTATTACAGGCCACACCCTGTATACTTAAATACATAGAAAACATTCAAGTCTCAGGAACAAATGTCTCTGCTCACCACATAAACTAATTCCCTTACCGAGAATCGAACCCGGGACCTCTAGCTTCGGACGCAATGACACTACCAACTAGGCTAAACAGGCCGACAAAAATGGAGCAAATTCGTTAACAGCCGAAAATGATCGTACTATCTGTCCCGTTCTAACTCATCTTGGTTAACCATAAGGATCCAAAGAGACAACTATATGAAAATCACCTTGCTTTAACGCTGCGGATCTGTTGGTATTATAAATCTACGAATAATAACACCTTTTTTGAAGTGGATACTTGTTTGTTGGCAGTTTGTATGAGTTACCTGTTTTACACTTTTAATTTTAGTTCCATTACAATGATAGATGGCGCTGAAATAAGAATTATGGTATCGGAGATCAATTGAATATTAAAGCACAATACTATTATGATTCTGTGATTAGCTTTATGTTCTGTGTTGTGTTCTTTATTTGGCGGTGTGCAATAAATTGTACATAATTATTTGTATTGTATTGTGTAGTGACGAAAATAAATGTGGCGTTCCACGAATAAAGGTACTTTATGCTTACCACTATAAGGTACCTTTATCAGTGAAACGTCAGAAATAAGTAGGCTCGTGGTCGACTATTTTATCTGCGCTTGCGTTTGTCGTTTTTTTACCGCGCTCCGGCTGTCGCTCATTAAGAATATTAATTGCGACCGGTCGAGCGCTTTGTGTGAATTGCGAGTGAGAAGTGGGCGTCGGCTTCACTTGTTTTTAACTCGGTTAAGGTGTTACGAGTAACACCACTAAAGGCCACGAGACTCGCATGCGAGTTTCATTGCATTGCGGGTTCCCGCGGTATAGTGAGATCAATCGATCTGTCAAACCGCGCAATGTAGTAAAAGTCGCGTACGAATCTCGGACGTGTGTAAATAAGGCTTTATAGTCTGCGCGTGAGTGACAGTGTTTACGTACAAGCAGTCATAAAAATGTATACATTTTTGATGTGTATAATATATAAACTAATTTTGTGTTAACGCTGTAACGCTGCAAACGAAAATTCTAAATGTCTAATTAAAGAGAAAAATTTAAAAAAAAGAGAAAAAATATTTTATAAATAATTTTTATATATTATTCTAAAAAGAATATTAAGAATAAATACTCCCTCCAACTGCTTCGCGCGCGGTATGATTCCTATTATGCTGTTGGTATTACCAACATAGATATAACTGACGTATAGACACTACTTCCTAAATAGGTTGAAAACCTGTGCTATAGGAGAGCACTGCTTATCCTTTAGCACAGGTTTTCAACCTATTTAGGAAGTAGAGTTCTAGTTTTAAGGCAAATTTGTAAAAGATGTTTTTGGTAATAAATAAATAAATAAATCTAAGACAATTAAACATAAATTTACGTTAGTAGTTATAAACTACTGGCTCTGTGAGCTTTTTTACGTTTTCAACCAAATACATTTTTAACCAAAAGCTACGGCCGTTTGAAAAAAATCTAAAAAATAAAGCTCCATCATAATGATGCGTGTACTGATTGAGAAATGCGAATCCTATGCCATTAGTCACGGCCTGAGGTACAATGTGCTCAAAAGTGAGTACATGGTATTTAAGGCGGGGACCAAGTGTCCATCTCATGTCCCACCCATTCGTTTGAATGGCGAGCAACTAAGAAGGGTTTATTCATTTAAATATCTTGGGCACTTGGTGACCGATGATCTGTGTGACGATGCGGACATAGAACGCGAGCGTAGGCCATTGGCCATCAGGGCCAATATGATAGCCCGGCGATTCAGCAGGTGTACAGCGCAGGTTAAAGTAAGGTAAAAAAAATAAAAATTAACTGTTTATTTTATAAGTACGTTATAGTTTCACAAAACTTAACTACTAATCTTAATTATAAAAGATTTTTTTTAGTTAAGGAGTCCTCCAAAAAAAAAATCATTAACACATAGGTAACCTTATTGCAAGAACACTTTTAGCATTTTATTACTTTACTTACATATTATGTTTTATATTTGTTTGAAATATATAATGTTTAATAATATTTCTAATTTGCCGACTTGTTTTGCCGTTTAATTTACATATCAATTCATTAGAAAACTTATTTAAAGTGTGAGGGAGAATTATATTCGATACTCTCCGATCATATTCAGGTAAAGTAGGCTCTTCTACTGTGGACGAGATACACGTAGCGTGCTATGAATGCCATGCGTGCACAGTACAACGACGCCTTCAGGGTACTGTTGCGGCTGCCGCGATACTTTACTTCGCCGACGCGCACGTGGACGGATTTCACGCCACGCTGCGCAAGCGCTGCGCTGCGACGCTCCGCAGCGTGCGCGCCAGCCGCCACAGTCTCCTGGCCGTCGTGGCAGGGAGATGGGACAGCGCCTTAATCAGGCACTGGACCTCTCAGCACTTAAGTTTAGGTACTAACATAGTTATTTAAGTTTATTTGTAATACTAACACTCTATGGATTACTTTGTTCGTATTAAATGCTTTTTATTTTTATTTATTTATAATCTAATCTACATTCGGCTGAGAAATGTGACCTGTAGAGGAGAACATGCGAAAAATCGCCGGAGGTGAAATAAATTTAGCCCTAGCAGAACCAGAGGTTTCGTTCACACGGTCAGCACAACATCCATTCGATCGATTTTTATTTCATTCAAAATCCTGATTTGTTTAAAACACAACAAAACAAATGACCATAACAGTAACAAGCCCGCTTTTATCTCTCGATCTTTATCGCGCTAATGATCTATGGATCAATGATCGATGCCGCGCGCGCGCTGTCAATAACCGTTAACGTGACAACTTTGATTAATTATGATAATGGTGTGTTTGATTTAACACCAGTCACCAAGTCACCGTATAGGGTACCGTGAACATGTTCCCACTGACAAAATGCTTTTTATACTATGAAGGTAGCAAATAATCATACGGCCTGACTGATGGTAAGAGACCGTAGCCTATGGAAGCTTTTGGCTCCAGAAGAATAGTAAAGACGCTGCCGACCTTTTTATGATTTTAGGATTTGTTGTATTTACAGTTAAACTCCCAACACAGCGCATCCTCGGGAGCTCTGGCCACCTTACTCACCACCAGGAACACAACACCACCTACAGAGCAAGTGAAAATGAAAAAAATGAAAAATGTTTATTGTATAAGGGCAACATTACAATATGAATCACGACCCTGTGTCCTGAGCTAGGTAACCCTGTGTTACAGGACCCAGTTTCGTCGTTCCAGTTACTTAACCTAGTACTTATCTATACAAGTGTGGGTATTTTCATAACCAAATCAATTATTTAAATTAATTATAAATTATAATTAATTAGTTATTTCATTTTATGACTCATAATATGGGTACAGAGACAGCAAGATATATAGTGCTGGTATTATTAGGGTTGCGCTCTTCTGTAAGGGTGAGGTACCTCCTCATTTGCGTTGCTTCAAATGCGAGCCAGATTATATGCATATCCACAGGAGAATCGAAGTAACCGATACAGCCCTTCGAATTACTATTTTATTTTTATTTTTATTAAAAATGGTATTGCTCTTGGCCAGCATCTAGCCAGGGGGCAAAGATGAGGCCGACGATGAAGCGAGCTCACCCAGAAGATGACTATTCACTCGTACCTTAAAAAGGTCCAGGTAGAGGCAAGGTTAAGTGGCAGAGGGCGAGCATATTGCACGTATCATCATCCATATGTCATCACTGGCAACACACACTGGTCAAAGACTTTCGTCTTGAGACACTGCGGAATATTGGACGAAAAGATGTGCATTGCACGTATAATCGATGGCAATTGGGGCAGGGAGGTTTCCGAGTGACGACCACAAACCGGAAGCCGCAGCCTGGGTAGGCCCCCAACAAGGTGGACTGATGACCGGGTTAAGGTTTCGAGAGTCTGCTGAATGCGGGTGGCGCAGGACCGGTCATTGTGGCACTCTGTGGGGGAGGCCTATGTCCAGCAATGGATGTGCTTCAGCAGATATGATGATGATGGATTATGGTATCCTCATGTCCTTCCGGTTCAAGTCTCTCAAAGTCTGTCCACCATTGGCCTATGTCTTCTCAGGGACGGAAATCGTTAGGCTGCCAGAGGAGTGCCATCTCCAGAAGACTGTCATCCGGGGCATACCGCCCCTACCGCCTCTTCTTACAACAATCCACATCCATAACTATTAGAATTTTAAGCACATGACACTACGCAATTGGGCAATAAAATTAGGTATTTGCGGTCATTAGAATTCTCATCAGATAAGTTTATTGAATCATTTAGAACTACAAGACAAGCGTTTGTACTTAGTTTATTTGATTCTTCGATTTTATGCTTTCCTGGTAATATAACCGGAGTAGTTGTATAGATAATTAATTTGCGGAATGTTACAGGGTACTAGGATGGTAAATACTATTTAATGAATGCAGTAAATTCCTTACACCAGCTACGTAAATTGTGTACAAAACGAATGCAGTACTGCCCCGCTTCTGTGAATTATACAAGTGTTACGTCCTACGGTGCAAACCTGGTACTGACAGTATCTTGCCAAGTGAATAAATCTCTGCAACATCAGTATGCTGACGTGAAAGAACAAAATACCACATATCGATCCCTCCATCCCAAGTCAGGAAGAGAGGACTAAAATATTATTGAGTAAGAAGACAGCATACGAAGCAACGTGCAACACTTCACCAACGCTCATCCACTGACGAGGTATCCCCCCTTTTCTCGATTCCAATATCGGCTAAAGGCTGCATAGTCGGTCGGTTGTGGCTGACTGGTTGCGGCTGGTCGGTCTTATTTTCCCAACCCAGAGCATGTCCGGGTCAGGCTTGCTTCCTGACTAGGTGTGGTATGTACCTATATTCATGTTTATCTGTTTATTAATTTGCAATGTAACTAAACTCGAAAAACCTAGCACGGAACCCGTCTACGTTCACAACGTTATAACTTAGCTAACACTCCACACATTAACATATATTTATTCACGTCGCATATATGTTTATTCCGTGATAGTATTTAATGAATGGCTTCATTAAAATAAACTGTAGTTATTCTCGTGACACCAGAAGTATCGATAATAATATGTTTTCACACCTCCGTGTGAATAAATAATATTTTTACAAGCCTGATAAGTATTAGCTTGCACTATTCGTATGTAAGATTGTAAGTTGTCTTACAAAAACAAAATGAATTTTCAGCTACTGGCCGGTATGCGATTGAATTGAAATTTGGGATACTTATGCAAGTTTAATGACAACGCATTATGCACCAGCGAGCTGATCTGATGAAGGAGACAGAGGGTGGCATAGCGACTCCTAAACTACACAAGATTGTGGGAAATGTCCACTATAGGTGACTATAGCAAGAATGAGAGACATCACTTCGTATTTACACTTTATACATAATATTACAATTATAAAATACAATTAAGGACAAGAGCCATATACGATGCTTGTCATCACCAAAAATAAGAACTAATAACAGTACGCATGCGCGATAACATAAGTCACAAACTATATACATATTTACAAAGAAGGTTGTCGCCACATCAGCCCCCCCGGAGACCTTTGAGGTCGATAAAAGTCCGGAAAGTGTACACGGCGACCAGACCGCGTTGTCCTATTTGGAGGTGTTAAAACATTGGTAGGTGTCTCTCTCGGAACAACACAAGGTGATGTTTCACGAGAAGGAGTATGAGATGAAATTGAGTCTTCTATAAAAACATACGCGGGTTTCAGCCTGTCAACCGATATAGTAACCACTTTGACCTACTAGTGTACTACACGCCGTGTTTGGACTGTTTCCTCACTTGACGAGATACTGTCAGGATTATGTTTGCGCAATAGTAATAGAAGTAATTATATCATGCGCAGAAGCGAGACAGTACTGCTTTTGTATCGATTTCACTGGCAACTGACAGTATTCTCATATCGTACCGCCTCCGCATCGAACAATCAGTAAGTCACCTAGCGAGATACTATAGAAGAATAGAAGAGAAAACATTTATTGAAAAACCGACATACAGCACCAAAAAGAAAATAAAAAATCAAAACATGCAAGTAATAAGGAAAAAAAACACTTTGAAAATATAAATTACAAGCACACAGACAAAGAAAGACCTTATTAATAAAAGGTGCTGTTACGGTGGCTACAATAGGACACCACTCAGCGTATGCTGTAGCACAAGTATACCGCAGCGCTGGTCTTCCGTGGGGCCCAGGGCCGGAAGATAGCTCAGAACAGAAGCTCTAGTGAAGAGCATACAAATGTACAATTTATTAAGTTGGTAATTAGACACTAAATATTCGTAGCTATACAATTCTAATATTAAAGCCTTCAGAACAACATAGGGGGATGGGAAGGAGATCAATTTAAAGGGGAGGGTAGGTGTAAAAAAAAAGAAAATGTTAAACAGTACGTATAATATGAATATGATATATGGTATCCTCTCGAGAGGATGGGAGAAGATCGACAGGTGAAGAGAGCATACTTGGGCCGACCGACCGGACGGCGTCCTGTGGGTCGCCCCAAGTATCGCTGGAAGGATATGGTGGACGCGGACCTGCGTGAGCTCGGAGCCGGTGCAAGCTGGCGAGAAATAGCGCAGGACCGAGAAAAGTGGCGTGCTCTTGTCTCGGAGGCCAGGACTCATTTTGGGTCGTCGTGCCAGCCTAGTTAGTTAGTTAGTTAGTTAGTTATATGGTATAGTAATAGTTCTTATTTTTATGCTGGTCTTTGTTGTGTTTTAGTATTTTAATGCCACTAAACTTTCCTCGTTATGTACCTTGATACACATTGAATTAATTAATTAGTGCATGAGTTAGTGAGAACTCCACTTTCAGAATTTGTTTAAAATCTTTAATTTTTGCTTACTTGTGTTGCATGAGTTAGTGAGAACTCCACTTTCAGAATTTGTTTAAAATCTTTAATTTTTGCTTACTTGTGTGGTTAAGTCAGTGGTATAAACCTATTAGAAATATCATGTCACTACCTGTGAGTTCCTTCCTATAATTGGCTTTATATTTCTATTTTATTGCCTATTATAATATCACAGCTGTTCGATCTCCAAATAAATTAAATAAATAAAATTCATGCTCGCAGTTCCGGATCTCATAGCGCGCTGTCAGATAGTTAATCTAGAAGTTTTATTAAGTTGTATGCAAGTATGTACTACGTACGTTAGTTAAGCCATACGAAATCTGTTTTAATGAATTGGACTTTCCGTTCGCGGGCTAATTGGCGCGATGGATGGCGGCCAACTAGGTAATCCCAGTAACTCACGGTGAGCGGAACTGATTGATTGCTCTTGACGGTGTTACACTTATTTTTAATCGTTTGTTTATTAACAATAATAAATTCTTAAAGCCTTCTTTATTTCAGACGCTATCATTTCCATAGTTAGTTAGTAAGGGCTTATAAATATAGTTAGTAACATTCAAATTGGGTCACACTTTTTGTTTGCCCTACCCAAAACGTTTAATAGGACAATCACAGCTATCTGATATCATCGTTATATGTTATATATTATAACTTTTATCGAGATAAAAAGTTGTCTATTAGAATTTGTCGTACTCCAGTTATTCTATTTAAAATAAAAGTTAGTAATAAAGTACAGAAAAAGTGTCGCATTCTTTGACTATGAGAATTGGGGACTGTATGACAATGAAAACTCTACTCGTCCTTTTATCTATCAGAATTTTAAGTTTAAGAATTGAAATCTTGAACTGAACTTTTATTGCGAATAGAAAGAAATACAAAAAAATATCAACAATTTTTTTTCCGAAACACTTGATTGACATTTAGTTTCATTTCCAGCGACAAAAACGTCTTATACGGGGTGACACTTAAGTTGTGATACAAAATTAAATAAATCTGTTCTATCCATGATTTTAAACAACTTTTACCGTGGGAACAAGTTTGGCCGTGCCAAAAACATGCACTTCTTCATACAGTTCGGTTAGTTGACTAAGAACCTTTTCCTATGAAACGGCACTTTTTTTAGCGCGGACAAGTCTGGTCCCATAGTAAAGTGTTTCGCAAACAGATATACATAGATGATCTGTTGGGACGTGAGCCTCGCTCTGCCTCAGGCATTCGGCCTTGCATAAAGAGTCCGTCAGTTGGGATGCTCGGCCTTCGGCCTCGCGTGCCTTACTCCTCTAGTTCGAGCCTTCAGCCCTCAGGCTTACATGAGGTGGCCACTCTATTGGGACGCTGTGCCTTCGGCTTTGCGTGCCTGGCTGCTCTGTTTCGGGCCTTCGGCCTTACATACATAAGGAGCCCGATCTATTAGGACTTGCCTCTCCGCTCAAAGAATCATATATGCATATTCTGTGTCACAATGTATGTACCTATATACTCGTATATGCGTTCAAATCCTTAATTATTAGCCACAGAAATAACGACCATTGTTTGTTAAGTCTTTTTTATTCAAAAATCAAAATTGCGTATTGGTATAAGCAAAGGTTTTTACACAGTACGAGGCTGGGGTCTCCTTATAAATAAACTGATACTTGTGTCAGGTGATGTTTATGATTATGACCCACTCTTTAACCCTCCACTCACTCGCACACTTTCTTCAGCCACATATCCCGGCCAGTATTATTGTTGTGCGCACCCATTCAAGTTCGTGAGCTATGCGCGAATTCTGTGTTACATTAAACTTTGTTTTTTGCACGCTTAGCGGTAAATACTGGTATAGGGTGTTCTAACATTCAGTTTGCAATAAAAAACCCATTCACTGTCGCCCCACGGTTCCAAGACGCAGCCCTCTCCATCTCAGAGAATATTGGGATCCTTGGCGTCGATATTTCTAGCGAAATACAGTTTCGGAGCCACTTAGAAGGCAAAGCCAAGCTGGCATCTAAAAAGCTAGGAGTGCTCAATAGAGCGAAGCAATACTTCACCCCGGGACATAGACTTCTATTATATAAGTCACAAGACTTCTATTATATAAGTGAGGACATCCACATGGAGTATTGCTGTCACTTCTGGGCGGGAGCACCTGGAAAGCAGTTTGGACCTTTTGACTCGTTTCAGACACGTGTTGTGCGAATCGTGGACGATCCCAAACTCACAAGCGATATTGAACCTTTAAGTTTAAAGAGAAACTTTGCCTCCTTATGCGTGTTCTATCAAAGCGCATGTGACACTCCTGGAGTTGCAGGCGTCCATATACTGCGGATACCGCTTACCATCAGGCGGACCGTACGCTTATTTGTCATTGCCACCGACGTGGTATTTAAAAAGAAATCTTCCATTTAACCATTTGAGCGCCAGATGGCAAAGTAATACGTCATGCCCCTGACGCCTGAGCCATAAAATAAAGTTAAGCTAAGTAATAATGCCAAGATATCATAAAGGGTTCTAGGAGTGGTATTTCATAGTTTTTGAACAGACGTTAATTAACGTCGGTGGCGTCAGTGGCACGAATTACCGATGGCGTAGTTTGCCGTCATTGGCGCTGAGGGAGGGCTTTAACGTGTCCGCTAGCGCCACTCGTAAATAATTGAGATTATTAAAATTTAACGATAGATATTTAAAAAACAGGTCAAGTGCGACTCGGACTCGCGCACTAAAGGTTCCGTACCCATTATCTATAAAAACGACAAAAAATCACGTTTGTTGTATGAAAGCTCCCTTAAATATTGATTCTATTCTGTTTTTAGTCTTTGTTGTTATAGCGGCAACAAAAATACATCATCTGTGAAAATTTCAACTGTCTAACTATCACGGTTCATGAAATTCAGCCTGGTGATAGACGGACAGACGGACGGACATTGGAGTGTTAGTAATAGGGTCCCATTTTTACCCTTTATGGAACTCCAAAAAGAGGGCGGCCGTTCCCAGAAATCCCTAAAATGAAAATTTCATTAAAATCGTTAGAGCTGTTTTTGAGATTACAAACAAATATTCAAGCATATATTGTATAATTGATAGGTAAAGCATTTAACTTGTAAAACAGCCCTTGTGGTTTATTGCACAGTAAATATTTTGATCTTGATATAAAGTAATTGCAGAAAATGTGCTTGTAGAATTAATACAAAACAAACTACAATGAGTATTTCTGTGACATGCATCCATTTATGCATTCTCTTGATGTTTTAAAAGAACGTAAGAGATCCAAAATGTCATCGCTATAAAATATTTAAGTGTTCTATTTATTTTCTAGTGTATCTTAATTATTTTCTTATTTTCCTTACTCGCTAAGACGCTTTCGTATAGGTAGTTTACTCAATGTTTGTATTTATGAACCTCCAGGTCTGTTTTTATATATATTTCAACTTACCTCTATCTTTTTATGTATGACTGTATGTGTTCTGAACAATAAATAATAATAATAAAAAAAACAGTTACTATCTCGTGCAAAGCGCCTTATAGAGGCTTCTGGTGACCAGAGAGAGGGCTGGCCACTATTTTGCCCAGCGGATCAGTATTGTTATCCAACGGGGCAATGCGGCCAGCCTTTTGAGTAGACTACCGAGCACTGAACCCTTGGGCAATTTTTTTATTTATATATTTTTTATATTTAATTTTTATTATGTTCTATCCTTGTTTTTTTCTTGTACAAAGACTAATTCTTACTATCTAGTTGAATAATTACCTAGTAAAATAACTGAAATAAGTAACAAACATCTTTGACGGAGGAATGCAGAGCAGCGGCGGAATAAGTCATTTTACTATAAGCTACCACTGTAATTAATATGTTTAGGCCACAACTTTGGTACAGTTAAATATTAATTAATTTTGAATTTATCAAAAATATAAAAAAAAAAACTAAATTATTAACAAAAACAATCATGATGTATATGCGGTGTGTTTGCTTAGCGCCGGCCCACATTTTTTACGCGCATCGCTTCACACAAGGCCACGTGAATCAAACGCATGCGCATAATTTAGGCCCTAAAAATTCTATCAAATTTGTCCATTATAAAAGCGACTTTACTGTCCAATGTAAACGATTCAAATTTGAATGACTACTTTATTAAATGTCCGACATTTGAACATTCAACTAGAACACAGGGTTCCGTAGGCAACGGTTGACTTGTTTCCTAGGTCAGGATTTTTCATGTACAAGTACAGTTATCCAAGAAAGTACTTTACCATTTTCCGACGCCATGATTTGTACTTTAGGGACTGCACGCTTGACTGAACTCGATTCTCCATACAAACGTAGTTACGTTCACATTTTAAATTTTAAACGCCGTGCTGAAAGAATATTAAACTTTATATACACAAGGGATCCGCCATATCTAGGCCGGAAATTAGTTTCTGTTGCTAGAAATTGTAATAGAATAAAAATACAGCGAGTTTTTTAGGTGTTGTATGAAAACCTTAATAATCGCTGCATTTTTTCTCGATTGAAATTTCAAGCAACAGAAACTAATTTCCGGCCTAGATATGCCAGATCCCATTGTGTTTACAAAGTTTCATGTTATTCCAGCATTCCGTTTTAAAATGAGAGCGAAGCTACGTTTGTATGGAGAACCGAGCTTCCTGCGGATTCTTAATGTTCAAAATGGTATACCATTTTTAACTGACTTGATCTAAGGCTTCTTGACTTATGGATGATTCACACCGAACGGCTGGATCGGCGCGCATCCCACTAGAGTCAAAGGAATTCGAGCCCTCCATACAGAAGTTAGATTTCATATTTGAATGGGTTGCGGGCAGCCGGCCGGCTCTGCCGCTGCCGTTTGGATACGAAGTTTAGCTTCTGTATGGAGGGTTCGAATTCCTTTGACTTCGGTAGCGTGCGCGCCGACTCCGGCCGTTTGGTGTGAATCCTCCATTAGCGGGGCGAGATCGAGCGTTTATACATTTTAATCAGTATACGGAACCTCTCTGTCTTGAGTGTCTCGCATTCCTCCACGTCTCGCGGCACTTTTTATATCGCATTTCAAGTTTTTGCAACTCACCGGTCGGTTTAATGTCATTCACTGCGATATATGTAAATTGGGGCTTAGCACTTGATTAAAAACAGTGAAGTATGTAACAGTAAATTGGTTTATTTACGTTTTATAGTATTAATACATTTAAATGTGCGGTACATATAGGTATAGGTCCAGGGTATCTCATGACTATGCCATTTTCCATATGTTTTTGTTGAACTCATTCGCTCAAGTTCGCCTTTGTACTAAATATTTTTTTGTTTTTTATTTTGTCGTGTTTAATACATTAATACATACAACGTCGTGGCGCAGCCCAGCGGCGCCTGCGTACCGCGTGCGGTATGCGTGGTTAATCAACGCCAGCGTCAGCCCGGGTCAACTCTTGGATGGGTGACCGCTTTGAGGGGTTACTAACCGAGCGCTTCCGTGCTTTGAAAGCCGTTGATCCCAGCTTTTGTCTATAACAGCAGTCATTAAGCCAGCTTGGCAAGCGGCTTGAGAACTTCTAACAGCCAATATGTAGCCCCACTCACTCGACAAGCTTTGGTTTCTATGGACACAAGACGCTGACGTCGACGCTTGAAAGAGACCACTACAGTACATGTCTATGGTAAGCATTATTACGCTGCGCTGAACTAAGAGGTAGCATAAAATAGCAGGCCTAAGGCGACTTCCTTGCTTGTCGGAGCGGAATCCATATTGTGGTATTTTATTCTCTGACGTGAGCATACTTTTGTCGCGGAGGTTTCCTCCCTTATTTCCTTTCCTCCTGTCAATAACAGGTTTACGCAGTATTAACAGGTGTAGTAATATAATGCGCAGAAGCGGGGCAGTAGCTACTACATTCGACACACTGCTTCCGCGCATACCGCGCCTGTCACGAAGGATGGACGAGTAGAAAAACATATTTTTCGATGTAAACACAATTAAAAGCAAGTAACTGTTCTTTATCTGATCTGAAATGGAGAAAGTGAAACACAATGACAGAACCAATTAATTAAATAATTATGATTTATTCTCCAATCCGAATGCGGAAGACAACACTAATTAATCTGATCTGATTTACATATATTGGCCACATTAGTGAACCAGTTTATAAGTGTCGATGATCAATTTTTATAAGCTACGGCATTAAACTTTGCTATAACATATATGAGTATGTAATTTAACTTGATGTCAGTTTGGTATTCGAACAGTTTAAGAATGATTCTCACTAGACCGTTCCGTTTCCGAGCCGGGCCAAGACCGGGCTCTTTCGAGCCTCGGCCGTAGCTAGTCGGGCGTCAAACGTTTGTATTGACTAAGGCGCCTCCTCATTCGTCGATGCGGAGGCGGTACGATTTGAGAAAACTGTGAGCTGTCAGTGTCAAAGGCTACGAATGCAGTACTGTCCCGCTTCTGCTCATGGTCTTACTTCTGCGCAAACGCAATACTGACAGCATTTCGTCAAGTGAGGAAATCTCACATCAGTAAATTCACGTCAAAGAACTAAATACTTATCACATATTGCTGGCGCCCCGCCAAGTGAGGGAGTCGCCTAAGGCGACTTCCTTTGGCGGGGTGGGAACGATATAAGATAGGTAGGTATTTTTTTCTTTGATGTGAGTTTTACTGATGAGAGATTTCGACACTTGACGAAATACTGTCAGTGTTGCGTTTGCGCAGTAGTCATACCATGCGCAGGAGCGGGGCAGTACTGCATCCGCATCGATTGACACTGACGGCTGTCAGTTTTCTCATATCGTACCGCCTCCGCATCGCCAAATCACGAAGGCGCCTGAAAGGGGCTGGGCTTGGACGACTCCGAGCATCACCGGGCCCGGACGAGGCCTCGGCGTCTTGCTGTCATAGAACACGGGCCGGCCCGGACACGGAACGGCCTAGTGAGGATCATCCTTTATGTTATCAATCGCACTCAAATTGCTTCATTTATTGTGAATGTGATGTGAAATTGTAAGAAGGCAAAAATAAACAAAAAATGTAATCTTTGTGGTTTGGTATTCTAACAATCCAGCTTCTGTAAGTATGCATTTATTTAGTTCGACGATAACTAGAGTATCGTTGATCGGTACTTAGTAATTGATCTGGCGAATTCGGTAGGAGAATTAAACAGACAAAAATAAATTTTAAGTTCCTACACAAGCCAAATCGTTCAAAGGGCTGTTGAGGGTTTCTTCTAACATGACGCCAAAATATTAGGTGACAGATGTATTTCGTTTGAGTTCATACTCCTCTAGAGTTTATACGCTTCAAACGACCCTCACTTTTTTTTATCATTTATTTATGTACAACGAAAATATATACAAGAATACTTAACCAAAATAATATAAAGAAAATTAAAACTAACTTAAATCTAAAACGGGCCCTTGAGGCATTGTACCGAGGATGCTGGCGGCATTTCCTCGCTGTATCGCAATGCTGATACGTTGAGCGAGGAAACCGCCAGCTCTTCGGTCACCAGTTACGTCAACCACTTTTGTATGTCGACATGTGACATCATGACGATGGTTTAGATAAAAAAAAAAAACAATGAAAAACTGCTATTCCATATATTTCAATGTAATGAGTCGTGCACGCGCAAAATTGATGTAAACAAATGGAAAATAGACGGAGCTTGAGACCGGGTAGACGCGCTCAGCTCAACATTTGCAACCAGGAAACTGTATTGCATACCTACTTGTTTGGTTACATCACAGTACAGGTAAGAGTACATATGTATATGCTGTCGGCCTGTTTAGTACTAGGCCTAGTTGGTACTGACACTGCCTCCGAAGCTAGAGGTCCCGGGTTCGGATCCCGGTAAGGGCATTTATTTCTGCGGTGAGCAGAAGCATTTGTTCCTGAGACTTGAATGTTTTCTATGTATTTAAGTATATATCTATTAAATATATCGTCGTCTAGTACCCATAACACAAGCCTTATTGAGCTTACTATGGGACTAGTTCAATTTGTGTAAAATTTTTCCCCCTAATATTTAATAATAATATGTCGCTTCTCGGTATTTCTGGTTCATCTTTTCCGTATGCGTTCTGATTGATATACGTAGGATAGTCCTCGCCTCGCTATAAATCGCTAATCCGTGCTAGAAAGCTGAAATTACCACTTTCTAATACGAGATCATTCTCTGTTGTTATTTACAACATGTGGCCGATGACAGAATGAGATCGAATCATATTTTATATTTCCCATAAATATTAAAGTTATAAATTATAATACTTGCCGATTCGTGCGAATATCCGGGTGTTGTGGATGTGAAGCATTTGCACCATACTAATACTCGTATGATACATTTTATAGTAGTTCTGTCTGTTTGTAACCTCTTCACGCTTAAATCGATAAACGTATTTTGATGAAATTTGGCATAAAGATAGTTTAACAAACAGTGCAATGCAACTTAATAATATATAAGCTACATGTTTGCGCCGTTTGGGGTTGGAACTCTGGGACCCCCCCCCCCCCCGCATAATACTTTTTTAAAGAAATCTCCCAGCGCCTCATAGACCGCCGCACCTCGCCTCGCGGTTTAACAAATCATTTCTGATTCGCACTGCTTCAGTCTGGAATTCTCTTCCGGCGTCTGTATTTCCAGAAGCATATGACCTCGATGTGTTCAAGGTAAGAGTGAATAGGCATTTTCTGGGTGAGCGTGTTCCATCTTAGACTTTGTCTTAACTTTCCATCAGGTTAGACTCAGGTCAAACGTAATCCCATTAACAACAAAAAAAAAGATACCTCGCCTCGGGTGACCAGAGGGCTGGCAGCTACTTCGGCCAGAGATTAAGCCTGGAAAGGGGTAACGCTGCCAGTCTTCTGGGCGCCATAACTAACGAAGGCGACTCGGGGACCATTTTCTATTTATAAGTTTACTTATAGATTTATTTTGGAGCGCTCGTGTCCCAGCGACGCCCGCGTACCGCGTGCGGTATGCAAGGTTAAGCAATGTCGGGCGAGGTCAGTTCTTGGATGGGTGACCGCTTTGAGTGGTTACTAACTGAGCGCTCTCGTGCTTTGGAAGGCACGTTAAGCCGTTGATCCCGGTTGCTGTCTATGATAGCAGTCGTTAAGCCAAGTTAGAGGCCTTCGGGCGGCTTGAGAACTTCTAACAGTCAAGTTGCCCACTCACTTGACAAGCTTAATCCTAATAAGGTCTGCTTTCCCCCTCGGGTTGGAAGGTCAGATGGCAGTCGCTTCCGTAAAAACTAGTGCCTACGTCAATTCTTGGGATTAGGTAGTGGACCCCAGACATCCTTCAGGATGCAACTGTACTGGGAATAACGCTAGGAGGATGATGACTTATAAGTTTATCTTAAGTTTTGTTTTTGTTACTTGTTATATGTTATTGTTTCTAGAATAAAATTATTTCATGACATATAAATGCTTGTACAATTTTATGTTATATATAGATCAGCATAATCTCATAATAATGGTCAAGTATAGTACGGTTTCACTGGAATGTCCTCCCTCGGACGCTCCGGTTGTGGAACGATCTCCCTGCCGAAGTTTTCTCGAGGAACTAGAGTATGGGTTCTTCAAGAAAGGAGTGTTTATTTAAAAAAGGGGTCGGCAACGTGCATGTGACGCCCCTGAAGTCACAGGTGTTCATATAATCTGTGGTGACCGCTTACCATAAGAGCGCTCGGAGCCCAGCGGCGCACGCGTACCGCGTGCGGTATGCAAGGTTAAGCAATGTGGGCGCAGATCAGTTCTTGGGTGGGTGACCGCTTTGAGTGGTTACTAACTGAGCGCTCTCGTGCTTTAGAAGGCACGTTAAGCCGTTGATCCCGGCTGCTGTCTACGACAGCAGTCGTTAAGCCAAGTTAGAGAGGCCTTCGGGCGGCTTGAGAACTTCTAGCAGTCAAGTTGCCCACTCACTTGACAAAGGGGGTCGAAGTTGCACTACGTCCGTAGGGAGTACCCATCGTCACCCTACACGTGACCCCTGGGTGTGCTAAAAGTGCAACAAAAAGTGGCAACCGTACTTGTCTTCTCGAAGATCTCACGGTTAAATAAATAACCATCAGGCCGTCAAAAAATTACTTATCGAAAGGGCGTGTTAGGACATCGACCACCGTATCAGCCGAAGAACTTCTACTGCTCGACATAGGCCTCCCCCAATTTTAATGGGGAGTAAATACCATAATCGCCACGCTTGGCATGTGGATTGGCGATTGCAGTATCTTTGCCGCACTCCAAGGATAATGCTGCCCATCCCCCGGGGGTCTTGGTCGTGGGACTTGGTCCGGGTCCTAGGACACACTAAATGTTATTAAAATATCTCAGTTAAACTTTCTCACATTGCAAAAACTAAACACTTTATCAATGCATGTTACCGCTACCTAAGTATGTACTAACGAACGGGTAAATTAAAACGATCGCAATTCCGGGCTTCCAGGAAGCCACTGATTGGTTCGCAGTAAGCCATGAGAACGGATACTTGTCGCTAATGACCGCTATTTGTAAATGATTTATTTACGGCCAGACTTACCGCCAGTGAGGTTAAGCAATATCGGGCGAGGTCAGTCCTTGGATGGGTGACCTCTTTGAGTGGTTATTAACTGAGCGCTCCTGTGCTTTGGAAGGCACGTTAAGCCGTTGATCCCGGTTGCTGTCTATGATAGCAGTCGTTAAGCCAAGTTAGAGGCCTCCGGGCGGCTTGAGAACTTCTAACAGTCAAGTTGCGCACTTACTTGACAAGCCTAATCCCAATAAGGTCTGGTTCCGCCCTCGGGTTGGAAGGTCAGATGGCAGTCGCTTCCGAAAAAACTAGTGCCTACGCCAATTCTTGGAATTAGGTAGCGGACCCCAGGCATTCTTCAGGATGCAACTGTACTGGGAATAACGCTAGGAGGATGATGAGTCTTAGCGCCAGTGACATGACAGCCATTTTTAGGGTTCCGTAGCCAGAATAGCGAAAACGGAACCCTACAATTTACGCACAGAGCGGGCGCGGCGCGGTGCGGGGCGGAGGTGGTTTTGCATTTTTGTTCTTTCCGAAACTGTCGACTGTCGATTACTGCTTCATATGTCACACACGCCACCTCCACTCCGCTATCCCGCGCGGTTTTTTGGTGCGACGTCCCCCGGACCGCGTTCGCTTTGCCACAAAACCGCCTCCGAGCTCCGCCTCGCAACGACGCTGCACCGCGCTCTGTGCGTTTCAAACTTTAGGCGACTTCCTGACTTGGCGGGGCGGGAACGATATGTGATAGGTGTTTTGTTCTTTGACGTGAGTTTACTGATGTGATATTTCCTCACTTGACGAAATACTGCCAGTATTACGTTTGCGCAGTAGTGAGGCAGTACTGCATTTGTATAGGTTGACACTGACAGCTGTCAGTTTTCTCATATCGTACCACCTCCATTATTATTATTTTATTTTTAGTATTTGTTGTTATAGCGGCAACAGAAATTACGGTTCTTGAGATACAGCCTGGTGACAGACGGACGGACGGACAGCGAAGTCTAATAGGGTCCCGTTTTTACCCTTTGGGTACGGAACCCTAAAAAAGCGGTATTTAAAGGCCTGTTCTACCTGTGCCCGACCTCTAATTTAAATACCAGACGTCCCTATTTGTGTGGTCTGCCCCCTTAAGCATAGGCTTACAAGTAACGATAACACTTAATCTTGTTTTATCACTTCTAAACATAACCATACTCATAAAATGACTTATAAACTGTAAAACGGCATAAGCCGCTTTGCAAAACCAGGATAAAGTTTTCCCGAAGATTGATAAAGCCACAGCTTAAACTCTTCAACATACATTAGCCGCTCCCGGCGATGTTTACTTAAAATTGACTCTACTGGGAACCGAATCTGGGACGAACGGTACACACCGCAGTCAACATTATATTACCAGTCTTATAACTTCTTAGAGGTGATAAAATTGGTACTAGACAACGATATATTTAATAGATACATACTTATACTTATAAACATACATCCAATTCACAGAAATAGATGTTTACGCTCACCACATAAACAAATGCACTTACCGGGATTCGAACCCGGGATCTCCAACTTCGTAGGCAAAAAGGCGAAAAACAATTAAAACAATAAGTATAATTCTTCGTGGATCGTTTACATATATCAATTTAATAAATTTGTGTCAGATAACGGCATGGAATTTTATGTTTTCAGTAATTTTCCTTTGCACAATTATCATTCAAGTATGAAATAATTTAAAAAAAAAAAAAACCGACTTCAATGGGGGAGGCCGGTGAAAGATTATTATACTTAGATGGTGCACTCTTAGATTCCATATAATAAAATAAAAATGGCTATAAGTATGTTTATAATGGTAGAAGACTAAGTACCTACCCTCAATTCCTCATGGAATCCTCCATCAGAACTCAAGCTTGATGAAATGTGTCCTGAAAACCTAGCTTGCTTGACAAACAAAACGAAGAGAACAAATCGCCAAACATGAACTACGCGTCGTTGAAGAGTTCCGTTCTGATCATCATCAGCAGTTCCACTTCATGAAATGTCACTTTTTTGAATGAAAATGCTTGATTAGTTCATGAAAATACTAAAATCACTATTTGTGTGCCTTTCATATTTGAGGAGTTCCCTCGATTCCTAATGGATCCCATCATCAGAACTCGAGCATGACAAAAAATAATCGTGAAATTAAAACTTGCTTAACAAACACAGCTAGGACAAATCGCCATACGTGAACTTTTCGTCGTTGAAGAGTTCTGTTCTGATCATCATCAGCAGTTCGACTTCACCAAATCTCACATTTTTGGATGAAAATGCTGGATTTGTTGATAAAAACATAAAAATCACTATATGTTTGCCTTTAAGATTTGAGGAGTTCCCTCAATTCCTCATAAATCCCATCATCAAAACTGCGTTTTGACAAAAACGGAACCAACTTGAATATATATACTTACAATCAAAAAAAGAATTTTTCAAATCGGTTAAGAAATGACGGAGTTATGGAGTAACAAACATTAAAAAAAAATATACAACCGAATTGATAACCTCCTTCTTTGAAATCTTGAAGTCGGTTAAAAAGTGAAGTTCAAGTTGGCTCAGTTCGGGTTGCACAGGGGTGTTATTCACAATCTGACTCGTCCTCGTTTTCATAGGGAAACTGTCAAAATTTTACCAATTGTCATTTGACAGTTTCCATATAAAAACGTGTGAGGTCACAAGTGAGGAACAATCGGTTTGTTAGTAAGAGCGCAGAGCGGTTCCACTTCAGAACACTTCCAGAGCTCAAATACCAAGAGCTATCTGGCTACCTTTTGGATACCGCAACTACGTGCCATTGCTCTGAATATATTTTGGTTAAAATTCCGCTAAATTCCTGTCACTTTCACATTTATGTTTGTGAGAAAGGGACTAGACAAATAGGTTTGTTAAAAGTTTTATGGATAAGAGGTTTAGTGTTTATCTTAGAGCTTTCATAAGAATGAACCTAAATTGATATATTAACACATTGTTGTGAATTGTATGGAACTGCATGCGCAGCTGTTACTTTCCAACGCCTTACTTTCTGTGCTTATTGAAGAACGCTTTGAATGCAAGTTAAGGCGTATCTTCCGCGCGTTGGAATTTTTTCAAAGGGCTTAAGGTTTTGTAACATAGCGATCAAATATTTGAAAAAAATCTGAATCTGTTGATAACTCATTAACAATGTCATTATCTTTGAATATATTTCATAATACTAAACACTATGAGTGGCCTTCTCGAGCTTGAGAAGAACTTCTAACAGTCAAGTTGCCCATTCATTGTGCAAGCCTATCCTAATAAGGGCCTAGGCTTGGGATTTTTTAATCCCGACGCGGAACGCAAAAGTATCTGTATATCTGTGTGTCTTCCTGTGGAATCGTAGCGCTTAAATGGGGGAACCGATTTGGATGCGGATTTTTTATTTGAAAGCAGGTTATCCAGCAATGTCTCTAAGATATGTTTTATCAAAATCGGTTCAGCTATTTTTGAGATATTGACATTTGAAATGGAAATCTCGGGGGTTTTTCAACTGTGCTAAGTTGTTATAGTTATTTTGAATATTGATCCGTTTTGACGGGGAGATACTGCGATGGACCCGGGTATGTCCTAGAACTACGACCAAAACCACGGGGGGGGGGGGGGGTGGCTAGCAGCATCCCTGGAGTGCGGTGGAGGTACTGCGATACCAAGCGTGGCGCTAATGGCATATACCCCCCGTGAATTTGGGGGAGGCCTATGTTCAGCAGTGGACGTCCTTTGGCTGATATGCTGGTGGTGATGGTGGTTCGCATCCGTACGGGCGACGAGCATCGGGGTTCTTTACATTAGCGACTTTGCGAAACAACATTGTAACGGCTACAATCACCTTAATACAAGCTGTAGAAAGCCACTTCGAAGGGTTCATTGTCTTTTATTTACCGGGCTGTCGTAAAACCTCGCGAATTGAGTTTCTCTCGCCGGTACTATGTGTCAATAAATTTTTGAATTGTGTATGTATAAAGTTGCTACATGCACCCACATTCACAAATTTCATAGTCCCATTTTATCAAATATTTATAATGTTATTATGTGTGTAGTTCTGAGGTTCATAGCATAAATAATAATAATAATAAAACTAATAATAAAATCACTATTTTCTGTTTTTTTTGGTATATACACATAATTACCAAGCTACATGCCAAATTTCATGTTTTTATCTGGAAGTGGGTTAGGTTTTTGATTACTAGTCAGTCAGTCAGTCAGTGGTAAAATGCCGTTTTTTCGAATTTAGTATCTCAATAACTATTAAACCTATATTTATGAAATTTGGTGTTCTATTTGTTCTAGAGGATCTTAATATATGTACCAAATTTCATGTTTTTATGTTAGATAGATTTGGAGTTATTGGGGGGTCAAAAGTGGCTCCAAACGGTTCGTGTAATATAACACACGGCTGCTGTCCGCCAGTTCCTGGTATGAACTTGGCTGGACACGCTGCCGCGTGTCTAGATAAATGTTACCAGTTTTATCACCGTATTTCAAGCTTATAGGCGCAGCGTGGGCAGGCCCCCCACAAGGGGAACTGATGACCTGGTAAAGGTCGCAGAGTCCGCTGGGTGCGGGTGGCGCAGAATCGGTCATTGTGGCACTCTATGGAGGAGGTCTATGTCCAGCAGTGGACAACCTTCGACTGATATAATGATGATGATGATGAGGTCAATGGGAAGTCAAAATTTTGTAAAACATTTTGGTGGCTTCTCATTCCTTAGTTGTCCAATATTTTATTTAAACGAATATTAGAATATTTATCAACTCGAGCTCAATGTAATCATACCGCACACGTCTCCAACCGTTTTTGGCTGTAAAACCTTTGTGACAGACGACGGACAGACAGACACGTTATAGTGACCGGAATATGACTCAGTCACAGAATAAGTAAAGTACTGTTTGGACCCTTCATGTGCGAACCCATAAAAACACGCGTACCTTACTACTCGGATACAGTAGCTTCTTATACATCATCCATTGTCTATAATGAATATTGAATGTTAATAAAACACAGGGTTGTCCTTCAACATGTCTGCACATGATGGTTTTCTATTCCGCTCGAGGTATCTCTCGTGGTTAATGGTGAATCTCTGGCGAAAAGTATGTGACATTTTCAGGCGAAAGGGATATTAATATTAGGTTAACAAATGCCTACATTTTGATGATCCAAGTGAATACGGCTACTAATAAGAATTTCTTGTACCGTAAAATGGGGTGAGTAGGGTCAAAACTGAAATTTAAACCTCGATAACATTTTATTTTTACATATGAAAACTGATTTGTGTATATGATAAGTATTACGGAATTTAGTATTTTAGTTTTTCTTTCATTTTGGGTAGTTCCATTTCATAACTTTGACGATAAAGAGAAAACCCACCTCACCCCGTAGTGCCTCGTATTTTGGGTAAGAGGGGTTTTCATACAAAGGTGATTTTTGACGATTGTTGGATCGTTTTTTTTTATTGTGTGTATTACTATAGTTCCATTTTAAATTGGAATACAATGTTTTGTAGCAGCAGCCTTATGATCCCTTCTCACCCCCCTCTCAAACCTTCTCTCCCCATTCATAACCCACCTCTCCCCGCGAAACCTACTCACCCTGTTTTACGGTAACGTACTTTACCGAATTACAGTTATTACTAATATAAATTTACTTACCTCTTTACTATACGTTTATTTGTAAGTTCTGTTAGTGATTTTATACATGTTGATGAATTTTCGTGAATTTTTATGAGCAGGTTTGATAATTATATGGATTTTTGTCGATTTTATTCATGTAATTTATCCAAATATTCAAAATGACGGAGCCATTGGGGCGTGATTGCCTCATGAGGTCTAAAGCTCACAGAGTCACTATTATAAATTGTCTATGCCATGTTTTTAATCACTGGCCACATCTAAACGCAAGCTATTAAAACAACAGAATGTAAACAAGCCTATTTCCACAACCATTAAGCTGCGAACACACTGCGTGGGCGGAATCGTGATGTGAATTGTAACTTATAACCCTTCACAGTATATACAGTAATGTAGCTTAGAGGTCGAAGAACAAAGACAACTGACGATCATACTGCATTGTTTATTTATTGACCATTTTCACTAAAATTGTATCTTTTACTTTTTTATGTGAAAATGTAGATTTTTTTCTTCTTCATGAACACTTTTGACCCTGATAATGAAAATACTAACACCGAAAACGCCTGGAAGAGCCTATGAAGGAGTACATGAATGGAAACCTTCCAATATATTTAAAACGAAAACTCATGTAGGTACATGAGCATTCTTCCAATACTTACCGTTTTTTTACGGGGGGGAAATCCATTACGGATACCGCCGCTTCGCGGGGACAGTGCGGAGGTTATGTCGGACTTGCACCGACTAAAAACCCCCCGATCGTACTCCTCAACCTATTTCGGATGGCTCTGGGATCTCCGTCGGAACGCACCAGTGCCGCCCTAGAGTCCTCTGTGACTGTGGGCCACCATCTGTTTTCCTAGACGATCGCAGCCCCCACTGGATACGTGCGATTTCTATTTCTATCTAAGTAGGATTTCTATCGAACGAAAATTGTTGAATCATGTTTTGAATCGCATAACTCCCTACAGAAAGGTCTCAAGATTGTTGCGTTATGAATTTCCGGAAATTTTATTGGCAGACCCCACAGCGCCTTAAAAAAATCGCAATATAGCACGCGCCTAACCATTGTTTGTGAACGCCGGGACATGATACATGGACAGGACAGCGAATTAAGATAATGACGAGATAGCAACGCCATTTGTATTCCGCGCGCGAGAACCTATGAATATTTAATTCTTGACCACAATTTGGAAATTGTTATAGACACTTACGATAATTTGGGTTGATTAATTTTGTATTATTCAGTTGTTTTTACTGCACTTTGAATGCACTGTTCGTATATAAGTACAAATGTAGTGAAGAAGTGTCAATTAATTACCATATTATTCAACATCTGTCATGTCAAATGGCAAAATACTAACACCAGAGCTGCTACCGTGAAACGAAAACGTTCGAAGTTCGTGTACTCTCTGTTGCTCTTGCATATTCGAGCGACAAACGCATCAAGGTGATCCCACCATCTCCGTCTAGGCCTGCGCCGTCTGCGTCACCCGTCATGTGGCACCCACTTGGTAGCTAGTATTGGTAAAAACTCAAGTTTCTGGAGTCTCGAATTCAAGAACTCGACTCGTACTTACGGGACTCCAAGCTTAAAATACTTCTGAGTCTTTTAAGTCATGAGTCGAGTCCTTTTTCGAAACTTATCGAGTTCTGTAGTCACAACTCGAGCCTTAGAAAAGACTCGAACGTTCGTATCTTTTATACTTTAGGCGTGCTTCATAATACTTGAATCTAATAGCAAAGACTCACTTTTGAAGTTTCTATCCAGAGAACTGATTCCTACAGTACCTACTTCTTTGAGTAGGCCGCGTAACCTTACGTGTTTCTACAAGTACAGTTGAGTTCTAATCATAATGAGTTAAAAGCCATTTGTTTACACTTAGTAATCAAAACTCTCAGGTCTCTATACAAGACTCGAGTTTTTATACATGACTCGAGTCTCTACAAAACACTCAAGCTTCGATTAGTCTAAAAAAATAAGTCGAGTCTTCGGAATGAAGACTCCAAAGACTCAACCTTCTCTGTCTTTACCAACACTATTAGTAGCTGCATAAGCCCACCTACCCGGATGCATGCGAAAAACATGGCCAGCCCAATCCCACTTAAACAATAAAATTGAGAAACAAATACAGCACCTCCCCCACAAGTAAAGTGAAGATATAAAAAAAAATTGCAGAACCCGTAGTTTGGGGTGTCTTGGGATAGTCATTTAAAAGTAATGAGGGTTTTCATAAACTGTTTATTTAATTTTTTTGACTTATGAATCTGTTTGCGTGATAAATAAGTAAACTTAAACTATAAAGTGCAATTTTTTGTTGGAGTCAAGTCCCCCCTTGCCAGCAAAACGACTACTAAGCGATTTACTCTAACTCGTACATCACTTCAAAATTACATAAATTTTTAGTTAGTTTAAGAACCCTTTCATTCTTAAATTATGACCAAAACATTGAATAAAATAACATCCAACATTACAGCACTTTAACATTACACCGATCATAGCTAACTACTCAATTCTAAAACGTAACATGTGCCAAAGATATCCATACACTCTTATCGCACTTTAAATATGTAACAGAATAGTAAATAGAATAACAGTGTTTGTAAAAGCAACCCGGAACATTTCACCACAATCTGATTGTCTATCTGTAGAACAATTCGCTCGCCGCAGCTACGGGAATACAGCATTTGTGCTTGGGACAATAAGGACTCGTGTCACTTGTAACACACATTATCCTTGCATTAAATGGAACGTTGGTTAACACTCGACGGAGACGCGACGACAACGCTGCGACTACAAAAAGCCGGTATAGAGTGAGATATGGTTACATTTTACCTGTAATATTTACATCAATCATATGTAATTAATTGAAAATTGCAAAATAACGTAGAAGGAGCGCAGATGGAACCCTTTTTCAACATTTTCCTTCATGAAACGAAAATTAAAAACTTTAAAAAAATACAAATAAACTGTTTTACTATATGCAACGCATATACGCACGCGGTACGCGGGCGCCGCTGGGCCACGAACGCTCCTCAATTCATAGTCGATCTTTATTCAAACAAAATAAAAATATGCTTTAATTTTCAATGCACTCGCCTTATTGATTGAAGTTGTAAAGATACATAGTTGTTGCAAAGATACATAGACGGACATACAATGTCGTGGCATAATAATAATGTAGGTGTGTAAAACTTATGTCGTGTCGTCCCCGTGCCGTTTCCGTCTCACCTAAATGCGCTCACAGCAAACAATTGCGAACGCCTGAATGGCGTAAATTACCATTTTCGCCGACAATGAATAGGTCGTTGACCCGGCGCGTGCGACGCATGCCGAGTAGCGCTGCATCATATCAAAATGTGGTTGCAAGTACTATAAAAAAACAGGTCAAGTGCGAATCTGACTCGCGGGCCGAGTGTTCCGTAAGAATTTAGTTTACAAAGGATGTTGTTGGTTAAAAAAAAGGGCCTATATAGAGATATGGTTTAACTACTTTTACTTTTAACAAGTTTTCATTTAACTTGCAATGTATGTACTCGTATGCATGTATGTGTTATCGGATCAAATTTAAACCGAAAAAGTTAAACTGATTGTACTAAAATTTGGCATACTTCTGCAAATCCGGTGACAATGGTATATTATGCTACCACCGAGCTGATCTGATCGTGCTGATCTGATGATGCTGATAGAAAGTGGTCATTAGCAACTCCTAAACTACACAGCTGAACCAAAGTGACCGATATAGCCCTTCGAATCGCTAAACTTAAGTGGCAGTTGGCAGGGCACATAGCACGTAGAACCGATGGCCGTTGGGGCGGCAAGGTTCTCGAGTGGCGGCCACGTACCGGAAGGCATAGCGTGGGCAGGCCGCACACCGTGGACTGATGAACTTGGTAAGGGTCGCAGGTGTCCGCTGGATGCGGGTGGCGCAGGACCGGTCATTGTGGAAGTCTTTGGGGGAGGCCTATGTCCAGCAGTGGACGTCATTCGGCTGAAATGAGGATGATGATACTACACATGATAAACCCGTCGTGTTTGGGCTCGTTTTAAGCGTCGCAACGAGTAGTTGGCGACTGTGGGAAAAAAGGTAAAGTAAGCAATTAAAGTGTTTACCGAAAATGTGTTTGTCAATAACTTATTACAGTTATTATTATTAGCAGAGCGATTGAAGGGAGAGAAGCTTCTCCGTTTCAGCTTGGGTTAAAAAGCTTTCGTATGTCCGGATTTCCGGCTGCTCTTCTCTGCATGTCACATTTTCAATCGATTGTCGTGAATTTTTGTGAACCGGTTCGATAATTATATGGATGTTTTTGTCGATTCAAGTTCTGGATAATAATAATAAATAATAAATATTAGGGGACATTTTTTACACAAATCGAACTAGTCCCACAGTAAGCTCAATAAGGCTTGTGTTATGGGTACTAGACGACGATATATTTAATAGATATATACTTAAATACATAGAAAACATCCAAGTCTCAGGAACAAATGTCTCTGCTCACCACAGTAACAAATGCCCTTACCGGTAATCGAACCCGGGACCTCTAGCTTCGGAGGCAATGACACTACCAACTAGGCTAAACAGGCTGACAATGGATATTTTGTTCTGGATAGGTCTGTAGCGGACAGAGCCACTAGTATATTATGTAGTGATATAATCGGAAAACATGTCCCTCTTTCGTCCGAAGTCGGGTAAACTCGAGACATGAACCGTTTTAAATTCATCATGTTTACACATTGACTATGCGCATGCTTTCCCCCGATCGTAGAAATCGCTGTCAAGTGCTCCTGCGCAGCTTACGTCAGGTTTCACTTTCTTTGGACATGTCACATGTTTAGTACGCGCACCAACATGTCAATTAAGTATTGCAATTATGCGCGCAATTTGTACCACTAAAAGCTGCATCACGGGTTTCCCGTGTCCTTTTAAAATGCAATGTAACGTACGATTTCCAATTAGAGTATCCATAGACATGTTTCGTAAGTAAGCGACGTAGCTCTGAAAAACGTTTGTATGGAAACTTAAAGGAAGAGTTAGGTACAAAGAGTCAAAGAAGCTCATAGGAAAAGACTCTCTTTGCAATGCGAGACTGCACAGTTTAGAACATCGCCGCAAAGTTGCTAGTCTTTCGGTTTTCTATCGGTTGCATTTCGGGGAGTGTGCTGAGGAACTGCACAGTATAATACCCCCCGCCCCCTTCTACCATCGGACGACCAGGGATACGGCGAGGCGACATCGTTTTACGGTGGCAGTTCCAAAAACTCGCACGAAGCGTTTCGCTTCCTCTTTTATTGTGAGAACAGCCAAGCTGTGGAACTCCTTGCCGGAATCCTTGTTCCCTGAAAACTACAACCTTACGGTCTCCAAGACGAGAGTGAACCGGTTTTTACTAGGTAAGCGCGCTCCATCCTAGAACGCAATATCGCTTTACATCAGGTGATTTGTGGTCAAGTGCAAACCTATCCGTAGTAAAAAAAAAAGTTTTTTTATGACATAGGAGGCAAACGAGCAGACAAATCGCCTGATGGTAAGCGATTAGCGCCGCCCATGGACACCCGCAACACCAGAAGGATTGTAAGTGCGTTGCCGGCCTTTAAGATAGGAGTATGCTCTTTTCTTAAAGGTTTCAAGGTCGTATCGGTCCGGAAATACCGCAGGCGACAGGTCATTCCACAGTTAACACTTTTTCACCTTATCACAATAAAATAAGATGCAAAGCGTTAACTTACGTTTGCTCTTGGCTGTATACGTAGTGTACGTACCTCGTGTGTTCATAAGTTTTGAGACGGCTAAATACTCGATTTTTTGGTTTGTTTTATATATACCTATAAATATTTTGTTAATTTTACTTGACAATAGTTTCATTAATAAACATACATAGGTATTATATAAACTGCGTTCCAATATTTTATGTTAGATGCCATTTGTTGTGTGGGCTACACCTAGATAATGACCCCGAGAGACACGACAATTTTCATCAGGCATTCTCTTGCTTCTTTTCCCGTTCCTCATTTGTGAGTAAATATTTTTGAGTAGTATTTACGGTAGGTTTTTAGCCGTAAATTGTGTGTTCATAAAAGGTAATTTTGTCCAAAAAGACTAATCAGGAGTATTTAGAGCCAGGCTCGAAGAAAGTTACGTATATTGACTGATAAAAGACATTCATTTTTCTTTTAGCAGTTTTCATATGAAGTTTAATTTTGTTACGCTGTTCTCCAAAACTTTGTCAAAAAACCAATTATTTTGACAAATAAACGTGTTAAACAAACTTTAACAAGTGATTCCAATATTCCATCTAGTTAATGGATAATTTTAAAGCATAATTTGAGCATTTCGTATTCAAAATTGAAGGAAAAGGCTACCTCGTACGTAATAATCGACCGTATCGTGAACCTCGCAGGGTGATAAGGTTGCAGTACGTACTGTGCAGTAGTTGGAACATCTTTCGACATTTTGATGTACAATTTATCGTTCCGTTGCTTGAACTTTCTTTCTACCATAAACATTAACTTGTCATTGAAAAGGGCGTTTTTCGTTTCGTGCCGGCACCTAAGCGAGACCACCGCATTTAAAGGCTTAAATCAAAAATATTGAAAACCAATTGAAATAAACTATATTTACTTTTATCAGCTACAAAAAAAAACTGTTTAAGTATTTCAATTTTTTTTTTAACATTTCACATTTAGTTACATCTCTTAGCTATATCTTAATATTTGTAAGATTGTGGTGGTAAGCCTAATATTTTTAGTCTGCTATTGTTAGTTTTGAGTTATATTACATTATTGATTTTTTTTATAATATTTTTAGCTTGCTTTGGCTTATTTACTAATCTATTGATAACATGTAATGGGAAGCCATTCAGTGTATGAGGTAGGTAGTAAGACCATACTCTCCTGCCATATATATTATTAGTATTTCTAGGTAAGATGTAGTTTTTCTGGTTTGTTAGACTTCTCAGACCAGCTGGCCTCTCATACCTACTTAGTTTTCCCATTCTGTCTTTATATTCTAATGTTATGGCCAGTTTAACTTGATCAACTGACATTGTTATGATTGGTACCTTGACATGGTATAACTTAATTTTTATGTATATTAGTTTAGTGTATCATTTTAATCTTTATTAACTGACATCTTTCCATTGTATTATTTTCTATTATTATTCTTTAAATTGATTATTGGTAAATGCAGGTATATATTTAGTATATACCTTTATGTTACTATTATTATTTTACATTTAAATTTCAATGTACTGACGATCGATATACGACTAGCAATATAAGCGAATATGTTTTATAATGTAATTGTATATATGGAGATAAATAAACTAAACTAAACTAAACTAAACATATACATTTAAGATTCTACAGTGCTTAAACAATTTATCATAGTTATGTCTATGCTTATATTAAATTTTTAGTGGTACTATAGTTTTTAATAACCTTACTTGTATGTTATATATGCGCTGTAAATATGTCTTATATGTTCTTCCATAGCTTGAAATACCATAGCTTATGACTGAGTGGGCCATTGCCATATACAGTAGGCGCAGTGTGCTGTATGGCATTTTGTGCTTTAATATAGTAATGTTACAGAGGATGGCTCTGAGCTTTTTGCAAACATGATCAATATGGGTGCCCCAGTTAAATTTATTATCAATTATTAGACCAAGATAGGTGTGATGAGTTACTAGTTCTAGGGGGTCGCAGTTACAGTTAGAATATGAGGCATGTAGACAAGAGTGTTTATGGGCTATGATTGTTGATTGTAATGATGACTTAATGTATGGTGAGTGGATATACATAACTTTACAGTGCAGTGATTTAATGAAAATAATAACCTTAACCGAAATATTTTCTGTAATTGATTTATTTGAAACATTATTCGTCTCAAAACTTATGAACACACGAGGTAGAGTCCCTTTCAAGTTAAGAACAATAAGTGCGGGAAAGCTTGCAGACTTAAAATAAAATGTCTGACGCCTTATTATAAAAACTTCCTTAACTTGGACGGGTAATCGTTTGACTCTCATATCAAGTGGTTTGAGACAAACGAAAAAAGTGGAACTAATATAATGACAACAAATAGAAATAAAAATAAACTTTACTGTATAACTGTGTACAAAGTTGAAAACAATCAAATTCAGTATCAACAGTTTGCCCGTCTCGGACGGATACATGTACAATAGAAAAATAACTTATCCTTATTTACACGTTCGTGCACTCAAATAATATTATCTTTAATTGGCGAAGAACTCCTTAGTGCCATAATAGTACATTACGATACAAGTGCAGAGAACAGGAAATTCGCAACGAGTGGTGACAAATTGAAACACGACCGAAGGGAGTGTTTTAAATCGACACGAGTAGCGAATTACGTTTTCGCACGTGTATCGTACAACGTTTTACAGTACATATGGCTCTTTAAAGTTTCGACATACGCACGTAATCTGCTGATTACCGCACTCGTGCGGTAATGTTGCACCATATGTACTGCAATAGCTATTTACGATACAAGGGTTCTAAAACAAAGAAAGGCCGATATCGCAGATGTTTGAGGCCCGAGCCGCAGGCGAGGGTCACAAATATGCGAGAGAGGGCTTTCTGTTTTACGACCCGTGATTTGTACACAATTTTACGTCACCACTTGGCCAAAAAGTGGGTTTATTCGGACGCGCAGCGTGCGGAAATTGCGCTTTTTGGCAAGGTGTGGTGTAAAATATTTTTTCAAGCTGCCAATTTTTGAGGGATTTCTTAAATTTTGAGCCATCTAGTTTTTAACCCCCGACGCAAAAAGAGGGGTATATTACCTATATAAGTTTAATCTGTGTGTCTGTGTATCTGTGAATTTGCCTGTTCGTAGCTTCCAAACGGATGAACCGATTTTTATTTAGTTTTTTTTGTGTCATACATAATTTTATACCGAGTATTCTTAGCCATGTTTCATGAAAATCTGTTCAGCCGTTTTTGAGATATTGAGCTTTGAAATGAAAATGTCGGGGGTTTAATACCTTTTCTAAGTTGTAGTTATTTAATATTTATGAATTATATTTATATGTAATATATTTTTATTAAATGCAATATGTGTCTCTTTGCCGCTCTTATTCAAACTTATTTAACCATCTCGCTTGTGATATTGTTATTTCATGTCTACTAAGGTAACCTCTAGCTTCGTAGGCAGTATCACTACCAATTAGGCTCAACAGGCAGGCCATCATGATGATGAGGATTATATTATTCTGTGCTGGTGGTGAACATTTGTGAATAGCATAGATGATGTGTTGGAGCGCAGCTATCGGCACCTATCGTATTTGGGTCACATCCCAATTCCGCTTGATCTTGGTCGCATTGTTGCATGAGTGCACCGAGGCCACATACCTTTGAATTAGAACGACCTTTTCAGTGGTAACAGGTAAGTACTGCTACGCAACATTTGTTCCTGAGACATGGATGTTTTCTATGTTTTATATTAAATATATCTTCGCTTAGTACACGTAACACAAGCCTTATTAAGTTTCCTATGGGACCAGTTCGATTTGTATAAAAAATTGTCCACTAATATATATTTTTTTATTTTATGGATGGATGTTATAGTACATTACGATACAAATGCAGAGAACAGGAAATTCGCAACGAGTGGTGATAAATTGAAACACGACCGAAGGGAGTGTTTTAAATCGACACGAGTTGCGAATTGCCTGTTCGCACGTGTATCGTACAACGTTTTACAGTACATATGGCTCTTTAAAGTTTCGACATATGCACGTAATCTGCTGATTACCGCACTCGTGCGGTAATGTAGCACCATATGTACTGTAAAATACAGTAATTGCATGGATGGATGTTAAATACAGTAGACGGTTAATTGGGTTTGTTAGCAATAAAAGCGATCCTCTCCAAGATATAGATATACAATTTGTCGGCCTGTTTAGCCTGGTTGGTAGTGACACTGCCTACGAAGCTAGAGGCCCCGGATTTGAATCCCGATAAGGGCAGTAGTTTCTATGGTTAGCAAAAACATTTTTTCCAGAGAATTGTGTGTTTTTTATGTATTTAGGTATGTATCTATCAAATATATCGTCGTCTAGTACCCATAATACAAACCTTATTGAATTTACTATGAGACTAGTTCGATTTGTGTAAAAAAATTGACCCCTAATGTTTATACATTTTTTTTATTAAAGTTCCAATTACTTTAACGCAGAGTTTGCAATAACTTAACTAATAAAGCCATGAAATGGCTTTTTTACAGCTAGAGTTCGGACTACGAATTACATTACATTCTATTCAGTAATAAACAACAATAAGTTACCTGCTTATCACAAGGCGTAATCGTAATTGTTACATGACATAAAATGTTTGTTAACTTCCTTAATTGATCTAGGGTTGGAGAGGTATACATCTTGTATGTGTATTAATTATTTTTGGTAGCAAGTAAAGATTGGTCCTCATGCCATAAACATTTTTAACCTGTGGTAGTAAAAATCTGTGTGTAATGGATACGGCTCTTATTTGAGACGATTTGGTTTTTGTGGACCACAAGATGGCGCTGTCCGTAGCGTCAACTACATAACGGTAGTTCGATTCAAATTCCTTAAGACTGCGCAGTAAGTTCGGTTCTCCATACAAACGTATTTATGCTCTCATTTGAAAACGCCAGGCTAGAATAACATGAAACTTTGTATACACAATGGGATCCGGCATATCTAGGTCGGATCATAGTTTCTGTTGCTTGAAATTATAATGGAGAAAAAATACAGCGATTATTAAGGTTTTCATACAAGCCGTAAAAAACTCAAAAAGCCGCTGTATTTTTTTTCTTTTACAATTTATAGCAACAGAAACTATGATCCGACCTAGATATGCCGGATCCCATTGTGTATACAAATTTTCATGTTATTCTAGCCTGGCGTTTTAAAATGAGAGTTTAAATTCGTTTGTATGGAGAACCGATCCACACCGATCGTACTGCGCCCTCTTAAGACAGAGCCGTCTTGTGGTCATATCGGATTGCTAACCAAGTGAGTGCGTAGTAACGATGTAAACGAAGTGGTCCTTCGAGCCGGATTATAACTGAAGACAGGATCTCAGCCAAAATTAAAGCTAATCGACATTTTGGTGAAATTAAAGATACCTAAAAAATTATGTTTATGAGGCCTAAGCTTTGTATTGTCTGGAAGACACACACCGCATATTTATCTACGCGATATTGGATCTTTCCTTTCTACAGTATACCGTCAACCCAGGGCTGTGAATTTAGTTTTATTCTTTTTGCTAAAGTCCGCCGCTGCTAATGGAGTTCCCTAGTCGCCGGTCGCGAGCCATTCTGCCACAATTTCATTACTAAATGCCCTTGTTGTCCCTACTGTCTCCCAACCATTTTAGTTATTATTTAGTGGGGATCTACTGCAAATAAATAAAGAGAAATAATAAACCAGTACACAATTAAACTATACTTATACAATCATTTACCAATTGATATAAGACGTCTTGCCCTAAAACCGTTCACATCTGCTTTACACAAATGGCTAGTTGACAAATGTTTTTACTCTATACAAGAATTTTTGATGTATAAGTAATAATAAAATGAAATAATGGAAATTAAAATAATAAGAAATTGTAATCAAATATTTAATTGTATTAAGTAGTCATAAGTTTGTAAAGTGTTGCATGTCCAAATGTTGGCGAGATGTGCTGATCCTAACAAAGTTGTTCCACCTTATTGTTAACCATGTCTCAAGCAAATAAACATTTCATTTCATTTCATTTCACAGAAAAACTGAATGTACGATTAAAATACTAACTCTCTGAATTATTCGCTTATAGAGTATTCACACAGTTAGTATTTCAGTCAGTACGTTTTAGTTTTTTGTGGGTTACTTTAGTTTATGTTCGGAGCTTTTGATACTACCCACAAATAAGTATTTGTGAAAAAAATCACACAACACGAACTTACTTGTACTATGGGTACTGTTATGTTAGTACTGTAGGGCATCTGCTTACCATGTCACTAAAATTTGAGCGATCGTGGCCCAGCGACGCCCGCGTACCGCGTGCGGTATGCGAGGTTAAGCAATGTCGAGCGAGGGCAGTCCTTGGATGGGTGACCGCTTTGAGTGGTTACTAACTGAGCGCTCCCGTGCTTTGGAAGGCACGTTAAGCCATTGATCCAGGTTGCTGTCTATGATAGCAGTCGTTAAGCTAAGTTAGAGGCCTCCGGGCGGCTTGAGAACTTCTAACAGTCAAGTTCCCCACTCACTTGACAAGCCTAATCCCAATATGGTCTAGTTTCCCCCTCGGGTTGGAAGGTCAGATGGCAGTCGCTTCCGTAAAAACTAGTGCCTACGCCAATTTTTGGGATTAGGTAGCGGACCCCAGGGATCCTTCAGGATGCTACTGTACTGGGAATGACGCTAGGAGGATGATGAGGATGATGATGTCACTAAAATTGCCACTTCTTTTATTACGAATAGTATTGGAAGAGCTCGGTAGCGGGTCCCGCGGGCATCCTTCAGGATCTGTACTGGAATAACGCTGGGATGATGATGGTGTATTAAAAGAGATCGTGTTTCTGAGCGGAAATGGTATAAAATTCACGGACAATTTTACACTTTAAAAATCTGCGTTTTATTATATACCGCGTCGGTGGCAAACAACCGTACGGCCCGCCTAATGGTAAGCGGTCACTACAGCCTATGGACGCCTGCAACTCCAGGGGTGTCACATGCGCGTTGCCGACCCTTTAAGAATGTATAAACTTCTTTCTTGAAGAATCCCATACTGTAGTTCCTCATTCCACAACCGGAGCGTAAATTTTTTCCCTATCGATGTATATTTCCCCTCCCTGTGAATATTATCCGTACTATGTAGCAACAAAGTAAATAATCGGCGTGTGTTTAAGAGTTAATGGAAGTACCTCGTCGGGTGACTGCGGGCGCGACGGCAATGGCGGAGATAACAGTAGGCCCGGTTGACATGGCATTTACGATTGCATGTAAAATTGGATAGGTGCGAATTTAATTTATGTCTAAGTAAATAAACAACAGATAACATGAAGTTTAAGGAAGGAAAGATATGCGCGTATAGTGTCGGCAAACCAAAATGAAGACCGAGTGGATAGCGCAATCTCTTGCATACTTTGAACTGTGTTACGAGTATGAAGTGTGTCTCTCATTTTTATTGCCACGATCGTCAATTCGGACCCGGGCCCGGATATATCCTTAAACTACGACCAAGAACTCCGTGGGATGGGCAGTAGCATCCCTGGAGTGGGGTGGAGATACTGCGATTGCCGACCCGCATTCCAAGCGCGGCGATTATCAATGGCATTCCCCATGAAATTGAGGGAAGCCTATGTCCAGCAGTGAACGTACTTGGGCTGATATGGTGGTGGTGGTAGCAGTGGCAGGTAAATAACGTTGTAATATCAAGATGGATATCTTGGTAGAGTCGGTTAAACAGTCATGCCCTGCATCTTGTTTATTTTCAAGAATATGTACATAAGATGTTAACATTATGAGTCGTAGTATTCAGCCTTAAACGGCATGCAAACATTAGCATAATAATAGTACCCCATTAATAATTACAAATAATAATATTGATGAACTAATGATATTAGGAAAAACAATTTAAGGTTATAAATTAATTTAGTTTCGTGCAATGTCCAAAAATTCCTTTAGAGAGTAAAAACAATATTCATGGTGCCATTTCATCAGTTTTGTCCTAAATTCTATATTGCACAAAAGTTATTTCGTCTGGTAAGTTATTGTAAACTAATATGCAAGAATAGTAGGCATTGTGTCTATATATATCAGCACGACATCGAGGTTGATACAAGAGATTTTTGTACTTGTGCCCTTTATGTTCCGGAAGACATATCGGAACGTAATTGAAAATAATCCCTATGAGCCTTGACAAACAGACAAGCCTTTCTAATGTACATACACGCCAAAGTCAGTACATTGTATTTTTTAAAAAGGTTTGCAACTATCCATTAACCATAAGTTTGTGATTGCACGTATGCACTTTTTTGTACTTTAAATTTGACCGTAGTATTTTAAGAAATGTAAACATATACCAAACAATGTCCAACAACTTAATAACACGGGAGAGGAAGGGATGATTGGTAATAAAAAGGGCGCGATGGGCTTAAATTTATTAGATAGTAAAGTTTCTGTAATAAAGAATAGAATAGAAGCGATAGATAGCGATTATTCGGCGACTTAAAACCCAACACTTAGAGCTAAGAACAGAAGCGTTTTTCATATTGGGGCAAATATGAAAAACGTTGAATGTAGAGCTAACTCATAAATGCTGCCAAAAAAATAAGTATCCAATTAAAGAGAAATGTTATTAGATACCAAAGTTTCAGATATATTTTCTTTACAATTTTTGATCTCTTACCATAACCGGGGTGCCGACAGAGAACTGTGGTGCCAAATGGAGGAAGCCTATGTCCAAAAATGGACAAACCCAATAAAAAACGCTAAAAGCGACTGTATATTAACTAATTTTAAAATTGTATTTTTTTTTTTTTTTTTTATCTTCTACTTTTTTTGTTAAATATTTAATTACTGGTTTTTTTTGAGAAATAAAAGGCTATATTTCATTCATTATATATATTATTAGTATTATTACCATAACCGTGGAGGGTACCCCTTAACATCAGTGGGGGCGATCCTTTATCCTGCTGTATTTCTCTATCGCTGCCTTGCCTTGTATCTCCAGATAGTTATCTTAGGTTTGAGATTATCGTCGATATGCAGCGTGATAAAATATACCGCTGCATGCACCTTTAAAAATCAACTTAAGGCACTTTTAGTTTCGCTGTAGCGCGCAGACAGGCCATATATCTTGCTGAGATAAAATAAGATACTTTGTTGCGAGGCTCAAAATAGGTTGAGATGCAAAATAAATAGGCACAGGACTAGGCACAGAAATAAAGCCAGAAAGTTTACTTCTTACGCACGTGCGGGTCAACAAAATTGAATATTGTGGAGCAGACACAATTTGAATGACAGATACGTTATATATTTAGCAGATATTTACTTTTTTATAAAGATATTTAGGATATCAAGATAGAATAGAATAGAATAGAAAAGAATATAAAAAAACTTTATTTCGACAACCATGCAAAAAAATTATAATATACAATTTAAAGTAACTTAATACTAAAGTTGCGGAAATGGGGCCCACTCAGCATGTGTCGGGTCACAAAAGGTGTCCCGACGCTGGTTTTCTGTGGGTCCCGACAAAAATGAGTTGCGCGACCGATCCACACAACTGCGCAAACAATGCATTTACACTAACACTAAAATTACATTAACATAATAATTTTTTGACAAAATATTTTTTTGACAAAAATAAACAACAGTCGAATTAGATAGGTAGGATAATTAATAAACTAAATAAACACAGGAAGGCTAAATTGGATTTTGAATATACAATAAATGTTTTTTAAATTCAATTTTAAATTTAGAACGCGTGGTAATATTTCTAATCGGCGGTGGAATGTTATTCCAGCATTTCGTGGCAGTATACTTGAAACTGCCACGAAATGAAGCCGTTCCGTGTCTGGGACAGATAAGGAGGGAGCCAGTCTGACGTGCATTTTTGAAAATTCTAGTTTTTCATAAAGGTAAGGGGGATTTTTTTAGATAATAAAACATACGTGTAATTATACAAACTATAAGTTAAAATATTTTTTAAGAATACTATTATTTCATCTGTTAGAAACTCCGTTATAGTAGTCGGCGGTTAAGAAGACTATCCTGACACCTGTCATTTCCATAAAGTTTATAACCTAAAAGTTACTTTAAGGTTATAAACTGTATGGAAATGACACGTGTCAGGATTGACTTCTTAACCGCCGACCACTATAGTCGCATTGGAAGTTAAATAGCAAAATAACGTTTTGTGGGAACTGTGGGAATAAATAAACATATTTGTACAACTTTAAAGTACTCATCATTATCAACATCATGTCAGCCGAAAGACGTCCACTGCTGGACATAGGCCTCACACCAAAGACTTCCACAATGACCGGTCCTGCGCCACCCGCATCCAGCGGACACCCGCGACCTTTATCCTTTTTTTAAGTACTTATTAAAATTTAATAGATAGTATTATATTGAATAATTATAAAAATTATTAAACTGTGTAGAAGCGTCCGCTGACGAAACTATAACTTTCATTGGAAGTGAAAATACACACTTGTGCGAATCATTTTTAAATTAATCAATTCTTCGTATTAACAAGATTTTTACGCACCTCCCGGTCTTCATAATATGTGCTTCAGAAGCCAATTTTTGCCAACAAACTTAATTTGCAACACTGCAGTGAACTATCTGTTCCATAAGCTTAGCGGCCACGTCTGCAATTTATCGTGCTGTTCTCTTAACAACGGGTTGATGTTGAAGATATACTGTTTCTTGGAACCCAGCGAATAATTAGGCGTCCAGTTCTTTCTATTGTGTTTTAATGGTCTTGTTAGATGATTGAATACTGGTTAAGTTTTGTTATTTTTTAATGAAGAGTTTTAAGAATCATAAACTTATGTTATTGGATGTTTAATTGGATGTTTTAGAACTACAAATATTGCCTATATAGATAGGTAGAGTCTGACCAGTTAAGTCGTACTACAAGCGTTTTTTCAAAATCTTTATGTATGGCAATAATTTCACTTAACAAATAAGCTGTCAGATTTATGACTTAACTGAATTTAGAAACGGCCTCTGTAGCATTAAATGGCTAAACTAAAATACGCTGTACGAAGTAACTTAATTAATTGTTTGACATTATTATGGATATTCTTATATGTCGGCCTGTTTAGCCTAGTTGGTAGTGACTCTGCCTCCGAAGCTAGAGGTCCCGGGTTCGAATCCCGGCCAGGGCATTTATTTGTGCATTTTTCACGGATATTTGTTCTTGGGTCTTGGATGTTTTTTATGTATTTAAGTATGTATTTATCTATATAAGTATGAATGTCGTCGTCTAGTACCCATAGTACAAGCTTTGCTTAGTTTGGGACTAGGTCGATTTGTGTAAGATTGTCCCCCAATATTTATTATTTATTTATTATTATGGATATAGTCATCTACCTATGTAAAAAAGGTTATTTCACGACATTAAATTCGCTACTGAGCTACTTCTAAACCATAAATTATATCTGAACAATTCATTCGGTAATAGAATCAAAATACTTTAAACTAATAATTTATATTTTAATTCAGTTACAAAAAACTAATAACTAACTAAACATATAAATAAGAAATATCCTCTAAATCAGCGCCGATGGGTACTGTGCCCAGAAGGTTGGCCGCATTGCCACGCTGTATAGCGACACTTATACGTTGTGCAAAGTATTGGCCAGGCCTCTGGTCACCTGTGGTATCAATTAATTGTTCTCTTTTATGAAATCACCATCATCATAAATTTAAGAGCCTTGCTCTTGTCGGTGGAGTAACCGCCATTCCGTTCTTCTCTGTACTACATCTTTGAGTTCCTGATACGATATAACATTAACCTTCTCCTTAGCTTGAACTATAAAGGCACGTCTTGGTCTTCCCCTGCGTCTTCTTCCCTCTATTTTGCCTTCTATTATAGTTTTTATGTAATGGTCATGTCGTATCAGGTTCTATGTATTTTCTATCATCTTTAGCAAGAATCTTTTCTCTCCTATCAAATCTAATACTTCTTCGTTTGTTTTTCTTTCCGTCCAACTTATACCTTCAATCCTTCCCCATCACCACGTTTCAAATGCACTCAGTCTTTCTCTGTCTCTTTGAGTTAACTTTGACTCTTTGAGACTTAAAAAAAATGGCGATTTCGCAAAATTCCGTGCGCGTGAGACGAGTACATATGGAGCTATATGGTGCGTGTGAGATAATGTTTTGAAGGATTAATTTTAATTGACTTATTATTCTTGTCCACAGCACTATCCTGGGGCGAGGCAGCTCGTGACGCAACGTGCCCTCGGATCTGCGGGCCCGCGTTGCAGGGTGAACCAGTATGTGCCACTGACGGGTATATTTACCCCTCCCTATGCGAGATGAGGAAGAAGACTTGCGGAAAAGGTAATATGCTATCCTAAGTTTAGACAATTAAGTAGCAACTGCTAGTTCTATGTCATCAATGTCATCATCATCAGCCTTGTATCATCATAGCATTATCCCAGTACAGTATAGGGCATCATCATCATCCTAGCGTTATTCCCACAGTTGCATCCTGAAGGATTCCTGGGGTCCACTACCTAATCCCAAGAATTGGCGTAGCCAGTAGTTTTAACGAAAGCCTCTGCCATCTGACCTTCCAACCCAAGGGGGAAAGTAGACCTTATTCGGATTAGGCTTGTCAAGTGAGTGGGCAACTTGACTGTCAGAAGTTCTCAAGCCGCCCGAAGACCTCTAACTTGGCCTAACGACTGCTATCATAGACAGCAGCCGGGATCAGCGGCTTAGCGTGCCTTCCAAAGCACGGGGGAGTGCTCAGTTAGTAACCACTCAAAGTGGTCACCAATCCAAGGACTGACCCCACCCGATATTGCTTAACCTTGCGTACCGCACGCGGTACGCGGGCGCCGCTAGGCCACGAACGCTCCGAGTACAGTATAGGGCATTCAAACAAAATCGCCACGCGCTCGTAACACGCCCAAATCATCAGATTACTGAGCTTCTTCCGGGTCTACTTGAAGTCCCCTGTGAATATCAGCCGCGTTATTTTTTTTCTCCCTTCAACACCACTTATGTGTGCCCTTCCGTAGGGCAACCAGGGCAACCCTCACCATCCAAAACGGCAGATTTACATACCGTTCATTATCAGACAAGTGGGGCTATACGCTATTAATATCTGGTGCGCTGGAGTAACTGTTTTCTTTACATTATTTTTTACCTGTAGATGCTACCTCCACCGACGGAGGTGTACAAACCAGAATAGGTATAGGTAATCTTTTTACACCCAATTTTTATAAGCCACCACCACCACCACCATATCAGCCGATGGACGTCCACTGTTGGACATAGGCCTCCCCCTATTTTATGGGGGGTAAATGCCATAATCGCCACGCTTGGCATGCGGGTTGGCGATCGCAGTATGTCCACCGCACTCCAGGGATGCTGCTGCCCATCCCCCGATGGTCTTGGTCGTAGTTATAGGACATACCCGGGTCCGGGTCCCGGGTTTATAAGCCAATTGGTCCCAAAGACGCTCGAATAAATCTTAATTTTAACATTCTGGGCTCCCCAACTATTTTCCTTGGAAAGATACAAAGAATATTACGAGTAACGTGAGTTCATTCTCACTCTGCTTTGGTCGTATGGTAAATTTTGATCGTATTGGTGGTCGTATTAAGAAAACCACTGCCGCTGTCGAAGGTGGTCTACTTAGTCTTCTACCCTTAGGGCCTTAGGTCGTTCGGGAAGATTAACGGTTTTTTTTATGGGATGGTTTCGTTCTCGTCTCATGATGTGGCAGCACCAGCGAAATCGGCCCTATTTTTAAAATTGCCTTATCGTCGTTGTCCTCTTACATTTATTACATAAGATTTCTCTCATAATTCCAGGTGTTCGTCTGGCACCGGAGCAAGGCTCCTGCTCACGAGCTCAGGGCTCTAAGTGCGATCACCGCTGCACCTCAGAGAGAGACCCCGTGTGCGGCACCGACGGTCGGACCTACCTCAACCGGTGCATGCTGCAGGTCGAAATATGCAGGTAAGCTCATCAATTTCTCATGATGAAGAATTTAGAATAGTGACGTCAAATACAAATACAAATGGTTTATTGTTCAAAAATCGATAAGTACATTACAAGAGATTCTATCAGAGATCAAACTAGGCTGAGCCTGTAACTTGGCCTTCTGCGAATGCGGTTAACAATAGTAGACGACATTATGAAAGTTAGATACATAAGGGAAGATATTTACAATATTAAAATATATTACGTATTAAACTAACACTATTTCAATTTTTATTCTTTATAGCTACTTAGTCTCTGTTTAAGTGTGTTCATACATGAATAAATCAAATCATTTCATTTCATTTCTTTTCTTTTCATTTCATTTCATTAAGTTAAAGTTTTCAAAAATGCTTGACACTTTAAGAGTAGCACTTTTTTCTGATCAGGTGAAAAACCTATAAACACACATCTTTGAAGACAATTGTACAATACAAGGCCAGTTCACAAGACGGTAGGATGTCAGATGGTACCGCTTCTGTACTACGCGCGTATAATTTAAATGAGTGCTGCCTGACTTGCGCGGGATGCGGGGAAGCGGGTCGATACGAAATGCAGTACTGCTTCATATTGCACAAATTTAATACTGACAGTATATCCCGTAAAGTGAAGAAAACTGAAAACATCATAAGCTCACGTCAAAGAACAAAGTACCACATACAGATCCCGCCCCGACAAGCCAGGAAGTCACTTTAATAAAGTAAGAAAATCAGTCCTGTAAATTGTTCTGAAGCATATATTATGTGGCCAGCATCGCGAACACAAAACTGCCCAAAAGGTCTTAGAGTTATCTCTATATATCCGCCTCTCTCCATCTTCCAGGGTAGGCACCGGCCTGTCTCACCTCGGCGCCTGCAACAACATCAGCGCTCACCGCGAGAACTGCCCCGTTGACTGCTCCCAGGCTCCCCTGGACGGGCCCATCTGCGGATCCGACGGCAATGTGTATAAGAACACGTGCCAGATGAAGCTGCTGACCTGCGGGTGAGTTATGATCGCCTGGTACCCGGAAGTCAAAGAGCCGGAGCAATAAATGGTGAAAAGCTTTGTTGCCACCACCGACTTTTTTTTTACCACGTCGGTGGCAAATAAGCTAACGGCCCACCTGATGGTGTATGATAACTTGGTATAACTCCAACTATTCTGGAGATAGTTCGCCTAAACAGTGAGTTATCATTCCATCCTTACTTTACTCCATCTTCACTCCTATGGTAATAAGGATATGTTCCAAAATTTTTGCAACCTTTGTCGTTGATTCTGACTGTGCGTTAAGTACCGACAACCGTTCCTTATCCAGAACATCAGACTAAAGTTAACCAAGCATAATATGACGGTTAATGATTTAACAACTGTAAGTGGCAGCAAGTCTAACAATGATTACGTTTAATAAGCTGCGAATAGTTCATGCACTGCCAGTTATGCTACGTAGTTCTTAAGCGGACGCAATAAGGTTCAAAGTGAGTGTGTTAACTGAAGCGGAAACTATTGAGTACCGTGAAGTGCGGTGGCATAATTGCAGAAATAGGTATGACTTGTTTTATGGGATGCTCTAGACATTTGCAATTACCATGACGAAATTAGCTTAGGGAATAGTGATTTACTATTATGAAGAGATATATATTTCGAGTTTATTTTGATAACTGCTCCTCACGGTTACTTAGGTCAATATAATCCCATCAAATACATAAATGTGAAAATGGCAGCCAAGTTCAATATGCGATGCGTGGTTGTCGTCTTCACCGACAAAAGAATTGAGATCTAAATGGGTGCCAAGTTCCGTAGATTGCAAGTCTGGCACTAGATTGCTTACACTAAAACTAATTTACTGCGGCTTAATACTTTTTGAGCTTTAACTTGACAGTTTTCTTAAATATCCAACAGCTTTCATGGAGTTATAACTGGGTAGTCGTTCACTATGCTAAACTGGTCGTCAAATAGTAGTGAGTGTAAGTGACATTCAAACGGAGATCGAAAGTTCCATCTGTGGGACGTGTAGGCTAATGATGATACTAAGGCTGGAAACAGTGCTCGACGGGCGGTCAGCGCGGCGGGAGTAGCTATCGCTGTAGAATGCATGCTGGACGTTCATTCTGATGCTCACCGTCAGCGCGTATGCGGCCATATAAAATTTCACGCGCTGACATCGATCGACCACTGTTTTCGGCCTGATAGTTATGACGATTGTGTGTTCACAGACAAGGTGTAGTGCGAACGAGCAAAAAGCACTGCCAGACGACGCGACACTGCCGCGAGTCGTGCTGGCGCGTGGCGCGCCCCACCTGCGGCTCCGACGGCAAGCTCTACGCCAACGCATGCAGAATGAAGGCCACCAACTGCGGGTAGGTGTTCACAGACAAGGAGTGGTAACGAGCAAGAACCACTGATACGAGCAAAAAATACTGCTTGACGACGTGCGACGGATAACTCTACGCCAACGCATGCAGGATGAAAGCCATCAACTGCGGGTAGGTGTTCACAGAAAATAGGTGGTAATGAGGCGCACGAACAAGAAGCACTGCGTGACGACGTGAGATGGAAAACTCTACACTAACGCCTGCAGGATGAAGGCCATCAACTGCGGGTAAGTGTCCACAGACAAGGGTCGGTAATGAGCAAGAAGCACTGCCACGAGCAAGAAGTACTGCCTGACGACGTGAGACGGAAAACTCTCCGCCAACTCATACAGGATGAAGGTCTCCAACTGCGGGTAGGTGTATACAGACAAGAAGTGGAAACGAGAAAGAAGTACTGTCTGATGACGTGAGACGGAAAACTCTACATTATCGCCTGCAGAATGAAGGCCACCTACTGCGAGTAGGTGTTCACAGACAAGGAGTGGATACGAGCAAGAAGCACTGCCAGATGACATGCGATGGAAAACTGTACGTCAACGCATGCAGGATGAAGGCTACTAATTGCGGGTAGGTGTTCACAGACAAAGAGTAGTAACGAGCAAGAAGCACTGCCAGATGACGTCCGACGGAAGATTCTATACTAACGCTTGTAGGATGAACGCTACCAACTGCAGGTAGGTGTCAAGGCATGGTGCGAACGCGCAAGAAGCACTGCCAGCACTACCGCGAGTCATGATGGCACGTCGCGCGCCCCACCTGCGGCTCCGACGGCAAACTTGTGATCTTATGAAACAGCAGTTGGTTTAGCCGCAGGGAACGTTGGTTCAATAGTAAAAATTGTTTGATTCCATATAAAATCGTTGTCAGAATCACATTTTTATATTTTTTAATACTAATTGGTATGAATTTTCACCCTGTAATCGAATATGGATTTATGGATATATCCAACAATTTTAGGCGTTTCGCAATCAAATTTGATGGAAAGTTGTTGTGACGTATGATTTTCTGATTCCAGCAAGCACGTATTCGAAGTGCCGATGGCGTTTTGCGTGTCACAGGAGCGCACGTCGGGAGGCGAAGCGTGCGCAACAGACTGCTCGGGCCAGAAAGAGAAGCTGGTATGCGGGTCCGATGAGAACATCTACAGGAATGAATGCGAGATGAAGATGCTTAACTGCGGGTGAGTTATAATCGCCTGGTACTCAGACATCATAGTCCCACTAATGTTTTCCTGGTTGTGTTTGATGATAACGAGTGCGGGATGAAAATGCTTAGCTACGGGTGAGTTCTGATTGCCTGGTACTTGGACATCGTCATTAGTGTTTTCCCGATTATTACCGACGAAAAAATGAATTTAATGTTAAAACATATTCCAAAGGATTTACCCAAAAACCGTTCACTGGATCCGGATTCCGCGGCGAAGCCGAACTTACTTTTAAACACTTGATTGAATGAAGCACGGTAAAGCTGACCAGAGCTATTGTAGTAACAATAAGTACCTTATCCTTATGATATGAGTTCTTTCTCTAGTATTATCGAGATTGATGCTGTGACGGTTTGTAAATTCCAACAAAACGCTTCGAGAAAAGGAAGGTAGTGCCTCCTGATATTGTTCGATAAAAAAGATTTTATTTTAATGCAAGCATCTAACTGTTACAGAGTCAGCAACAGGAAGATAGTGAAGAAAGTAGACATGGAGAAGTGCCGGGCGAAGATGAACAAGTGTCTGAAGGTGAAGTGTCCGAGCGAGTACGACCCGGTATGCGGCACCGACGCCAACGTCTACGCCAACCCCTGCCACCTCAAGGTTGCCACGTGTCTGTAAGTTAATATCGTCATTGTTAAGATCTTATGAGAAATAAATAAAAAAAGTGTACTTTAAAAACCCGCATGCCAAGCGTGGCGATTGTCCCATTTCCACCACATCAGCCCTAGGTCGTCCACTGCTGGACATAGGCCTCCCCCAATTTCATGGGGGGGGTTGTCCCATTTACCCTCCAGCTATGCCCAGCAGTGGACGTCCTTCGGCTGATATGGTGGTGTTTTTTTTGTTCAGAATATTGATTTCTTTGGGCTTGTCTTATTCAGAATCGTTAATACCTACATTCAAACCTCATACAAGAAAAAAGTTGTCCGAAATTTTTTGTTTGTAAAAATATTTGTCAGATTCGTTAAGTTAATATAAATAAAAAAATCATTCATATAAAATGTAACGAAACTTAAATAGTGATTATGGACATTCCTTTCTCCTGTTTGGGTTTTGAATGATCTTCAAATCGTGTGGCGCGACTGCCTCTGTCCCACTAATTGCTCTCGCCACAACTGTGTCCGTGGTGTGCGGATTTTCGCGCATAAACCTTAACAAATTTAGATGAAATTAGATGTGGGAATAGTTTGAGACCCAAAGAAGGACATCGGATTTTTATCCCAGTAATTGGTTTTTATCCCAGGAATGAAAAGGACAATGAAAGTTTATAAGAGGACGATAATTCAGCCTGCGCGTAAAACAATTTCATAGCAGGTTTCTCTAAACGTAATACCGAGTTCTATGCAGACGCCGTCGCGGGTCGCGAGGTAGTCTGAAGTGTTAAATAAAATTAAATAAATAAACTAGGGACAAGTATAATTGAACTACCACACTAGTAAGTTCAATAAAGTTTGTATTTTCTTGACACAGAAAAGGTCCCCGTGGGTTGCCGGTTTAAAATAGCACCACCCCTTTTTTCCCTTGGGTGTCGTAAGAGTCGACTATGGGAAGCAGGTTGAAGTGTGTTATGGGCGATGGGCTAGCAACCTGTCACTGAAATATCACATTTTCTCCATCTATAAATCTACAATTGCTACTCTTACAGTGGTACTGAAGTTAATTCTCGTGTGCTCTGCCTACGTGTGGTAAAGGGGTACCTTTTGGGAATGTAGGCGTGAGTTTATGTATGTGTGTAGAAAAGGAGTCCAGCTGGCGCACTTCGGCAACTGCACGCTGCTGCCTCGGCTGGAGATCGACTGTCCGGAAAGCTGTGACAACGCTGTGGAGCAGCCTGTCTGTGGGTCTGACGGAAATGTTTACAAGTGAGTTCCTAATTTTGTATCAGCAGTTCACGTTTGCTAATGAAAATTTTGACTGTAAATTAAATTACTGCCTTCTGACCTTCCAGCCCATAGAGAAAACTACCTTATTGGGCTAGGACCGGTTTTTCCCGATGTTTTCTTTCGCTGAGATAACATTTTGTATAAGTTTTTATGAAAAACCCAGTGAACCTTTAGAGCTGGTTCCCACTTGTTGGATGTCGGGTCCGGATTTTAATCGGATGGTCCGGTGGCAGAACATTTTATATGAAGCTGTTCACATTTGTCGGACACCAATTTGTATGAGCCGCCGACACCCGATAAAAATCCGGATCCGACATCCGACAAGTGGGAACGAGCTCTTAGATTGAAAGTCTGTCGTGTGCCTCAACAGTCGGCTACTGTGGATTTTACATAAGGTGCTTCCAAATTAGATGCCAATGCTTTCAGAGCTGATAGTACTCGTCCTTAGAAGTAGACTTAAGTATAAAACTAATTTAAAGTTTATGTTAGTTTTTGGAGAAAATTAGGCAAACAACTGTGCCACGTAATAACACCACGTTAATAAGATAATCAGTATTCAATGATCAAAACTCCTTTGATTATTATATGAAACCTCTTGAGTACCACTTAACTGGCCACTTCAACTAGCATCCAACTTCGAAAAACGAAAACAAACATTTCATGTAGTTTTTTTTTATTAATTCCTATTTCAAGTAAATTATTTTGATGTACTCGTAATTAAACATTTCTTAAAATACTGGCATTTAATTTGGAAGCACCTTATACATGGTCTTCCTTTTATTAATTTTTATTTTAAATAAAATTTCTGACACTATGTTCTTTAGCAAAAAATAATCCTCATGATGAAGCCTTTCGATCGGCATGATAAAACTACAGGGTATTTTTTTCTCGTGTAGCGGTTTTGACTCCTGGTTCAACCATATAATTATTTAAAAATATATGAATGCAGTTTAAACGGTTTTAATAAATTAAACCCCACGCTGGCCATGTCCGGGTTGGGAATTTATGGGTGTACAGTCAGCATCAAAAGTACCTACGCATATGAAGGTGTTTAAAGTTCTTATTCCCATGTAATAAAGACTTTGGAACTTTTAAAATGCGTAGCTACTTATTATGCTGAATAAGTACATTCTTGAATATCAAACGGTACCTATCATAATTGTCTTTCATGTAAAAGTTTATTAGGTCTACGTGTAATCAATTAGGCATTGCTTCTTTTAATTATCCGTTTGTTCATACCTACTTTCGTGTGTGACATTCATTTTTCTCAGGGATAATATTGTTCGCATATTTTGTACTTTTGTTTCTTTGTTAAATATTTTTTAACGTGCATTAAATGTCATATGTAAATACATAATTGCTATTTAAGAAGACGGAACTTTAAAAACAAATTGCTTTCTTCTGTACCATGAGATTTCCGCTGGCATACACATAACTCAAAACGATACTGGAATCAAGTTGATATTCGGCCATAATTGAAATTTAGTATCGAGTGGTGTACCTTTTTTATAACTTTTTAATTTTCACAATGGGAGTCATGTGTCGACCCTGGGCTCTTCTTCAGAATAAGCAGTGATACATCCTGAAGAACTCCTGAAAGGTTCGAAGCAATTAATACTTCAGTTTTACCATATAGTTTTTAGCATTTCTCACGATTTGAATTCAATTTTACTACCGCAGTATACGTTAGTGTATTTCGAGTAAATAACACACACCCGTATAGTGTTCGATGCGTATTCAAGGTCAGAATGTGAGCTGCGACGGCTGACGTGCGGCCAGCACGTCGTGAAGGTGTCGGCTGCGCACTGTCGCACCACGGCGTTGTGCCACGAGGCGTGCCCCGACACGCCCGCCTTCGTCTGCGGCTCCGACAACCGCTTCTACAAGAACGAGTGCATCATGAAGAAGGAGAACTGCGGGTCAGTTTTTACATACGCTTAGGCTGGTTTTCACCAAACCATCTGTAATCGTAAGCGGTGTTCGTTAGAATCTGTCTGTATGGAAATTTTGTCAAGTTTCTATGGGATGACAGTTGCCAGCGCCATATTTAACGCTAATCGGTTTCTGATCGTAAGTTAGTGCAACTCAGTCTTATTCTATAACATCTTCCTGCAGAACTGTGTCAGCAGTTTGGCTGCAAGAACGAGTCTCTGTAGAAAAACTATTTTTTTAAATTCGTATAAGGAATATTTCAATTATTAATGATGTTAAAAAGGTAACACTATTTTGCTTTATAAATTGTTTTATATGAAATTACATAACGATTCACGATTTTTCTTATATTATTCATAATTGTATTTAAATTAAACGATTTCATTAGGTTAACATAACAATAACCATGACCGCTAGGTCTGCCCGTATTTTTGCATCATTGTTCCATGTGCGATGGGAATACTACCCTTCTTCATTTCATCAGTGATATACCAGTAGCCTACAAACCGTTAAATTAAACCCATGTTACCAGGAGTCCATAAATAACCAGCATCTCATCCACAGCAAGCACGTGTTCGTGGTGCCTCTGAAGCGCTGCCTGGCGCGCTTCCAGTACTCGGGCTGCGCACGCGTCTGCCCGCCCGAGTACGACCCGGTGTGCGGCACCGACGACAAGACTTACTCCAACAAGTGCTTCCTCGAGATGGAGAACTGCCGGTCTAGGTACACTTTCGATTTATGCTAGCCTGGTATTCACAGTCTTTGTTAAACCACCACCACCACCGTATCAGCCAAAGGACATCCACTGCTGGACATAGGCCTCCCCCAAATTCACGAGGGGTATATGCCATAATCGCCACGCTTGGCATGCGGGTTGACAATCGTAGTATCTCCACCGCACTCCAGGATTGCTGCTGCCCATCCCCCGGTGGTCTTGGTCATAGTTTTAGGACATACCCGGGTCTCTTTGTTAAACACTAGCATATAATGCCTCTAAAGAACAGCTAGCTGGATTGTTTCAAAGCATAAATGCAGGGTTTACAGTAAATTCCCGGGACTTATAGAACGAGAGCGGGTGTTTTCCTTACGAAGATAGCAATACTGCCAGAACTAGCGGATCCAGCAGGAGCTGGGGGGCTTAAGCCCCCAAAAGGTCCAACCTTCGAAAAGAGCTTCAACCTATACTTCTCACGATGATTCCCGTTATAATTGTTATACCACTCCTGCATAAATGCTTCTTCAGCAGAGCCTGTGGAAGAACTTAACCAATCGTGCTCTCTTGCTCTGGCTAAAAAAGCTTCGTAACTATGTCTTAGTTATATGAAAATGTAGCCAAAGTTTCACAAACTTCTTCTATACTTACCCTAATTCTCCCTTTCCTATAAAATAATAAACTTAAATCTAGTGAATTTCGATTAGAAACTAATTAAAATTTCTTTTCAAATTTCAACAATCAATCTTGTTGATTAGGTATTGAAAATCTTTTCTGTAGTTATTTATTTGTAACACTTCCACCATACTTGTAACACTTAAAAAAAAAATTTCAGGAGTTTGGTGTCATTGAAGTATCTGGGAACGTGCAGCGAGCCAATAGCCGAGGAGCCGAAGAATTACCTGTATCGATAGAACATACCGACTATCGATATCACCAGTTATATCGACACTTCTCTTCCAACCCATATTGTTACGTACTGAAATACTCCACTTTACATTAGTGCCAACTCTATTATATTATAAGTAAACATCATCGTACCTTTGGTGGAGTAAAGACTATAACAGCCAGAGAGTTATAAGTCTTATTTTAATCAAGGGTACTATATGTAAATTGGTAAAGCTTAGACGTTGCATGGTTCAGGGGAGTTTGAACCGTAAGGAGTTGAAATAATGCATTTTTAATTATACCTTTGTACCACCACTAGTTTGTGCCCTTTAGTATGGCCACCCCTACAATCCAAACCGGCAGTTTTACACACGTCCGTTATCAGAGATACGTGGGGCATATACATTATTAACATCTGACGCGCTCGAGTAACTTTCTTTTGCATTGTTTTTTACCTGTAGACGGTCAACCTCCGGCGGAGGGGTACACATGACAAACCTTTTTTTCTTTCTACCCATCCAATCTTGAAAAACCAATAGGTCCTAACGATGCTCTAGTAAGCACATTTAGCATACTGGGCTCCCAACTACTATCGACCACAGTTTGCGTATGAAAATCGTGGAATTTGCTGCCGACGTCATTTCATACAATCTGCGTCTCTTCAAGACATGAGGCTATTACTGAACTAGCGAGAAATGTCTTAGGCCTTGTCATGGCTTTCCATCGGGTGAGACTAAGGCCAAATCACTGGTGAGTCTCAAAAATAAGTTCGCGCGAAGAATCTTCTTTCTTGAAGCATCATTCACGTCTAAACGCTCATGATTACGAAACGCGTGCCGACTCAAAACATGTCGAGTTGACGATTTTAGTATTTCTATTTATTTATATGCCAGATAACAACATATCAGAAATAAAATGTCTCAAATTCTTTTAACTATGCAATTATTCTAAGCTTTACCTTATATAGCGACCAACGCAACGTAACTCGTCTTCCATTTTTATCGTATTATCTTTAGATTACAATGTAAAATAAATAAGTACAAAAATATCGACCGCGAGTTACATACCTAAAAGTGACGCAATAAGCGGACCAATTCAAACATCGCTATTTACAAAAGATTTACTTATTTAAATCATCAGTTTCAATTATCTTTTAAGTGATCATAATATTAAGAACTGAGTTTGGACTGTTTAATTTATTTTTCTATTGTCTAATCGTAGTTTAAGATTTTGTAAATATTTAGTGAATTCTTTAACATTTATTTATTTTATTTATAACTACATTGTAACGACATCGCATTTCAGAATAAAGACTTACTAAGTAAAGATTTACTCTAAATTTACATTATTACTTAAATGTTGTTGAACGGAAGTTCAAGTTAAAGTAATAATAGAACTCGATCACAAATATACGTAAGAACGACTGCAAAATTGCGGTACTTTTCGAACGAGTATTAAAACATGTCAACTGTCATTCACATTCAAAAACGAAATTACGCAACTTGCGCCGCTGGCACATTGTAAAATTTGGAAAGACCATCGCATTGAACTGACCGTAGTTAGAATGAAAAGTATAAATTGCTATATCATTCCAACTAAATTGGCGTCATTGTTATAAACCCTCAATGACCGAGCGAGCGAACTGAGTTTCAGCTTGAGGAAAAATTGTCTCGTACGTCCTTAAGTCCGGAATCTTTCCAAGTTTCCAGATGTTCTCCTCTACAATTCGCATTTCTCAACCGATTCTCTCGATATTTCGTGAGCAGGTTCGATATTTAGCGACTCACCAATAGAGTCACTAATATATTTCTCGTCATGTTTCTATTGCCAATTAAATTATTAGACATTAGAAAGCAATAGGCAAAATAATACCATAAAAACTTCTGTTTCTGAGCTTAAGCAAAATGGCCGCTTAATATTTGTAAAAAGTCATAGAATTGTGATGTATTGTTAGAGTAAACCGGTAATTGATATGAACACCCCTCTAAATAATTCTTCTTGAAAAATACCTAATACAGGATGACTTCTAATTGGTAATACAAGATATAAAAATGTTGATCTGACCATAATTATAAACAAGTATTACTATGGGACCTACTTTGTGAATGTAACAAATCTGCTGTTTCATACAGTTTGGTCTGTCGATTGGAAACCTATCCTATGAAACAGTAGATTTATTAGTTACATTTAAAAAGTTGGCCCCATAGTAAAAGTTGTTCAAAATCATGGTCAGCTCGTAAAATTAGCATTATTTACTATGAAAATATAGCGATTAGTACTGAAAATGCTTACCTAATTAATAATCTGTATACGCTCAAGTTTTACTGTTTAAAATAACACAAACCGATTATTAAATTAAAACAATTATTTCCTGTTTTTTATTGTTATTCCTTTTTATTATCCTTAGAACTAATTTATTATTTTATTTACGTAGATAAGATATCCAACGCACCTTAGAGAGTTGAGTAAGATTATGTGGAAAATGAAAAACTGTTAAAGTAAAAAAATCGACAGATTCTTCGTTCATAGAACGCAGAAGAGCACACAGACACAACACAATCATAATTCATCACAAGGAAAAAATGTTTTCTCCTCAGCGTTTCGCTTCCTCTTTTATTGTGAGAACAGCCAAGCTGTGGAACTCCTTGCCGGAATCCTTGTTCCCTGAAAACTACAACCTTACAGTCTTCAAGACGAGAGTGAACCGGTTTTTACTAGGTAAGCGCGCTCCATCTTAGACCACAATATCGCTTACCATCAGGTGATTTGTGGTCAAGCGCAAACCTATCCGGAGTAAAAAAAAGCGGCACGAACATGGTAGTTTTGTTGCTTAAATTTAAGACTTAAGGTTACATCAATTCAAGATTACTAGCAATTAATTATGTATAGTACTGGTAAGTGTGAAATGTCTTGTTGGCGGCGCTAAGTAGTTTTTCCAACTTAGGCAACTTATCAGTAAAAATATCCAAATTAAGGTTGCTTCTGAGCAGAGAATATGACATAAGATTGAAACTGTCAAGTATTAGGACCGTGTCGAGCACTGGTACAATTACCTACCAACCTACCTACCTTACCTTTTACTATTATCTTTTAATTTTCAAATTAAAGGATTTTTTTAATTTAGTAGCTCTAGCCAACTGAGCTATCGAAACGATACTATACTACTTTGACCGCTTCATCGTCGGCCTCATCTTTGCCCCCTGGCTAGATGCTGGCCAAGAGCAATCCCATTTATAATAAAAAAAAAACTGACATTCTCAATGACCAAATCCTTCAACCAAAAAAAGAAAAAACAAATTCAATATAACATCAAATTTAAGAAAAAATATTGAATTAAATTCTGATATTTTCTTTAGCAGACGTTAACAACTTAATATAAAATTCAGTTTATTACTTTGCCGGCAAAATCGGCTCAACTTCATAGGAGTTGACGCGACGCCACAAACAATTGCCGCATACACGCTTACGCCCTTATTCATAAACGTCCATCAAGCTTCTATTAGTTAACAAGTTAAAGTTGGTTTGTCCTTATCTGTCACTTTGACATTTATGTATGTGAGAAAACGACAACACAACTTTTAGTTAACAGAGGTTTGTTAAGTTTTATGAATAACGGATAGTGTTTGGGCATACATAATTAATACATACATAATTGAATAAAGTAAGTATATAAACTGTGTGACGTGAGTGATAAAGAAATTCCTAAAATAATTCAGGCAAGCTTGACCACGTGTATGGAAAGAAAAATCCCATGATTCGGTAAATATTGTCATTACATATCTTCCTAGATATAATAATCTTTCTGAAACATCTGTCCTAGTTCTGTCACAGTAAATAATTAAATTAGCGAAAACAGTAAATTAGTCCCTTCTATCTTTTTATTCGACCAGCAGGTGATAATCACGGAAATTTTCGAACGTATTCGTAGTAAGTAGGTAGGTACATCTGTCATTTGTAGTATGGAAGAGTGAGAATGAGTTAATAATAATAACGAACGTTTTTTGACCGGAAATGCTTTCGAATGCCCGGCGTGATTAATGGATGTCCTGGCGGGGTGAGTCTACAGCTCACAGTACGGAATTGTTTTACTACTTTATGCTACCTATATCAACTGTGGTTCTGTTATGTATGCTATGATAATATCTTCAAATAAGTCTTAGATATCTCCTCGTTGCAATATCAGTTTGCTTACTTAATTCATATTTCCGCAAATGATACTACAGCAAACATATACGTAAATTGTAGATAAATATCGGGAAGCCCAATTTCGTCTTAGTTTTAATACTTAATTAATATTTTCGTTGATTTTAGTACAGCTGACATTGCGTAAATTGAAGATAAATAGCGGGAACTCCGAATTCGTCTTTGTTTTAAAAATAGAGTGTCTATGTTGTCCGAGTGACGACTATTTTATTTGCAGAACTAAATGCCTATTTTCAAGCGTTACTTCGAGACAATTGTGTTCGCTACAAGAATGTTCTCAAGAAAAGTTTTCAATGGGACACTTTTCGTAATATACCGTTTCAATCGTCCGTAGGTTAGTTTTAGATGTCATTTTTTGTATGGGAAATTGACAATTATATCTACCTAACGTTATTTAATCGACTAGCAGTCTTCTGTCTTTCAAAATCTTACCTAGCGACAAAAATATGGATCAAAAACGATATCTTGGCGATATCGTTTTCTGTCCAGTAAGATAAATGGAATCACGACTTTTTCTGTCTTTTAAAATCTTACCTAACGACAGAAAGATAGATCAAAAACGATATCTTAGCGATATCACTTTCTATCGAGTAAGACAAATGGAATCGCGGCTTGGTTTATTACACTGCAGTGTAAATACTACGGATAGACCGGAAGCCAGCAACAGATTTCCACCTCCAAGTTCCTCTCGCACGATAAGGCGACTTCCTGAGTAGGTACGATATAAAAAAGCCGGCCAAGTGCGTGTCGGGCCACGCGCAATGAAGGGTTCCGTCCTTTCTACTCTACATTTAAAACTACTATCCTGTAATTTAAATCAAAAAAGTTCGTATTTTCATAAGAAACTTACGGCACTGACGTCCTTTTGTGGTGCAATTGGGTTGATATTTGGTTGGTACACATATGTGAATCGATGAGAAAAAGTTACGTGAATAAATGGAATTTAAATATAGGGGTAGGTAGAATATAACGAATTTTTTGTTAAATATATTGTGTGACATATTATACAATAAAATGGCTTTATGTGAGGATTTCAAATAGGAATATATATTTTATTATAATTTCACGATAAATAGTTTTTAAATTATTTAAGAAAATATATGAAAATTTACCATTTCCCCACCTTCGAAACTACTGGATTTAATTCTTTAAAAAAAGAATTTAAAAAGTTGTTGTTTACCGATAGATTACAGGAAAACCCATAAGAAGCCTAAAGATCCAATCGTTGTTGAGTTATCGTTGAAAAACTGACACATTTAAACAAATGCACGTAACTGCCGTGAGTATAGTAGATACGAAAACCTTCATTGTGCGTCGTCCGACGCGCACTTGGCCGGATTTCTTCTTTCATCTCATTTACCATGTTTGTTAGAGAGATTTGAACACTACGATTCACCCTAACGATTAATGCCATAAAATAGCACGCTGTTGTTTTTCGATTATTAACCGGTTCGATTCCTGGGCGTATTTCAAAACTTTGAATGTAGTTTTGGTTCTTTTCAAAAATAAAAGAACGATTCCTTTGAAATAAACTTGCTATCTCCACAGTACTTTCCTTCCCACCACCACCACCACCATATCAGCCCTAGGACGTCCACTGCTGGACATAGGCCTCCCCCAATTTCATGGGGGGTAAATGCCATAATCGCCACGCTTGGCATGCGGGTTGGCGATCGCAGTTTCCACTTTCCTTCCACGTGGCAACAAATAATCCACTTATATATGTCCACTTATTCTTCATTCCATACAAATTGTACTCGTATTGAAAATATGTAAAATTTGTATTCAAAACTCTTTTACCAGTGAATCCAAATCCAAATAACTATTACAGGCGTTATTTTACTTATATTCATATTTATTTATCGCGATCATGTTCATTGCATTGGTATGTTAGTATTTCTTGGTTAGTAGGTACATGATGCTCTGTTAGGGCATTGCAATTTTTGACTGGCTAATAGTCAAGGGTGTAGCATTATCATTTCAAGAAGTGTAGGAAATCTTACAGCCTCCTTGGATTGAAATCTTACTTACTGCTGCACAATGACCCGAAGTGGATCTCGGCCTCCGACACAAAATACTTCGGTGAGTGTGCTCAGGAGCTCCATGAGCTCATACCGCCTTCCCCCTTCTTCCATCGGACATCCAGACGTACGGCTGGCTACCATCCTTACCTGGTCGAAATTCCTCTAATTCGAACCAAGCGCTTTGCATCTTCTTTTATAATGCGCACTTCTAAGGTTTGGAATTCTCTGCCGGCGTCTGTATTTCCGAGTTCATATAACCTGGACCTTTTTAAGGCACGAGTGAATAGGCATCTTCTGGGTGAGCTCGCTTCATCGTCGGCCTCATCTTTGCCCCCTGGCTAGATGCTGGCCAAGAGCAATCCCATTTTTAATAAAAAAATAAAAATATATGGCTGCTTGTTTTATTTTATCTCATCATCATCATTATCAGCCTGTCCACCATAGGCCTCTCCCATTATCGCCACTGAGCTTGGTCTTCAGCTTTTCTCCTACAATCCCTACCTACTGTCTTACGAATGTCGTCACCCATAGTTCCAGGGCGTCCCACACTACGTTTGCCGACACGCGGTATCCACTCAAGAACCAGTCTGCCCCAACGGCCATCGGTTCTGCGACATATGTGACCTGCCCACTGCCACTTCAGCGTGCTAATTCGCTGAGCTATGTCGATAACCTCGATTCTCTGCCGAAAAACTTCGTTCCAGATGCGATCCCTAAGAGAAACTCCGAGCATAGCTCTCTCCATAGCTCGCTGAGCGACCTATCCCTATTCTATTTTATCTCATTAAAAACATTTTGTTTTATAATACGTGAGTGGAACCGTTTGGACAGCTAGTCTATCAATCAAAAATGACATTCCCTAATAGAAAATCAATCATTATCATATTAAGACCATCCAATATGTTATGCACACTCATTAATGCGTTCAAACAGTCACCTGACTGCTTAAAGGAGAAATTATTATAGTCCCTACACGCGTACGCCCAAGAGGGACGGAAAAGATTTTATGCAGCTAAATTGAAAACTGGTTCTAAAACGGCTGACGGCTTACCAGAAACAACCTCATTAAATTGGGTGGAATCGTTTGTTCCCCTCAAAGTCATGTCAAATATAGCAATTAACTATGACAAAGAAGACAAATGATTCGGCGTCCTCTGTCGCTCTCATTTGAATTTCTATACGGGCACCTCGCTCGGCAGTTGTGTTTATTTCATGTCTTTTACTCTGAGCGTAATATTTTGACGAGCATCGCAAATATATTAGTGGTAGCGGCGCTTCAGGAATCAGTAGCATCATGGAGACCAGCAGAGAAACACGTTGAGTCACTGACATCGGATAAATCTTTCAAAGATTCCGCGTACAATTGTACTCTTGTCATACTCATACATATCCAGTAATTTAGCGTTAAAGAGTTAGTGTATATATTTTAAATAGGACGTTTCACAATGAAGAAGTATTATTTTTTGTTTGGAGAAGGCAGTAAAGTTAACCAAATAATATGTGCTGTGTTAAGTGAGTATTCAGTTTTAATTTTATTATACCTTAAACAGTTTTTTTTTTTTAGATAGCGATATTCTTGACAACAGTGGACCAATTTTTTGTGTTTCATAAAAAAAACCGGAGTGGGATTGGTGAAGAGTTATTTAATTAAATTTTACATTTAGTTTAATTTAGGTATCTTTGCTTTATTAAAAATGGGATTTCTCTTGCCCAGCATCTAGCCAAGGGGCAAAGATGAGGCCGACGATGAGCTGCCCTATCTGTACTTAACCAAAATTAAAATAAAAAAGAATCTATTTAACAAATTTAATTTTATTAAGAACCATCTCGCCAAAGCCTTGTCTGACTTTTGACTCGGAATAATTTAATAGTATTAGGGTAAGTGCTCCAGTGATTGACTAACGCTAGTGAATGAACAACACGTTCATTTTTAGGGTTCCGTACCCAAAGGGTAAAAACGGGACCCTATTACTAAGACTTCGCTGTCCGTCCGTCCGTCCGTCTGTCACCAGGCTCTATCTCAAGAACCGTAATAGCTAGACAGGCGAAAGTTTCACAGATTGTGTATTTCTGTTGCCGCTATAACAACATACAGCTCGCCTTTGTACGTCTACTTTTTGTTTGTTTATCGTTTTGTCGTGTTTTATGTACAATAAAGTAATACATACATACATACAACATATACTAAAAACAAAATAATAATAATAATAATTAAGGGGGGCTCCCATACGAAAAACGTGATATTTTATTCCTTTTTCATGGCTACCACTCGACGAGCTAGATCTCAAGAACCGTAATCTAGCTATTACAGTTGAAATTTGCACAGTGTATTTATTTTATAGTGGCTACAACAACAAATACTAAAATCAAAATAATAATAATTAATTGTATCCCATACAACAGAGTAGTTGTTAGCGTTTTTTTTCTTGCACGGAACCCTTCGGGTTTTTCTCTAACGATGCTAAACGGGCCGCCAGGATGAGCACTCATGATAAAAGACCGCGTACGTTTTTGAAACATGTCGAGCTATATTCGACCTTAACGACGTGAGTGACCCGTTCCATAATATATTAATATTATTAAATTTGTTAATGATGACGTATTATTAAAGTCAAAAAGTCCTTAAGTGTTCATTAACTGGAGCATTTACCCTTCTTACTTTCTATTTAAAAAAGCAGTGGATTGTAGCGGCGATACAACTGCAACATTCATAAAATCCCTCGCCCTATTTTAAGGAATGTCAAAAATTGCCTTTTAATTGGTAATACCTAATGCTAAATTTTCAGTATTATTCTATACCATAGTTATGTTTATGTGCTACGAATTCAATGTAAGAATAGTAAAAATAATTCTAGTCAGGCACCATTCATCGCAATATACTGAACAGCAAATTAATTAAATATAAAGTCCATCTGTATAAACAGTACCTACACAATAACGTATATTTCAGTCGTAAAGAAAATCATACTTAAGGCAAAACGCTTGAAGGAGATGATTTTTCTTTCTTATCTCACGTAAAAATAATACTCCACCACCACCATATCAGCCGATGGACGTCCACTGTTGGACATAGGGCTCCCCCAATTTCAAGTAAATGCCATAATCGCCACGCTTGGCATGCGGGTTGGCGATCGCAGTATCTCCACCGCACTCTAGGGATGCTGCTGCCCATTCCCCGGTGGTCTTGGTCATAGTTTTAGGACATATCCGGGTCCAAAAATAATACTCGTATGGAGTTTAGTAGTCGAACCGTGAGATCTTCGAGAAGACAGTTGCCAATTTTATTGCACTTTTAGCCAATTTAAGCACCATCGTTAAGCCTGGGTGCACCCAGCGTCACGTGTAGGGTAACGGTTAGTTCTGCTTACGGACGTGGTATGTACAACTTCGACCCTCCTTTGTCAAGTGAGTGGGCAACTTGAGTGTTAGATGTTCTCCAGCCGCCCGAAAACCTCTAACGTGGCTTAACGGATGCTGTCTTAGACAACGGCTGGGATCAGCGGCTTAACATGCCTTCCAAAGCACGGGAAAGTTATTAACCACTCAAAGAGGTCATTCATCCAAGAACTGACCTGGGCCCACGTTGCTTAACCTAAACCGTTGCTTAACGAGCGCTCAGTACCTTTTTCTCTCACGTGATACCATTTCTTGATCAAACATCCAACAATACAGCTATTTTAAAACCAAGGCTGCTTTCAGCCTTCAGATGGTTTCAGCTGTCCAAATAACAGAAGAGGACGTCCCTATGACATAGTTTATTTCATGGCTCTGCCATTTTGTTTTTGAAAGACGGTGAGACTGGAATAAAAGAACATCACGGCAACCACTACGAAAACAAGCCTCTACTGCCTTTCTACTTTATAAGTTTCCTGACGTCGTCTTTCAGATTTCCTGGCAAATCAGTAATTATACTGTGTTAGATTTGCGTCAGTATAATATTTCGCGGTGGCGAGATAGCATGTATATACCCAATACTGCATCCGTACCGCCCTGCATCACACACATCAGAGAAAAGCAGACTCGCAGTATTAAGCCAGATGATTTTTCATTATAGTAGTCTCGTTAAATCCTTATGGTGCACCAAAATGAGTTAAAAAACCAGAATAAAAACGCCAACAACTACTCTGTTGTATGGGAGCCCCCTTAATTATTATTATTATTTAGATTTTAGTATTTGTTGTTGTAACCACTATAAAAATACATAATCTGTGCAAATTTCAACTGTAATAGCCTAGATTACGGTTCCTGAGATCTAGCTCGGCGAGTGGTAGCCATGAAAAAGGGCTAAAATATCACGTTTTTTGTATGGGAGCCCCCCTTAATGCGACAGAAACGTAGTATGATCATTTTCGGCTGTTAACGAATTGTCTCCATTCGAAAGCATACCAGGATATTAAATCCCATTTGAACTCAACACCACAACGTCAGTTCAGTAAAATTTTCAGTTATGAAGACGGAGACACTGACAGGGGAAGACCTGTCAGATGTCACTTGTCTGTCTCTCTCAAACTTACTGATTTGTGCGTTAGTGAGAATAGATCAGATGTATAGAAATCGTTCAACTTAAATGAGAGGATCTGCTTTACTCTTATATCTGTGCCCTGCATCCAAGCATCCTGTGTCGATCAGAAAACACAAATATAAATCTTAGATTAATAATTCCAACGGATCCGTAGTGTTAATCAAGACGAATTTTCATATAGTTGTCTCCGTGGTTTATTATCTTCCAAAATGAGTTAGAACGGGACTGTACTCGGTACTGATTTGTGCGTTAGTAAAAATAGATCAGATGTACAGAAATCGTTCAACTTAAATGAGCAGGTCTGTTTTACTCTGATATCTGTGATTTAGGAGTCTGCAGGAAGTTCGGTAACATGTTATTTCAGCACGGCGTTTTAAAATGAGAGCGAAACTTCGTTTGTATGGAAAAGAGTACAGTTGAGCGTGCGCGGGACCCTTAAATTTAGGCACGCCATGAAGTATCTGAGCTGGTACCTCGAGGGAGATATTCAAACTTCGTTCGTTTTTGTTTCGGTAGCAGCTCTGTACCGACTTGACTGACAGTGTCAACTGACAGCTTACTGAATACCGTACCGACAACAGCGATAGCGGCCAAAAACTGAATGTGCAGTTTAAAATTTGTAAGATCGTGCTTCTCCAAAGTGAATTGTAGACATCTACGCTTCAATTTATCAATATACGCTCATTAAAACCTATTGGCATCGTTTAAAAGAACAACTGTAAATTCAGTGTCACTATCATTTGTTTCGATGATTTTATAGTAAGGTTAAAAATGTAAACTAAAAATACAACGTCGAAGTGACTTTTTCAGGGGTACAGAACCTTTTTCAGGGGTACAGAACCTTTTTTTAGGGTTCCGTACCCAAATAGTAAAAACGGGAGCCTATTACTTAAGACTTCGCTGTCCGTCCGTCCGTCCGTCTGTCTGTCAGAAGGCTGTACCTCAAGAACCGTAATAACTAGACAGTTGAAATTTTCACAGATTGTGTATTTCTGTTGCCGCTATAACAAGAAATACTAAAAACAAAATAATAATAATAATTACAAAAAACGTGATATTTTAGCCCTTTTTCATGGCTACCACTCGCCGAGCTAGATCTCAAGAACCGTAATAGCTAGACAGTTGAAATTTGCACAGATTATGTATTTCTTTTGCCGCTATAACAACAAATATTAAAAACCTGCCAAGTGCGAGTCGGACTCGTAGATCATGCTGTACGGAACACTTCCTGCGCGAGTCCGACTCGCACTTGGCCGGTTTTCAATGAATGTTTAGTTGATTAACTGAGTAAATATAAATTAGTTATAGAGTTCTGGTAGACTTTTGGATATCTAGTCTATTATAAAATTCCCACTCACCATGGTTGTACGTGGGAAGAGGACATTTTTAAAGGTATTGAATTATTAGAAGTTCCAGAACTACATAATATATTATACTATCGAAATGGTATACAGTGTGTAAGTCTAATACGGGCGATAAATTAAAGCGGACATAGTATTCATTCGTGTAATCATGAATTAAAAAGTTTTTTTTAAATTACAGTTCATTACGACCCCATAATTATTATTTTTATAATTTCTCAGCAGCAATGTACTGTAAACATGGTTGCGGTACCGAAATGTCAACTGTTCATTAGCAATACAACAACGTGAGCGTGTTTACATTACATTGCGGGCTGAATTATTTTGTATGGACAAAATTATTGTTGCAACTTTAAGTAAATGTTATCTAATTACCTTTACTTTGTCCTATACTAACCACCGTTAAGAGATTCGCCCGTATTAGACTTACACACTGTATATGTATACGTGCACTAGCAGCGTATTTTGAGAATAATTCGGCCTTAGCAGTTCAATGACAGTTAATGCGGAATATAATGTCGCATTTTTTTAATGAATGAACATTCGGAAACAATGTTTACTTATTTATGATTCTGTAAGGCGACTTCCTGATTTGGCGGGGCGGGAGCGATGTCATAGGTATTTTGCTCTTTGACGTGAATTTACCGATGTGAGATTTCCTCACTTGACGAAATACTGTCAGTAATACGTTTGCGCAGTAGTAATACCATGCGCAGAAGTGGGGCAGTACTGCATTAGTATCGGTTGACACTGACAGCTGACAGTTTTCTCATATCGTACCGCCCCCGCATCAAATCAGGAAGTCACCTTACTTATCACTTACTCTTTTAGAATGAGAAACTTTTTATTATTATTATTATTTTTATTATTATTTGTTTATCAGGCAGGCAGTTGAAACAACTAATGAAACCTGTATCCAATTATCTTTAAGTACAACTTCAGTGTTGAGCTAAATTTGAATAGTGCTTATCCAATTTGTTTTTGAACTGGTTGACATTGTGAGCCGAAACCAGATCATCTGGTAGTCTATTCCAGGCCTTCACCACCCTGTTGCTCAGAAAGTGTCTGTGGGGGTTGCTGTGTGACCTGCGAGCGACTAGCTTTAAGTGATGGCCTCTGAGTCTTGTGTTGTTGTTCCGTTCAAATATTTTGTGGAAATCTTTGAGATCGTAATGCCCAGATAGTATCTATTAAATTGATTTTTTAATATGTAATGGGGATATTTACGAGTTATTAAAAATACTGTGCTTATGTTTAATTATTTATGCTCTATTTGATTTATTCGGAAACAAGCCCGCTTAAAAAAATGAAATGTTGTCAATTGAATTGAGGCCAACGACAATTAAAAGAAAAATTGTACTACAATAATGTCGTAATGAATAAGTAGTTCAATGGACCTGGGTATGTCCTAAAACTACGACCAAGACTACCGTGGGATGGGCAGCAGCATCCCTGGAGTGAGGTGGAGATACTGCGATTGCCAACCCGCATGCCAAACGTGTCGGTTATGGCATTTGCCACGCGAATACGCGGGTTTTAATTACTATTACCTAACTTTCTGTACCTAAAATGTCTGGGGTGGTTCCTGCTTCATCCGACGCAGACTCGAGACTTCGACAAGGGCCCTCGGAGTACCTATCGAGTCAACCCCTTTGTCCACAAACGTAATTTCAAGCAACAGAAATTAATTACCGGCCTAAATATACCGGATCCCATTGTGTATACAAAGTTTAATATTATTCCAGCATATCGTTTTAACAAGTAAATTTTTAATAAAAAAACACCGACTCCAAACTATGCCAGACCCCATCCTCCTGCTATATAATTTGAGGAGTTCCTTCGATGGAGCCTTACTTACCCCATCTTCTTGGTATATAATTTGAGGAGTTCCCTCGATTTTCACAAGATCCCGTCATCAGATCCAGACTTGGTGACAATGGGGCCAACTAAAAAACACACCCTTTCAAACAAAAAAAGAATTTTTGAAATCGGTCTACTAGTCTCCGAGTAATCGATGAACATACATAAAAAAACCGACGAATTCAGAACCTCCTCGTTTTTTTGAAGTCGGTTAAAAAGAGAGCGTAACTACGTTTGTATGGAGAACCGAGCTTTCTCATCATCCTCCTAGCGTTATTCCCAGTACAGTTGCATCCTGCAGGATGCCTGGGGTCCGATACCTAATCAAAAGAATTGGCGTAATTTTTACGGAAGGGACTGCCATCTGACCTTCCAACCCGAGGGGGAACTAGACCTTATTGGAATTAGGCTTGTCAACTGAGTGGGCAACTTGACTGTTAGAAGTTCTCAAGCGGCGACTCGAGGCCTCTAACTTGGTTTAACGACTGCTACCATAGACAACAACCGGGATCAACGGCTTAACGTGCCTTCCAAAGAACCGAGCTTTCTGCGGATTTTACGTGACGGATCCTGTGTAAAACTAACGACTTGTTACAGTAAACTTCCCTGTGTTCGTGTACGGAGCGAGCATCGGCTGGATGTCACCGATGACGCTGCTACTCCAATCGGAAGACTCGCCCAGAGGAACACCGCTCACCGACAGTGAAGTGAGTCTACTACCCTAAGGCGACTTCCTGACTTGGCGGGGCGAGATCGATATGTCATAGATATTTTGTTGTTTGACGTAAGCTTACTGATGTGAATTTTCCTCACTTGACGAATTACTGTCAGTATTACGTTTGCGCAGTACTAATACGATGCGCAGAAGTGGGGCAGTACTGCATTGATATCGGTTGACACTGACAGCTGACAGTTTTCTCATATCGTACCGCTCAGAGTAAGGATTTCTATAGAGATCCTGTACGAGTTTCACCAAGGGGGACAGAAAAGCTTTTATGCAGCTAAATTGAGAACTAGTCGGCTTACAATAAACAACCTCTTTAATTTGGCCGGGTAATCGTTTATTTGACTCAAACTATTTGACATGACGTTTAGATGACATTGAGGCAAATAAAGAAAAGCGGAACTATAACAAGGACAACAAATGATATATCCCTCTCTGTCGCTCTTATTCAATTTAGTATACGATCTTCTCGCTCTCAGCGGTATTATTATTTGACGTCTACTCTGGGTACTCTGAGTCGTACCGCCTCCGCATCGATAAATCAGGAAGGCGCCTTATTGTAATAGTTAATAGTCAACAAACAAAACAAACAAACTTCCGGACGTCCGGTGATGGAATGGGGAAGGCGGAACTAAGTCATGTAATTCCTGTCTGTAATCCCTTTTGCGTTTATAACCCCCATTGCTCTGCTATTTTGAAATACTTCCTAAAACTGAATCGAACAAAACTGGGTTTTCTTATTTGTTTTTAAATATTGATCTATTTTTTAAATAACTTGTTTCATTCTTACTAACGCCAATTTCACCCGCGCGGGCGACAAGGGCGTGCTAATATGAGTAAGCGAGCAAGACAAAAAAATGGTGACAATAGAGCCTTATATACATATGCTCAGCCTTCCCCATTTGAGAATAAAGGCGTGAGCTTACGTAATAAACTAAATATTTCAGGTATCATGGATGGCAGCAGTGGCCTATTTGGTGTGCGTGCCATCCGATTTCGGCATGGCATTCATGGGCGACCGTATTGGGAGAAAGTGGACACTGCTCTTCATGTCTGCTATGGGCGGGGTAAGTAGGGAACTGAGGGTTAATATGATACTTACGTCTCGCATACCAATTTCATTGCAATTCGTTTCACACCGCGGAAGCTAACGGGCTACACAGATTGATATCGAGTTGATACTCGAAATGGGTCTCTCAGATTGACCATCTGAATTTGTCCAATATAAACCGACCCCAACTTTTCACTTCGTCATGCCACACATGCAGCGAATTTTATTGTATGCCCATTTTCACATTTCCACATGAACTGCTATCCGATAGGTAATGCGGTAGTTACTACAGAAAAGGTAAGTCTCTATAATAATTGGCCGATGGTTTAAGAGGGCGCAGTACGCTCGGTTCTCCATACAAACGTATTTATGCTCTCATTTTAAAACGCCATGCTAGAATAACATGAAACTTTGTATACACAATGATCCAGCTTGTCTAGGGCGGAAATTAGTTTCTGTTGCTTAAAATTATAATGGCGAAAAAATACAGCGATTATTAAGGTTTCCATACAAGCCCTAAAAAGCTCAATAAACCGCTGTATTTATTTTCTTTTTCAATTTCTAGCAACACTATTTTCCGACCTAGATATGCCGGATCCCATTGTGTATACAAAGTTTCATGCTATTCTAGCATGACGTTTTAAAATGAGAGCGTAAATACGTTTGTATGGAGAACCGATCCACACCGATACATATTGCGCCCTCTTAAGAATCCCATACTTACTTTCAGTACCTGATGAGGGTAATTTCCATTTCAGGATGTGTATTTTAATAAGCATTAGTAAAATATAAGTAAAAGACTACAAAATAAAAATAAAAAGCTAAATTAGATCCCCCAGATCGGAACCTTGGGGGAGGGTACCAGGGCACTGGGCAAGGAACGAGCCAGCCCTACGGTCCCCAGAATCTTCACCTAATAATTTTGAAATTTGTTCAAAAAGTTTGTGGGCGCTTGTGTTCCATACTTTTTATTTGTATTCTTTTACTTATATTAAAAATATGACGTTTAAAAAAAGTATTACTTAGTTGCTACATCAAAAATCTCATTGGAACCTGTGAAGTACCTACATCGTTGAGAAGGTCCGTGTTAATCTCATTTTCAATCATCGTTAGTTCAACAAATTTGTCGATAAAATACATTAAAATACATGGAAACCTCCACGTTAAATTAACACGATTCAAAAACTACTTAACAAAATAAGAAAAGATTAAAATACATATTTTGAAGTTGATATGATGATGAGGTACCGAAACGATAATGGGATTCTTGAAGATCCCACATAATATAAGAATTGTTTTTTTTTATTTCTTCGCAGTCGTCGTAACATAACAATTAATCAAAAACTAAAAAAACCCGACTGCGTTTCTGTGGAATTTGGCGCCAAAAATCCGCTATTCTGTTATTTTTTATATTCCCAGTGTCACTCTCACAGTAAATACGAATCTAACGACACCTCTCAAGCTAAAACCCATCGAGCCGTTCAGGCTGCAGAGCGTGCTAAACAATAAAATTATACATACATACATACATACATACTCCTGGCGCAGTCGAGTAAAAAGCACTAGCTCATGTCCCGATCAAAGTGCTATATTATGGACTCGTCTCGTCGTACTCACTCGTCCATCTGCTCACTTTGGATTTTCTATAACAACATATACAGGGTGATTAGGGAGACGTGAGCAAGATCAACACTACGAATTCAGTAGATCATAAGCTACTGCTTTGTGCCACTATTAGTGAAATTGACGTTCATTTATCTTTGGTGTTGAAAACAAAATGTTTTAAATTATTTACGATTTTCATGGTCACGCTACAATCAGAATACTTCAGTCAAGTGATACGTGTCAAATTGAATGTCATCTGAGTCCGATTACTTTTGAATTGTCGTATCTCACTCAATGTGAGAATTTACTGTCTTCGTAATCAAAGTGCTGTCATAACAGTTAGAAGTTTAGGCTGGGTTGCACCAAACCGTCTGTAATCGTAAGCTGCGTTCGTTAAAATTTCAATGTATGGAATGTTTGACATGTTTCTATGGCATGACAGCTGCCGGCGCCATATTTAACGTTGATCAGTCTGTGATCGTAAGTCGGTGCAACCCAGCCTTAATCTTTGTAAACCAGTGGTTGTAGGGTGACCATGATTGTAGAGAATTCAACTTTAACTTAACAAAAATTAATGAACGATTAATTCTTTAACTTAACGAAATATGAACGATTCATTGTCATTTACTATGTATGTAGTGTTGGTCCTGCTCACGTCTCCTGAATCACCTGTATACTCGTATATAATTCCAATGTTATATCGCCTATCGATGCCCGACTCACGGAGTCGACTCGTCGCGCCGCGGCTCCTGGCGCCGCTGCGGGCGCGCGCACCGGCCTCTTCCGTAACTCGCCGCTCCGGCGCACGCTCCTCATGCTTCTTGGTTAGCGCAGCTCCACATTGTGACTTATTCGCTTCTAGGGTGGCAAAAATGAGCGACGAACGTAAGACAATGATAGAGAAGGATTTAATTTTTTACTCTTAAGTTTTTATGCTATGGTGCTAACTGTAAGTTGCAAATGTTATTGAAATAAATAAATAAATGTTACAGGTGTGCTGGATAATCAAGTTATCCTCGATGAGCACCTGGGCCTTCATCCTCGCGCGAGCGACAGTCGGAGTTATCATGGGCGGCGCTTACGTCACCTGCCCTCTCTACACGAAGGAGATCAGTGAAGACAGTATCCGAGGAGTCTTGGGGACGCTGGTAACTTCCCTTTTTAAAAGTTTTATTATTAACTTGCACTTTGTAAGATGTCCTTCAACAAAAAAAATCAACCACTTACCGGGAAACTGTACCTTATTAGTTATTATAGGGGCCAGTTTCATAAAAGGGAGCTGATCTTACCTTCAAAGTCAAAGTCAAAATCATTTATTGCAAGTCACATTACAGTTGAAAAAGATGGAATTAAGAATACACAGGTCTACATGTGACGCCCTGCAAGGGCACAGCAACATATTAATCACATACTAATTTATTACATAATTTTACTTTAACTACTAACAATAATTAATAATACCCTACACCTTTATAATTACCTATAATATTGAAGAGCTATCGAAGTGTTGTTACTTATCATTCAAGAATTCTGTAAGACTATACAAACATCTGTCAATGAGGTATTTTGTTAATTCGTTAATGAATTGTGTATTTTTTTCAATGCTTTTAATAGTGTTTTTAATTTTGATTATTATGAAATGCGGGCTTGATGTTACTATTTTTAATTTGGTGAATGGTAATTTGAGTTTATTTAAGTACCGATCGTTTCTTTTATATCCGGTCATAGGCGTAAATGTTTATTTACATATGACATATATTTTTTCTCCAGGTCATCCTATTCCACACTACAGGGAACCTCTTCCTCTACGTCATAGGAGATTTCCTGAGCTACCACACAATCCTGTGGGTCTGCCTGTCCCTGCCCACGGTACACCTGGTGCTATTCATGATGATGCCAGAGTCTCCTTCCTATTTAGTACGAACTGGGAGACACGAGGTGAGATGATTTTTTAAGCTTTTACTTTACTATTAAACGCTTTAAAACAATAAAAAGGCTGGTACAAAGATTGTCCATCGCCATTTAAGGCTTCGTTCACACGGCATTGTCCTATACTTCTAAACGGATAAATAGTGGCACATACTTTGTGCGTAGAACCATTCACACGGCGTTTTTTTTTTATTATTAAAAATGGAATTGCTCTTGGCCAGCATCTAGCCAGGGGGCAAAGATGAGGCCGACGATGACGCGAGCTCACCCAGAAGATGTCTATTCACTCGTGCCTTAAAAAGGTCCAGGTTATATGAACTCGGAAATACAGACGCCGGCAGAGAATTCCAAACCTTAGAAGTGCGCAGTATAAAAGAAGATGCAAAGCGCTTGGTTCGAATTAGAGGAATTTCGACCAGGTAAGGATGGTAGCCAGCCGTACGTCTGGATGTCCGATGGAAGAAGGGGGAAGGCGGTATGAGCTCATGGGGCTCCTGAGCACACTCACCGAAGTACAGTTTGTAGAAGACGCACAGACACCACAAAACTACAAAAAAAAACTACAAAAACTGCTTTGTACTGCAAAAAAACGTATATTCTTTATACGTTTAAACGGATACTCACCGGACTTGTCAAGCAAATCGAATAAACTTTAACGTATTCGGTTTGCAGTGGCGCGTAGTATAGTTTTATTTCATTGACACGGCACGATGTTGTACGTTTTTTATCGTTATTTGTCGCCATCGATACCAATATAAAAGTACGATGAAGCGTGGATCCATCTCAGACGTCTGCCCACTGCGACAACTGCGTGAAAACTGTCGCTTTTCGGCGTGAAAACGGTTAATAAACGCATGAAAATCTACCGTGTGAACACCCGACTGGTTGTACGTTTAAAACCGAATACGTGGAAAGACGTGCAGGACGTTGCCGTGTGAACGTAGCCTAACGTGGTAACGCAGCAAGTGTGATGGGTAAGGCCCTGGTCTCCTATTTTATGCTATACGCGACGTCTGACTTCAGCGTCAACATTTATATGGACGCAAGACGCTGACGTCAACGTTTGAAAGAGACCACTTCAGTACATTTCTATAGTAAGCATTGTGACGCTGAAGTCAGACGTCGCGTATAGCATAAAATAGGAGACCAGGGCCTTTAACTCGCGGGGTATTATTTGACTTGGCTTAACCTGTTTTAAGTCTGATTTTTCTATTCGTGTTCGTGTGTATATATATATATATATTTTAAACTGTAATAAATTCTGCACTTTAAAGCCAGTATTATACTTATTTGACGTATTTCTCTCGGAAGCCTTTGACGCCTGACACAGTATTGGCTATGTGCACGTCAGAAACGTCAAACGTCAAAGGTCCCGAGACTATGTCAAAACTCAGAGATGTCAAATAATGACATTAATATTTTATTTACTTTAGTAAACGAGAAAGACCCCGTATTGGAAATTTTACTGAAATAAATAAGAGAATAAATAAATACATACAAACGAAACGAATCGTAGGAAACCGTTAAGAAACCAATAGAAAACGTGAAAGTAAATTTGACAGTGGTCCCCGGTAAGTACACATTTCTGCCATGGTGTGCGCTACGATCGCCTAGCTTACCCCCACCACCTACTTCGCACATAGCCAATATGTATATGTCGTAGCCGGATTGTATTACCCGCCGTTTTACATTATGGCTAGCTTTTTTACAAAACAGAGGCGGTTTGTATTAAGGCGTGCCAACGATTAGCCTGATTGAATACGGCTGCATTAAAGTCGGAATGTGTTCAGCGTTTTACGTTCTTCAATTCGGCTAGTAAATATATCATCATCATCATGTCAGCCGAAAGACGTCCACTGCTGGACATAGGCCTCCCCCAAAGACTTCCACAATGACCGGTCCTGCGCCACCCGCATCCAGCGGACACCCGCGACCTTCACCAGGTCATCAGTCCACCTTGTGGGGGGCCTGCCCACGCTACGCCTTTCGGTACGTGGTCGCCACTCGAGAACCTTTCTGCCCCAACGGCCATCGGTTCTACGTGCTATGTGCCCCGCCCACTGCCACTTAAGTTTAGCGATTCGGAGGGCTATATCGGTCACTTTGGTTCTGCTGCGGATGGCCTCATTCCTGATGCGATCACGCAGAGAAACTCCCAACATAGCTCTCTCCATTGCCCTTTGGGTGACTTTGAGCCTTCTTATGAGGCCCATAGTAAGCGACCACGTTTCAGTGCCATATGTCATCACTGGCAACACACACTGGTCAAAGACTTTTGTCTTGAGACACTGCGGAATATTGGACGAAAAGATGTGCCGTAGCTTCCCGAACGCTGCCCAGCCGAGTCGGATTCGACGATTAACCTCTTTCTCGAAGTTGGACCTACCTAACTGGACAGTCTGTCCTAGGTATACGTAATCGTCTACAACTTCGAGCGTAAAGTGTCCGATTGTTAAGGGAGTTGGTGCGACATGGACATTTGACATGATCTTCGTCTTGTCCATGTTCATCCTTAGACCAACTCACTCGGAGGCTTTACTGAGGTCATTGAGCATTGTACTTAAATCCTCCATGGTCTCAGCCAAGACTACTATATCGTCAGCAAACCGAAGGTGAGTGAGGTAGTCGCCGTTTATGTTGATGCCTAGCCTTCTCCAGTCCAGAGTCTTGAAAACATCCTCCAGTGCAGCGGAGAACGGTTTAGGAGAAATAACATCTCCTTGCCTGACTCCCCGCTGCAACGGAAATATATAGATAATGTAAAACTGCGCGGTTCAGTAGCCGTCTCTTTTTGACGTATTACATTATACAAAACAGAGCCGTGTTCGGTTCGGCAGCCCTGTTTAGAATACTTAGGCATGGCGACGAGCGAAGCGAGGAGGAGTGTTAGGAAGAACTGCGACCCTACACCGCGCTAGCCGAGTGAGCAAAGCGAGCGTGCCGCGGCAGCGGCCGACGAAGAGCCAGTAACGAAACGGCTAAACGTGAGCCGCCATATTGTAGAACGTATCACAATGACAATCCGGCTAGTCCTTGACACTCTGTAATACAAAACGGCTAGCCGTAATTTAAAACGGCGGATTATACAATCCGCCTGTGACATATAGACCGTCTAGAGTGTATCAGATGAATGCGAGTCTAAGGCCACTTTCTGATTTGTCGTTGCGGAGGCAGCACGATGTGAGAAAACTGACAGCTGTCAGTGTCAACTGTCAGTCGTGTCAGTACCGCTTTTTACTGAGCCCCTACATCACAAAGTACAATATATATACTGAGATAGAGATACCAGTGAAATACTCCACATAGATTGTAGCGCCGTTGTGTATTTAGTAAGAACTAACCGCACGAACGCTGCATCTCTGTCACTTCAATATGCAAGTGCGATAGAGATAGCACCCAGTGACATCTGTTATAAAGAAGTTAAACTAACATTTCCATACAAAAATTCGTACTTAGAGCTGAAAGGCCCCTGCGCAACATTTAGGCGATTTAATGACTAGGCGGGGTGGGATCGATATGTGGTATAGCGGTAGTATTGCGTTCTTTGAGGTGACCTAACTGATATCAAGGGTATCTCTTCAGATACAATCAGTATTGCGTTTGCGCAGTAATATCATGCACAGAAGGGGGGTAGTACTGTATTTGTATTGCCCCGACATAGTAACAAGATTTTGAGTTTTCAATTAGGATCCTATAAGTCGTAATTTACTCGTAATTCATAATTCATTTCTGGTTCAAATAGATCATACAAGATAATGATTACATTACAGCAGTTTGCAACATGAACCCTGATAGGGCACAGCAATTGTAACTTATAAACTATAAACTAGGGATGGGTGAAGACCTAATTTATGGATCATAGTTAAGGCTTTTATTGATTCCATTGTGATACGAAAGTTGCAAATATAAATTGTATCGCAAATTTTCATGTCACAACGGAATCAATTTAAATTGCAGACAAATTCAAAGCACTGTGGTCCAAAAATTTGATCCACCACCACCACCATATCAGCCCATAGACGTCCACTGCAGGACATAGGCCTCCCCCAGTTTCATGGGGGGTAAATGCCATAATCGCCACGCTTGGCATGCGGGTTGGCGATCGCAGTATCTCCACCGCATTCCAGGGATGCTGCTGCCCAACCCCCGGTGGCCTTGGTCGTAGTTTTAGGACATAAAAATTTGATCGGTACCCAATTAATATTTAAAGGCATACAAAACTTCCTCATCAGGAGGCCCAGCGAGTCCTTGCCTGGTTGCGCTGTCGCAGTGAAGATGACGCGAAAGTGCGTCGCGAGCTCCAGCAGATCCAAGACGAGCAGACCAAAGACGAAAAGAGCAGCAACTTCGTGCTCAAAGCAGTCTGTGAGTGCTTCACCCGTTTCATGCTTTCCTGGTAGGAGCCTGATCATTCGTTACAGTTTCCTCAAAAACTTTTCATGCTCCCACAGTGCAAGCAAGCTGATATAGGGCAGAGTGGATTACATTATATTGTCTAAGCATGGATGTCGGCTATTTCGTGCTAAAAGCAACCAGTATGTTAGTACTTCACCCGTTTTATGCTCTCCTGGTAGGTGCCTGATGATTGTTACAGTTTCCTCAAAAACTTTTTAAGCTCGCACAGCGCAAGTAATCTCCATATAGGGCAGAGAGAAGTAAAATTATGTTGTCGAAGGATGGATGTAGGCTATTTAATACTAAAAACAGTATGATTAGCTTCACCCGTTTCTTACTCTACTGGTAGGTGCCTGATGATTATTACTGTTTTCTTAAAACCTTCCCAAGGTCTTAGAGATATAGGGCATAGATGAGTAAATTATTATGCCGCGCCTGCACTACACCGCCACGGCTGATGATGTGGTCCGACCGACTTCCCGCTGAGGGTGTTCCAGCTGCGTTCGCGTCACTACGTGCACTTCAGCTCATTTGTGGTGCGCGTGCCGCGGCCGCTGCAGGACACCATCGCATGTGCTGACTTCTGGCCGAAGGGTGTGGTGTTTCGACGGTTCCGGGGCAACCTGCCGAATCCTACACCGGAGACGACGATGCAACGGGGCCACGCCGTTTCGTCACCTAAATAGATATTTTATTTTATAAGCTTAAGTTTCATGGCGCATTGGGTTAACTGTAATGCCATGTAAACATTTGTAATAATAAATAAATAAATAAAATATTGCCGAGACACGGATTTAACATATTGCAGGCTGAATATTGATTTAGTATTTGCCATTCCAGCATACTTCCATTTCGTACTTACTTTTGTAGAAAATGGGGGTAATTACCAAATTGGATTTAACCGTTAGTGAACGATCCTACAACATGATAATATTAATGCTCTCCCGCTGTTTATATTTTAAACAGAGTCGAAGTGTGTATTTTTCTACCGAACATCAAAAGCTGTTTCAGACCCTAACAAAAATTGTCATTTTGCTTAAACTCTTCTGCAATCTTCCACACCTTCAAGATAACGTATCGGTTACATCATTCGACCTCTGGGACAAATATTACGTCTGAATAAAATACATAGATACCTAACAATGAAGACTAAATCCGTCATGATTTCTTAATTATGGGTACATAAATAAAACACACAGCACCTTTTATCACTGTTTACTGTACTCCCATATGGTATTTGTTATGTCTTGTTTACTTTCGGTATATAAATCTGTAGTCGGTGTGTCAGATATTATTAAATTTATAACGGTTAATGTTATGAACATATATTTTACATACATATAATCACGCCTGTTTCCCAGAGGGGTAGGCAGAGATCACGGATTTCCACTTGCTACGATCCGGACATACAACTTTCGCTTCATGAACTTTCATAACATACTTCATGCATGCGCGCCAATTTAGGTTACTCCCTTTCTGCAGAATGTCTCCGATTTGGTCGGAGTACGTTCGCCAGGGTCTTCCCCTTCCAACATATATTTTATTTACACAAATTGCAATGATAACATGTCGAGGGTTTGGTTTTATATTACAGTAGATGTTTTTATTACTTTTAAATGAAAAAAGAAAAGTAATAATACAAGCGTGTTAATAAGAATAATGTTCTCCGCTATGAAACATGTTATCTTAAGTATTAATCGTGTTTTTTTTAATTTTCACACCTTTGACAACTTTTCGATTTCTTACCCGTATTTTTATTAATTTATTTATTTTGCTGTGATATTTCATTTTTCGATAATATCTAAAACCCTTATTTATAAAACGTAACAAACCTCTGTTAACTAGAATTTGTTTTGACCCTTTCTCACAAACATAAATGTCAAAGTTACAGATAAGGACAAACCAACTTTAGCGGTTTGTTAACTAATATAGGCTTGATGGACGTTTATGAATAAGGGGGTTAATATTTAAATAACATTATACGAGCAATTCTTGTGCCTATAATTTTTTTGGCTCAAAGATTTCGATGAAATTTACAATACGGGGTTTTACGGAAGCGAAAAATCGATCTAGCTGGGTCTCATCTTCGGGAAAACATAAAAGATGCCGAGCAATGCTCGGTCGCCTAGGGTGCCAAATTTAATTGCGATACATTAAGCCAGATTCATACATTCTGATGTGATGCTCTCTGATGCCTGATTCAGTATAGGCCTACACGTCAGAGCAAATGTCATCAACTCATCATGAATGTAATGCCGGCATCACACTTCGCTATGGGCTATTCTTTATGTGACTGCGCCGTATTTGCTTTGTGCGACCAACAAACATGCCCATCCATACGTCGGTATGCCTATTCGATTTATTCGCTATTCGTGCTTATGTGCTATGCGTGCGAATAAAGCAAACAGACGAAGCAGTTACGCTATCACTCTATGTGTATGAAAATATTTAGTGCCATTTCAGAATGTGTAAAATCTCTACCTTTCAACCAGTTTATAAAAATAGCTTTATCGATGGCTCAAAGAGCGTACGTTCTACTCATTAGATGACTTATTTGTGAGATAATAAGTGTGATAACCTAATAACTTTTTTTTTCTATTTTCACGATAAAATCTTTATTATATGAACAATATTAAACAACCTAAACTCTTTAAAGAACTTTCTAAAAGACTAGTCGACTTCACTGGTGACCGAAGAGCTGGCAGCTTTCTCGCACAACGTATTAGCATCGCAAGCCTGCCAGCATCCTTGGAACCATGCCAAAGGGGCCAAATTTTTTAGATTTATTTTAATTTTATTTAGTATTAGTTTTAATTTAGTTCTATTCTAGGTCTAGTTTAAGTTGTTTAATATTGTTCATATAACCTAATAACTAAGTATAAACATCAAAACATTTATTTCATAATCTTTACAAATTCTAGATAAGTAGTACCTAGCAAAATATGTGATGATAGTACAGGAAGAAGTTAAGATATACCCACCATATTGTACTATATCTTAAAGCAAATGAATATTTTTGTTGTGAAGTGAGGTCCCATAATAACGGATGTATAAATAAAACAGATGTATTTCCAACAGTGGCATTAATTCAGGAAACTGGGGGCGGGACCTATGTATAAGAATATGAGCTCTTCCCGTAAACTTTTTAAGGATAAGCTCAAGTGTACTCACCACAAGGCTAAGAACTTTAAAGGGTTTTGGAAGTGTACCAATAAAATAAATCCCAAAACTGGTGTCCTTGCCAGTGTTGAAGGACTTTGCGAGCCTGTGCATATCGCGAATATGTTCAGAGAACATTTCCAGGTCGACGGACTTTGTTCTGAGGGGATGTCACAGGTGCGCTCTGCTGGGGACCGGACGGCCGACCGGTGCGTTGATTTCTCTTACAAAGAAGTTGAACAGGTTATTAAGTCTATGCCGAGAGGGAAGTCGCCGGGGCACGATGGCCTAAGTATAGAGCATCTGGTGAAATGTAAAAGTAGTTTATTCTTCAAATTAGGCATATTACATGCACCTATGAACGTCAATAAACTACCACCGGTTCGGAAAAATATACCTCTGCCACGAGAAGAACCGGCGTAAGAAACTCGGCGAAGTGTCATTTTTTCAAAACAATATACATGTATAGTTAAATATAAAATTACAGTGTCAGCTACTACAAAATAACAATGCTACAGTAGAAAACATATTTTCGCGATAGATTACCCGTGTAGAACGCTATCACTGAAAAACATCCCTATCCATGATCATCATCCTCCTAGTTTTTACGGAATCGACTGCCATCTGACCTTCCAACCCGAGGGGGAAACTAGACCATATTGGGATTAGGCTTGTCAAGTGAGTCCCTATCCATGATGTAATCGTTTATCTTATAATATGCTCTTGAAATAAGTGTTTGTTTTACTACATATTTGAATTTAGAATTGCTAAGTTCAGTAATGTGTTTAGGAATTTTATTGTAGAATTTGATACAATTTCCCAAGAACGACTTTTTCGCCTTTACTAGTCTAAAGAAGTTTATTTTGAGTTTCCCAGTATTTCTCGAGGCTATTGGTTTATCAGCGTTCGTTGGAAAATTGCCCAAAGTCTTCCTAACATACAATATTATTTCAAATATGTATAGGCACGGCAGGGTTAGCATAAAGCCCAAGTTATAAATTGCTCGGATAGCTTGCCTGCTTGCCCTTTGGTGCATGCTGGTGTTCACATACCCCGTGTGTTAAAGATGTTTTTTTAACTTATGTTTTAGCCACTGTTATCTCCCTGGTGACCTCATGAAAACGGTCGTAGTGCCCATTTCCAAAAATAGGACCGGGAGTGTCTCCGATAAGTCCAATTATAGGCCGATGTCCTTGGCAATATTAACGGCAAAAGTACTTTACGGACTATTTAATAGTCTACTGTCGAAGCACATTGAGATGCAGGACGCTCAGTTTGGCTTTAAGCCCGGTCTGTCCACAGAAAGTGCGATTCTGTGTTTTGAGAATACCGTCAAGTACTATACGGATAGCAAAACGCCTGTTTTTGCCTGCTTTTTGGATTTGTCGAAGGCATTCGACAATGTGTCGTATCATATTCTATGGGACAAAATGGAGAAATGTACAAGTACGCCGAGGGATGTGATCGACTTGCTCCGGTATTGGTACGGTCATCAGACCAATCAAGTGAGATGGGCCGGGGCGCTCTCAGACGTGTACAGGTTAAAATGTGGTGTTCGGCACGGGGGCCTCAGCTCGCCCAGGTTATTTAACCTGTACATCGATGAGCTGATTGCTGGCCTCAGCAGCACGGTTGCTCAATTGGTGGAACCATGATCAATAATATAAGTTATGCGGATGATATGGTGCTGCTGTGCTCATCGATCAGTGCGCTTGTAAAGCTGCTAAAGATCTGTGAGAAGTATGCAGTGACAATACCAGCAAGTGCGAGCTTTTAGTTTTTAAAGCAGGCAATAAGGCTCTCGAGTCAATACCAGCTGTGCTCCTATGCGGAGCTCCGCTTAGGAGGGTTACTCACTTTAAGTACCTCGGTCATTGGGTCACCGAAAATCTTCACGATGATTTAGATCCGGAAAGGGAACGCAGAGCATTGCCCGTTTGCAACATGTTGGCTCGTAGGTTTGCACGGTGTTTCAGTCATTTTATCAGACCTTTTATACGTGCAGGCTATGGGCTAATTACATTAAGAAGGCGCTCAATGCTCTACGTGTCCAGTATAACAATGGGTTCAGGTTGCTGTTGGGACTACCACGCTATTGTAGAGAATCAGGCATGTTCGCGGAGGCGCGTATGGATAGCTTTATCGCCATAATACGAAAGAGAACTGCCTCCCTGATGCGGCGCGTGCGTGAGAGTCCCAATAGCCTCGTGAAGCTATGAGCTGGAGTGCCCGGCCCGTGCGATATGGAAACACTGTCTGAATTAAATAAATTTAATTGAATTGAATAATACATTTATGACACCGATATCGTTAAACGCACAACGACACGTCACCTTAGTCAAATCCAGCTTAAGCCTGAAACGCACAGAGCGCGGCATAGCGTCGTTGCGGGGCGGAGGTGGTTTTGTCCGGGGCACGTCGCACCAAAATTATAATAATATTATTATAAAAACGCAAATAATTTTGTCTGTTATCTCGTCACGCTTAAACCGCTGAACCGATTGAGATGAAATTTAGCACGAAGGTATTTTGAGACCCCCCGGAATGGACATAGCATAGTTTTTACGCCGGAAGTCACATTTCCGGCGTTTTAGCGGTCAGTTACCTGACACCAAGAAGTTGCGTAACACACAGCAATTTGTAGTGTATTTGTTGTGCTACTTTTTAAGTTTCAGCTTTGCTCTGGCCGTTAACTAAATTCCCTTTGCGTTTCCAGTGTCTGACAAGATTCTGTTCCGAGCCTTCCGCATAGCGATGGTGGTGTCTCTCTCCCGGGAGGTCTGCGGGTCGGTGCCGGTGTTGAATTTCGCGGGGGACATTTTCAACATGGCGTCGAAGGGCTCCGGGCTGGTGCTTACGCCGAATCAGCAGGCTATGCTGCTGGGAGCCGTACAGGTGGCTGGGTCAGCAGTAGCTTCCAGCATTGTCGAGAAGACTGGGAGAAAGGTGGGTTTATTAAGGCCGGAATTGGGTAGTGTCCTGGGTTGGGGAGTGCTTGTTTAATATCAATTAAATGAATATGATTGAATAAACTGTGAGATGGGCAGCAGCATCCCTGGAGTGCGGTCGAGATACTGCAATCGCCAACCCGCATACCAAGCGTGGCGATTATGGCATTTACCCCCAGTTCAATTGGGGAGGACCTATGTCCAGCATTGGACGTCCTTGGGCTGATATGGTGGTGGTGGTGATCGAATCCGCTAGGCGATAGTTTAGGGTTTAAGGTGGTAATAAGATAAACGAGTATGTCAAACTCAATAATCTTTTGTTTACAGCCGCTCCTCATCTCTACATCGCTGGTGTCAGGTCTCAGTATGTGCGGGCTGGCAACCTACTTCCTGGCCAAGAGCTACGGGTTCTTCGCTCCAGACTGGCTACCGATATTCACGCTATGCCTGTGCATCTTCTGTGACGCTGCCGGGTTGCAGCCAGTCTCAGTTATACTTGGCAGCGAAATTTTCTCTTTTAAGGTGCGTCACAATAATTTTACAGCATCAAAATTAAACGAAATATAGAGCGTGGCGGGAGTTCGCTGGATGCGAGCGGCCCATGGGCGGTCGTTGTGGCGGTCTCTGGGGGAGGCCTATGTCCAGCAGTGGGTATCGAACGGCTGATGACGATGATGATGAAGCTGCAGAGCTTAGCACATCGACGCAAAGTAGCATGTCTGTGCGTCTTCTACAAACTGTACTTCGGTGAGTGTGCTCAGGAGCTCCATGAGCTCATACCGCATTCCCCCTTCTTCCATCTGACATCCAGACGTACGGCTGGCTACCATCCTTACCTGGTCGAAATTCCTCTAATTCGAACCAAGCGCTTTGCATCTTCTTTTATAATGCGCACAAAGTCAAAGTCAAAATATTCTTTATTCAAATAGGCCTAGCAACAAGCACTTTCGAATCGTCAGTTATAACATGTATTAACATATATATTAATTAATTATTTAGAGCAATTTATTGATGCTATTATTATTCTTTAAAATAAATATTGTATTGTTGTAGACATGTCAAAGTAAGAAATTATTTTGTAGTAAAATTCACAATAGAATCGTCAAAACATAAATAATAATAATAATAAAAAATATATAAAAAATAGAAATCTAGTCAGTTTCTAGAATAAAATCAAAATATCAAAAACACTTCTAAGATTTGGAATTCTCTCCCGGCGTCTGTATTTCCGAGTTCATATAACCTGGACCTTTTTAAGGCACGAGTGAATAGGCATCTTCTGGGTGAGCTCGCTTCATCGTCGGCCTCATCTTTGCCCCCTGGCTAGATGCTGGCCAAGAGCAATTCCATTTTTAATAATAAAAAAAATATATGATGAGAGCGTGACCACAACACTGTACATGACTTTAATTAAAGCGAAGCAAGTTGTTAAGCCCCTTGTGAGGCAGACGGTACATAAATATAAAGGTATACATACTTATCCACAATTCTGTAATTATTTTATATTAAAATATAATGAAATGGGTGACTCACGTCTTTAAGTTCAAATATCCGGTTAATCATGTGTCTCTCTCACTCACTAAAGCTCTTTACCTCGGCAGCAGCAGCGGTTTTTTGTTCTTTTAAGAACCGCCGCCGCGATAGGTACTCATGATTAAGGACCGCTAACCGCTCTGAAACATGTCGAGCGATACCTTAAAGACGTGAGTGAACCGTTTAATTATATTTTAATATGTCTCAACTCGCGGGAGTTTTCTATATAAAATTCTGTATTTCAGTACCGAGGCACAGTCATGGCCACAACAATGGCAACGTCGTCGCTAGCCGACTTCATCCAAATGCTGTTCTTCAAACCCCTGGCCACCCTGGTGGGCGTGCACGTAGCCTTCTACTTCTTCGGGTTCATCTGCATAGTCTGCTCTGCTTATGTGCTCCTGGTCATTCCGGAGACGAAGACAAGAAGCTTGGAGGAAATATACTTAGACCTCAGAACTAAGAAGGAGAAGGCACTGGAAGATTCAAAAGATATAAAACAGTTAGAAGCGTAATTAAATCGGTTGTTGATGTTTGTATATTCAGTATATTTATTTCTGAAATCACACCCGACACATCTAAGTAAGTTCACCTAATATCAGATAATGGTATCAGACAATCTAATCATTATCCAAAATATATAGTTCATAGTTCATTTATTTCTCATGTAGGTATACAAAGATACACTTACCTATGTTCGTCAATATTTACATGAAAAAAATCGTGTTAACTAATTATTATGATTTATTCATTACAAATACATTGGTTCCATATATATTTGTCTTTTGTATAATCTGACACTTTATAGTACGATTTCTTATTGAATATAAGTTTAACAACTTTCATAAACTTATGGTCTGGAAGGTTAATTATAGTATGAGGTATTTTATTATAAAAATGTATTGATTGTCCAATAAATGATTTTCTAAATTTTGCAAATCGGACGCGATGTACGGGTAGTTTATCTTTGTTTCGCGTATTGAACTTATGCAGGTCACAATTTTTGGCAAGTTTTGATATTTTTTTCTTGCATACATGATTGCCTCGTATATAAACAATGATGGCAATGTAATTATGTTGGCTTCTCGAAACAAGTCCCTTATAGAAGTTTGTGGTTTTAAATTGTAGATTGCGCACACTGCTATATGGAGCAGATCGATCCCTAGTTCCCGTTACAGGGAATTCTGACGCCGGTATACGATTAACATCAGTCACCCAGCTACGAGCATCAGCAGATGCATATTTCAAACAAGAAATCTCCTACATTTTTTATACACTTTTATCACACAACAACTGTTATCCGTATAACTACTTCAAGTTCAGGACACATGACAATTCACGGTGCCTAAAAAAAAAAAATTAAAATTTCAACTGTTTATTTCAAATTCTTTTTTTAATATTTCACATTTAGTTAAATTTCTTAGCTAAATCTTAATATTCTAAGATTGTGGTGCTAAGCCTAATATTTTTTAGTCTGCTATTGTTAGTTTTGACTTATATTACATTATTGATTTTTTGATAATACTTTTGGCTTGCTTTGGCTTATTTACTAATCTATTGATAACATGTAATGGGAAACCATTCAGTGTATGAGGTAGGTAGTAAGACCATATTCTCCTGCCATATATATTATTAGTATTTCTAGGTAAGATGTAGTTTTTCTGGTTTGTTAGACTTCTCAGACCAGCTGGCCTCTCATACCTACTTAGTTTTCCCATTCTATCTTTTATTCTAATATTATGGCCAGTTTAGCTTGTTCGAGGGAGTACCCGACCGACGTTTTACAAGAAGGCGAACTGCAGCAATACGACGGTATACGACACGAGGCCGCCGAGCAACCGCAGCGGAAACGCTGCGTCTAGTTCGAACACACCGAACGCTGACAGCTTCTGCATGACCGCGCCGTTCAGCCGCAAGACGTTTTTGCAGGTCTTGCGCATGCCTGCAGAATCAGAAGTAAAGTTTGTAGATTTCTACATTACTAATTTTTGTATATTTAAAAGTATGCACCATAGTCGTGATTCATCTAACGAGTGTCAAGTACTTAAAACAAATTTATTAAATTCAAATTCAAATTAATTTATTGCCAAAAATAATACAAAATCCCTTATACTAAACATAAAAACTTATACCTAAAACATTCAAATTTGTGTTGGGTTGGGCAATGGGTGCTCGTCTCAGCATATGCAGGGCTTGAAGCCTTGCGCTGGTTTTCAGACGAGTCCCTTCGACAGGGTTGGTCGTAACACTACGAGTACGTCTATCGGTTTCAAATAATTTAGAATTAAACATACTTAATCATTTATTGTGCCTAACTCCTATGTGTGTGTCTGTCTTAAGTGTTAGAGGTGTTAAAATACTATAAATACATATATTTACACATTAACGACTTGTTATAAGATTCTGGTTCTTAATTATTCACCTGCATTTGTATCTTCAATTAGAATTTGGGCACAAGAACTCTCAGCCGATTTCACAGTGTTATAAAAATTCTCGCAAGCGGTGCTCAATGCTGCCATAAGAATTACATTCTTCAAATTCCATAAAGTGGATAAAACTATCATCGCCGTAGACTGAAACTGTAAAAAAACCATTTTTTTAATAACCAGCCATTCAAAACACGGATATTATACTAAAATTTGGCAACAAACCACAATGCGCCACGAATATCGTCCTCTTAGAATTAAATAAATTTTACATATGTATACACGAATAACATCTTTAACTCAACACTTGTGATATAACACCTTCAGCTTACACAGATCTTTTAGACACAAGTTAGCTGACACAATCCTGCAGGAACTAAAATATGTAACCAATTAATAGGTAATAAACGATTTCTCATTTCTCATTCTCATTCATTCGCCACGAATATAGTCGTATAATACTTACAAAACTTCCTTCAGGACTCGACTTGCCGAGCTCGATTGCCGATTCCAAACTAAGTAATATGAACATAAATGTTTGAAACGAGAAGTAAGTAAACTGAAAAATAAAACAGGCATGATACACTTCTGAAAATAGATAAAATACTTCAAATAATAAAAAGACTAGTCGAAGTTAATTGGATCAGGTACGGTAGGTACCTGTAACAGATTGTCGCACACGTAACTGTTCGGCACCGGATCGATGCCGGCTCAACTCGATCCGTCCAGTATTCTTTGTAAGAATTTTCATACTGTAACGCACACATCGCCATAGGAACAGCGTCGCCTCGCCTCGGCATAAGCTAGTAATCTGCAAGCGGCGCGCGGGCAACTCGCAGTCATCAAGCTTAAGTCGGGCCGCTGCCGCGCATGCGTCTCACCGCCGGAACGAGGTCAGCGCGCAGACTGCCATCGTACCCCCCGCGGCCATCGAAGATAATACAACCGAATAGTAAACCACCACCTCTTTGTGAAGTCGGTGAAGAAAACAAGAAAAGAGTAGTCAAAAAGCCATTTTTAGTTTTCAAAATGTCAATAGTCAAATTAGGCTAATTATGTCTTTTAATTTTACTAAGGTGGTGGCGATATTTGGAATATATAAATTTGGAATATACAAATGGAGCAACTTATTGCTGCTTAACTATATATTTACTAAAGTATACAATTTAAAACAAATAATCATGTCATTTAAATCTGTATGCAAAAAGCATGTATGAAAGCTAAATTCTGCTTATAAACCAAAGAAAAAAAATCTATAAATGCCCCTTTGTTTGCGTCAGAGGTAAAAATAATTTACTTTATGTACTCGTAGAACTAGAAATAAGTTGGGGAACTTACCGAAAACGCATACACTTCATTGCATAAACGAAATGATTTAATTATATCAGCATATGCACCATATATGACTTTCTCCGACATGTGGTTATCTTTAATGTCTTCATCTAACTTTATGTTGTCTTTTAAATATTCTTGCATGCCACGAGTCCAAGCCACCAACATGTTTTTGATCATTACAACCGTACGAGTAACGTTAATTATGTTCATGTCAAAAATTAACACGGAAGCCGTCAATAGAAAGTTAATCAAAAAACCCAAAAACCCTTGACTAGAAAACAACCAAATAACCATATAGAAACTAACAAGTGACAGAATGCTTAGCCAATTATGGATCTTTTGTTTCGAATAAAATGCTTTCTTGTCAAGCTTAATTAAATTAAGTATGCTCTGCAGTTTAATAAGTAACTCAACGACTTTGCTTCTTTTTAATGCACTGTCGATGTATATCAGGATTGTTATGGAACAGAAATAGACAAATTCGAAATATAATAAAAATATTACCACCCCACTTCCAAAGTCTCGAATATAATAAGCATGCAATTGAAAACGAATGAAGTATAACAATAGCAAAACAGCTAACCCAAGCACAGATTTGATATAATATGATCCGTTGAGCTCAGGGGTAATGAAATTGTTTATAACATTGAACTTAAATATTAAGAAGATTTTCTGGAGTATCCTCAAGGGAAACAAAACGGCTTGAAAGTCTTTGTCGATGATGTTGTTGAGCAAGCACTCAGTAGGGATGCTCCTATTTATCTTCATTTTTTCCTTCATGGTCGGGTCAATCTTCGTTTCAGTGGTGTTTACCCTAAAAATACTGTGAGTTAACTATTCAAAAACACAAAATTTAACTAATTTGGAGTAAAAGTTCCATTGAAGTATACTTTGTAAATTAAAAGGATCTATTAATGGAATTGACATAGCCCACACTGTATCTTATCTGATTGTTAATGATTCCAAGTTTTTTAATTATAACAATAGAAGACAATCTACAGATAGTTTCAAAGTTACTGTTTTATACAGTGTGTTGTACAGTGTGTTAAAAAGGCGTAAAAAGGTTTCTTACGGGTCGGCAAGGCGCGAGTGACGCCTCTGGAGACGGCGACCACTTACCATCAGGTGGGCACTCAGCTTGTTTGGCACCAACGTAGTATAAAAAAATACAGAGGAGAAATACATACAATATAATAGTACATCGGGCATAGAAGGAGATTAGTAGCGAAAGTAATGGAGTACTTCCGCAGAATATTTTAAAAAAGCCTGCTTGAATCTATGGTACGCAATGACATTGACAGTTCATCATAGGGTTGGTCATATAACTTGAACTGTAAATGTCATTGCGTATAGTCTAAAGTTTTAACCATACCACATTTTTTTTATTTTTGACGGACTTAGAAATGTCTTAGTAGTCCGATATGGGGCAGACGCGAGGTGATATAAAATGTGTGTATTTTTATAAAATATCTGGCACAACCATAAAATCTGATTTTCTTTTTCTGTTACTAGCTGCGGTTATTCCAATCATTAGAAAAATAATCAAGGACTTTTAAAATTTTCAGACATTCCCTGTTCACTAGAATTCGCGGACTTTTAATATTTATTGTGTACGAGTACATGTACATTTTTAATGCATAGAGATACCATAAGTTTTAAATACTAATACTCAATCTTTCGGCCAATGTTCCTCAACTAGACTCTGATCTACATAGGTTCTTGATACGATATTTCCCTTCCCGATATTCGCCCCAATCATGATTACTTCTCTAAAATTACTTGCCCGCCAGAGAGGGGCAGAAAAGGTCCTGGTCAGCTAAATTGAGTCGACGGCTTTCCATACAAAAACTTCATAACTGGGGCAGGTAATCATTTGTTTGCCACGAAAATAGTTTGACGATAACAAAAAAGTACTGAAACTGCGACAAAGAAAACAAATAATATCTGTGTCGTTTTTATTTGAATTTATTTTACGGCCATAATTCTCGTTCAGTAGTGGTATTATTTATTTAAGTTTATCCATTGATTTAAGGCAAAAAGAAATTGATACTCGTACCAATGGTATAAACGCAAGTAAAAAATATTGTTACGCTCTATTCGGGAGTGTTATAATAATAATAATAATAATTTATTGAAAAATAAAAATCCTTATAGCTAATGTTACATTGTGCTTTAACATACTTACAAGATACAAAATGTTACATGCGCCTAAACTAGGATTATATTCCTGTATCTTAGGCAAAGATAAAACTAATCTAATAATGAAACAAATCAAATTAAAATCATGCACATGAAATACATAAAAATATCAAGTTATTTTGGGTCATCGAATAAAATGACTGTAAAACTAGGTTAATAGAGTTCACTTAATTATGAGGTTGACAAAAGTCTACGTTTGCGAATAATTTGCAAAGCATTGCAGTTTGGTAGATTTACGGTTAGTAGGGCAAAATCAAATGTGACGAGTTAGTAATTAAACATGAACGACAAATGCCTTTACATAAATATGGAAAGTAGTAACATTGTTGGCCTATATAAGTCGCTATACAATGAACTACAACCCAAATACAAAATAATAATACAAATCAATAACTAATTGTCTAAAGGCACATTATAGATACTTAGGCTCCTCCATAGTCGATAGAGTTTATATATCGTTTGTCGGCCATTTTCCTGGCGGGGCAATCAGGGTCCCCTGTTTTATGATCATTGGGCTTTTTGAAGAGCCTGCATGTTGCGCATTTGGGAGCAGCTGCCTTGTTTGGGCACTCCTTCTCTGAGTGGCCTATATTACAACAATGACCGCACGTGAGGTCTGATTGCTTACATGTCTTGGCGGCATGGCCAAACTGCTGGCATTTAAAGCATCTGGTGACAAATGTGAAGTCTCTCACAGGACACGATGACCAATTGATGAAGACTCGGCTCTGAGATATGAGAGCCTTGCGTACAGGGGCTGGAACTTCTAAAATGTAATTACAGGTCTCGGCATCTTTTTTACCCGATTTATGGCTTAATTTAATACTAGCCAATATTTTTTCCCGAGTTAAGTCTTGAAACTTGTCGGCGAGATTTTGTTCGTAAATGCAGCTGTAAACCTCTTGTTCTCGTAGAGCTGAAGGTACACCGACTATTACAATCCTGGGATTGCGTTTGTAGGGCTCATCGACGGTGAGATCCGGGGAAATATTTTTAAACGTATTTTTCAGTTTATTAATGTCGTCCTTAGAGTCAGTGCTGATAATAACGCCACCATTTTTAACTTTACGCAGCGCTCTCACGTGCAATTTCAGTTGCTCAGGATTAATTATTTTTTGTACTAAGTTTTTCGTGTCCTCACTTGATTTCGATTGGTCTTTAGGGTAAATAGCCACAGAGCTCAGGTTGCTAGGTCGGATCTGCTCTTTGTTGTTGGTTTTCACCATATCAGCGAACGAAAGTGTATCTGTCATAGGTCTGGTAGAATTTTCGATAGTATCCTTAAGGGATCGGAGAAGGCCTAATAATTCTTGTCTTTCTTCGAGGGCTTGGAGAGTGCATTGGTTGATTAATGCTTTTTGTTTGAGGGATTGGTAATGAACTGCCAAGTTTGCTATACCGTGAGAAACTTTACGACAAAGGTTGTGGACTTTTAGCTTTTGGTCCGAGTTTAATTTACCTTCTGTTGAGATGGCGCAAATTTCATTAAGGAACTGCTCTATAGCGCTCAACCAGTTCTGTATCTCTGACGTTGGGATAGCGCTAAGGTTGGTTTGGTCTCTCACACTCGATGGTTGGGCATTTTCTTTTCCGATATCCGATGGCACAGGTGTTGATGGAGGGCTACGTTGCATTCTGGAACTTCGAAAAAATAGGCAATTATCACCCATTCTTAAAATACTATTAGTCATAATTTACTCACATTGCACATCACGGATTGACACAGTTCGCGAAGATCGAGGTCAATGTTTTTGTACTCGATTTTAATTTGCAAACTAATTACAACACGTCTAATTGCACCGACGACTATTCTAATAAGTTATGCATGACATAAGCAGTGAGCTTTAAAAGAACTTGGTTTCCAGTTAGCTCAAATCTCACTTCTTTTATTACCGAAACAGTTTGTGAACCTGTTAATTTGTTTTTGATGGTGTATCATTACGATTTGTGAAATAAGTAAGTAGGTAATTGTTATTTTTTTAATAATAAATAGTCTTAATTTTAAATTATTGTTAGCTGCTGAAATTACCCACTCCTGATACAGAAACATACTAAAAAAATACAAATAACATATTTGTTTAATCATAGTTTTTAATTTTTTTCCTGTATATTCACAATCGGGTGGCGCAGGACCGGTCTTTTTGGGAGGCCTATGTCCAGCAGTGGATGTCATTCGGCTGACATGATGATGTCGATGATGATGATGATCACATGGACTCTAGATAAACACTCGCCAACGTCAAACGTCAAAGTTGTATCAGCTGATTAATTTTAATATAATAATTAATATTTTACGATTAAAAGTAAATTCGAATGGTGAAAATAGAGTAAATAAGCGACACCAGTGTTAGTTTAATATATAATTCCTTAGTACAGTGCCCAGGCACTCGTGTATTTGAAGCTGTCAACGGACGTTTGTACGTTGGAGCCCGGATTTGAAATCTGTGTTCGTTTCGCAGTCCTGTGCTTGCTTTATTAATTATTTGTCTAATTGTGTGTATAACAAGGCGTAAATCGTTGTACAGAATTGTATTGAAAGGCAGTGTATGGGCATAGTGAGACGCCAGAATTTCATGTAAGTACCTAACTGTAATTTCGCTTAGTTTGAGTAAGCAATTCCTTGTTTTGTTTTTGTGCTTAACTAAAGAAAAACAATAATGCTAACTCGCAGAGCAGCTGCTGCGGCTCGCCAGCAGGAAACTGATAAACTTCAACTTACCTTGCTTGAACTAAAAACATCCAAGGAATTGTGTGCTCAATTGCTTGGTGAGAGAGAGGACAGTGAGAAGGAACTATTATTAGTACTTGATAGCAGAGATAAGTTAAAAAAAGATTTATGTTCCTTAGAAAGTGATTACAATGATGTAAATTCTGAGCGGGCCCGGCTTCAGGAGACGGTAGACCGGTTTACTGAGTGTGGTGCTGCATATGAAGAGGCTTTGAAGGACATTAACTCACTGGAGAGAGCGCTACATGATGCCCACGAAAAAATCTACGACCTACAGGAAGCCCAAACTAAAGCTGCAGAGGCTCACACACAGAGTTTATTCGAGGAACTGGTCGGGCCCGACTCAAAGTTGGCTACCTCTGCAATTGATAATCCTGTGGTTACTATAGATTTAACCAATGATTCTAACACATCAGGGCTAGAACATTGCAGCGGTAATAAACTAAAGAAATATCTTAGACTGAACAGATTTATAAAAAAAACACAAAAGTTGTCAAAAAGGAATAAATTGTTTTTCAAGAACTTGAGATTTAGCAAAATTAATATAAATTTAGTGGATAAGTTGGATATATATTCTGCTCAGTTGAAAAATAGTAAATCAAAATATGAAACTGACACACAGATATTGAAATTAAAAATTCATAAGTTGGAGGACTCAATAAAATCTTTAGATAGGATGAATGAAAATTCAAAAAAAGTTATTAATGAATATTCATTAGCCATGGATGATTTAATAACACAAATTAATTATAACTCAGAACGGTTTGAGTCATTGACCAATGGCCAGTCATGTTTATGTAAACAAATGAGTGGTCATTTATCAGATGGTCCATCGAACCCAAACCTTTGTGCCAGTGTACCTCCACAAGAACAAAATAATAATAGCTCCTTCCACACTTCAGAAACGAACACACCTAATGTAATTATGTACTGTGATGAGTTTGGAAGTAATATGGGCACATATCTAAGCGATCACTTAACAGGGCTTAGCGCAATAAGCAATTGTCTGCCTTATAGTAGCCTTGATAATATGTCAAATCAAATTATGAGTGATAATAGTATTCATTCTAAAACAACACTGCTTATTCTTATGGGTAACAGAGGAAATGTGAACAAACATAATTTAATTAATTTTTTTGAAAAATTGGACACATTAACTGTAAAAGAAATTATTATGTTCACATTCCCCTATTGTCATCAGATTTCAAAGGCAGAAAATGACACTAGATATAATTTGAATATAGCTCTGCATAATTTCTGTACATATAGTAGTAAGTTTAGCATAATTGACACTAACAAATATGTTGGTAAACATAATTTATTGACTAAAGGTAAGTTTTACCTTTGTAATTATTATAAAAGACAAATAGCTTTGTCACTATCCTATTTATTTGACATTTCTGCCAAGAATTTGGCACATAACTCTGCTCCTATTGAGCAGTTCAATATACAGTTGGAATTGGTTCCAGTTTTAACCAATCATTTAAATTAGATTTTAAGACAAAGGAGTACTCAAACTCTGGCAATTTAGTTATTAATAAATTTAATGAAAGATACTGCCATCATGGAAAATATATGCACCTGGTTCACCAAAATATTCAGTCTATTAGAGGAAAAGACTTACAGATTGAACTCTTTTTGAATGATTATAATATTGAAATATTGTGTGTAACTGAACATTGGTTAAAAAATAATGAATTAATGCCTCAATTTAATAACCACCAGGTGGGAAGTTCGTTCACCAGACTCTGTTCCATACATGGTGGGTCATTAATAATATTACATAATAAATTAAAATTTAAGGAACGTAAGGACATTGTATCCTTGTCTGTTGAACGGACCATAGAAATAAGTGCAGTAGAATTAGAGCAATTTATTGTTGTCTGTGTGTATAGGCCGCCATTAAGTAATTTTGACCTTTTTGAAATCATAATGGAATCCGTGCTACTTAAAATATCACTCTCTAGTAAGAAATTACTTTTATGCGGAGACTTCAATGTAAACATTTTAGAAGATTCAACAACAAGTATCAGATTGTTGAATCTTTTCAAATCTTGTAATTTGAGTCATATATTTACGGAGCCTACTAGAGTCACTGCTACAAGCGCCACCTGTATAGATAACATTTTCACTAATATTATTCCAATCACTAAAAGTGTAATCAGTAAATTAGAATCAGATCACTTAGGTCAATTAATGGTATTTGAGACATTAAGAAGAAATACCCTGAGGAAACAAATAACTATTGTACCAGTAACCACGGGCCGTATGGAACGAATGAAGCAAAGTCTAGTCCAGGCGCTACCCTTTCTGTCTTCCGATATGAGTCCAAACGAAATGTACAATTCATTTTTTCACACTTTTATGAAACATTATAATGCGATTTTTACATCCAAATCGGTCGTGGTTGGTGGGACATCAGTTTTTAGTAAGTGGGCTACTGAGGACTTACATAAACGTAGACAAGCACTGTATGCTTTATATGAGGAACGCCGGTTTAATATGAGTGATGAATTTAAGGAACATGTCAAACAATATTCTAAGAAATTTAAAATAGATTGTCATATAGCTAAACGTAATTTTATAAGCCAGAAAATTACAAATAGTTCGGACATTATCAAAACAACATGGAAATTAATTAATGTGGAAACTGGTAGATCAAAGCACAAAATGAATGATCTTAAACTAAAAATTGATGGCAAAATTATAGATTCAAGTTTAGAAGTAGCAACAGAATTTGAAAAATTTTTCACTGAGATACCAGTATCCACAACAAAGACATTAAATTCTTCACCTTCGTCTGCCGTTACATTGTTAAAAGATAACGTCTCAGAATGTAGTGGAAATCTTCATTTTGAATATGTTAGTACCCCAGATGTAATAAAGGCGTTTAAATCAATTAATGTCAAAAAAACTGGTGATCTCTGGGGAGTCTCTGTCCATGCTGTCAAATCTCTAATAGAAGTCATAGCGCCTGACTTGGTAGTTGTATTTAATAACAGTATTGACTGCGGTGAGTTTCCTGATCTAATGAAACATAGTAAAATAACTCCTTTATTTAAATCAGGTAGCACTTCTGACCCTACTAATTTTAGACCAATATCTGTGCTACCAACATTTAGTAAAATTTTTGAAAAATTAGTTTTGTCCCAATTAATAAGACATTTTAATACAAACAATTTAATGCATAATAAGCAATTTGGTTTTACGCGGGGTCGCTCGACAACCGACGCGGCTGTTGAGCTAACTAAACATATATTCGATGCCTGGGAAGAGTCACAGGATGCCTTAGGTATTTTTTGCGATTTGTCCAAGGCCTTCGACTGCGTATGTCATGAAACATTAATCAGGAAACTGCACTACTATGGAGTTAGAGGATCGGCACTGAATTTGCTAAAATCTTATCTATATGGTAGAATACAAAGGGTCGATGTGAATGGACAGCGATCACCGGGATCAGTGGTCTCGATGGGTGTACCGCAGGGATCAATATTGGGACCTTTCCTATTCCTTATCTACATAAATGACTTGCCATACCTCGTAAAGACCCACCATGATATAGTATTGTTTGCAGACGATACCTCTCTTATATTCAAAGTCAAACGACAGCAACAAGCTAATAATGATATAAACAATGCTATTGCTAAAGTAGTTAATTGGTTCAATGTCAACAATTTATTGTTAAATGAGAAAAAGACCAAATGTATCAAGTTTGTCACGACTAACGTTAAGCACAATCAAACAAGTGTCATTGTGAAAGATGAGGAATTGGAACTAGTAGATAGTACAGTTTTTCTTGGATTAACATTAGATTCCAAACTCCAATGGGGTCCCCATATTGCTAATCTCTCGAATAGACTGAGTTCTGCAGCTTTTGCCGTGAGCAAGATCCGCCAACTGACAGACGTGAAGACAGCTCGATTAGTATATTTTAGTTACTTCCACAGTATTATGTCGTATGGTATTTTACTGTGGGGCAGTGCTTCAGATATTAATACCATTTTTGTTCTGCAGAAGAGGGCTATTCGAGCAATATATAAAATGAACCATAGAGACTCACTTAGAGATAAGTTCAAGAACATTAATGTAATGACATTGCATTGTCAATACATCTATGATAATATTGTGTATGTACATAAAAACATTGTAAATTTCAGGAAGAACTGTGACATACATAATATTAATACTCGAAATAAACACAAACTCGCGGTGCCCACCACTCGCCTCCAGAAAATTAGAAAATCATTCATGGGTAATGGTGTGAAGTTTTATAATAAGCTTCCAAGAAACGTAACTGAATTATCTATTAATAAATTTAAAAATTATGTAAAGCGTCAACTCATATCGAAAGCATATTATAGCATATGTAATACATGAATGATAAAACACCGTGGGATTAATTGTGACTGAAATATTAATAAATTAATCATTATGGCATTAAATATTAATATGATCTTTTTTTTTATTTTGATTTTATTCTAGAAACTGTCTAGATTTCTATTTTTTATATATTTTTTTATTATTATTATTATTTATGTTTTGACGATCCTATTGTGAATTTTACTACAAAATAATTTTAAAGAATAATAATAGCATCAATAAATTGCTCTAAATAATTAATTAATATATATGTTAATACATGTTATAACTGACGATTCGAAAGTGCTTGTTGCTAGGCCTATTTGAATAAAGAATATTTTGACTTTGACTTTGACTTTGACTTCACAATCTCACCATTCAGTCAGTTGTAATAATAAACACTGTTTTTTAACACCGATCCTGATGTACGGATGCAAAGCCTGGACCCACAGACCACTTAACCTTAAGTGCCTGGACCTTAACTCAGAAAAAGTAACACGCGCTGCTAGTGGCGGAACGGAAGGTCTATCGCAGAATTCTGGGACCCACTCGTAAAGAGGACGCCACTTGGAGACTTCGTAGAAATCAAGAGGTCGAAGATCTAGTGTCCGAGCCGAACATCATAGGAGAAACAAAATCCGCAAGACTCCGATGGCTCGGGCATGTAGTCCAAATGGGTGACGACCGTGCAGTCCGGAGAGCGTACTCGGGCCGTCCAGCTGGTCGAAGACCCGTTAGGCGTCCTAGATTCCGATAGGGCGACGAAGTGCAGAGGGACCTGACTGAGCTGCAAGCCGTCGTCAAATGGAAGGAAACAACCATGGACAGGGAAGCGTGGCGGTCTTTGGTGTCGGAGGCTTAGACCCACTTCGGGTCGTTGCGCCACAGCAGTAAGTAATAAAGTTTTTTTAATATTTAAAATAGAAATAGAAAAGCTTTATTCATGGCAAACAAACAGACAAAATGTTACGAAGTTTTACAATTTTTAAAGTTTACCATGAAATGGTCCCGCCTCAGCATGATGCTGACTCAGGAGTCAGCGCTAGTCTTCCGGCCGGACCATTGATGGGTCACGATCTATGCGGCACAGCCAAGTTCACACACATGTACACATTCCATAAACAATAAATAATAATAATAAAAATAGGTAAGCATTTGACCACAATCTCACATGGTGGTAAGTGATGATAAGGTCGAGGGTGTTACATGCGTACCTAGATAGTGCCTATTCACTCTCGTCTTGAGAAGATCCGGGGAAAAGGTTATCCGGAAGAGAATTGATTAAATAATTATATTTTCGTAAGTAGGTATAGTCAGGGCAAGAAAAGGGTCGTCACGTTAAAGTCTATAATTGCTTGCTTCAAGGCATTTTTCAGTCCTGCCAATGATGTTATACCCACGGTCGGTGTGTCGCCCTTTTTTTGCTTCACAAACTTGGCTAACACTCTGCCGTGTGATATCTTAACTGGGATTTAAATGCATTATAGCACAAGTGTCACAGTCTAGTAAAATGAAACCTGAATTTAATATCCTGGAACTCGCGTTCACGTTGTAACGGAACGCAATTAGACTATACGCATAACGGAACGTAAAATAAGTTATTAGTTTGAAAGTACTAGCGAATGTCAAACGTAAGAATTAAATAAAATCGTAGACATTTTTCCAGGAACACAGAATTCACGAAAGGTTTAACAAACTTTGGATTAATATCAAAACTTGAACTCTACCAGTAGAAGAGTTATGTAATCCTAGTACTTTAACGGTTAGAAAAGTCCCTGGACATCTTGTCGATGATTCAAACTACTTGTTAAAAATAACCTAGTTTAAATTTCGAATTAAACTAGTTGAAATTTATGTAATCCTAGTACATCTTTGGTTGGAAAAGTCTTCGATATAACTAAAAAGGTCAAGACAGAAATATTTTAGTTTAAATTTCGAATCACACTAGTTGAGAATTATGGAACCCTAGCACTGCAATGGTTGGAAAGTCTTCAATAAGATCAAAATAGGTCAAGACAGAACCGTTCTAGTTTAAATTTCGAACTCCACTAGCTGAGAGCTATGGGACCCTAGTACTTCAATGGTTGGAAAAGCCTTTAACGTAATCAAAAAGAGGTCATAATGACGATTCTACCTGCTGTAGTTTAAATTTAGAACCCCAATTATTCCAATTCAAATTTCGAAATTCTACCATAGCTGGAGTAGACGAAAGGACGTAAGAGTCTCTGTCAATTTTGGGTATAAAAGGGGCTCGAATTTGTATTAAAATCACTTAGAATTCGTCACTCAGACTGTCAAGATCTCTGGTCTACATAGTAGTAAATATTTGGTGGGTGAAATTGCTGTCCTAGGGGTGGTTCATCGTTATGAGGAGTTACTCCTCATGATGAGAAATCATTCTTAGACAAATTTATCTAATATTTTATGGGGATTTGTGCTATTTCAAGTATTTCAAAAGACCAGAATCTTGTCCAGGCTTCAGTTTGCCTGAGGAGTCTTGCTCGCCTAACGGTGTCAACGAGCAGGGTTCAGAGTCTTTAGTTACCAGATCTAAGGGTGGTCTGGCGTCTACCTTTTACCTACATGGAGACGAATCAAATCCCTTACGTTCCATCAATGCCCAGCTGACATCGTAGACATGGCTGCCAATATGGGGTCTCAGCATAGAGGTGTATACCTCGCTTGTCGAAATTGTTCAGTATTTGAGGAACGGTCTTGTTAAATATATTTATATATATATTATATACACAATAGGGCGTCTTACTCACTGTATCCTAGCCTGCGGGCGCAGTGGGGGGAGACATCCAACACGGGCCCATAGCTTTGCCATTCTCAGTTTAGCCCACTGAACTTTCGTTGCATAGGTTAGCGATTCGCAGTCAAAAGAGCTGAATTTGGTAAGGGATTTATGCTCTTTCAGTTTAACAAGTTTACTGGGGAACAGTAGGGTAGCTTCACACACATTTATTTGGGAAGTAGGGTTTAATAATTATTTTAGGTTTGCCGTTAATTTTGGGGTTTTGGGAATACTTAGCTGAGATAAAGTTATTATTTTTGATATAGATAATGGTGGTTTCTTGAGTTGCGATTTCTAGCAAAATGATTAACATTTACTCAGCATAAGCTAATTTAGTGACGAGCTGAGCCGATCGTTGAATTAAACTCTCCAAGTGAAGAGCAGAGCAGTTCACTGGGATAAGCTAATTTAGTGACAAGCTGAGCAGATCATTGAATTTAGCTTTCCAATGAGACGAGTTGTTCACTTCTTTTAGTTTATTTAAAGGTCTGGCAGAGTAGTTCATAGGTATTAGGGAACGAGGAGTAGGGAGAGTAGGTTGTTCAGGGTCAGGGCCAGATTCTGGCGAGGAATCACCAGGATTTCGCCCGCTTCCGATGATGAGGCCTTGCGGCGATCCTCCTCATCATACGGCGCGTCTTCCGAAGCGCTAGTAGATGCATTTGCTAGGTAGAACCATATTCTTATGGTTTAGTCTCTTTTACAAACTGATTTTATCCCGAGCGCTCCTGAAGGCCATCCGAACGAATTGATCGGATAAGCCTAGCAGAGTACTCCTGTTAAAGTAACTTAGGTCATTTGGACGAAATTGTCTTACACTCCGCATAGTGAAATAAAAGATTGGCGGGGGCTTGTCCATGTCTAAGGTCGAGAGCCACGGGTCTCTGGTTAGTACCGGAGGGGGATAGCAATCCCTAGGGCGGCTGGAGGAGCCCTACCTTACACCAATCAATAAAATTGATTATTTTTATACGAATCTGTAAATAAGCAATACATAACAGGATATGAGCTATTCGGAAGCTAGGTACATAGAGCTTGTAGGGATGGCAAATCTCTTAAGGATCATATAAAATTGGTATTCAATTATTAGGAAAACAAGTCCAGAACCTGACAAGTATTCACATAAAAGAATTTGGGTTTTACGGTTCATAACATTATTGGGTTCTACCCTAGACGATTCACGTTGGCCATTTCTTAGTTTAATCTGTAGTTAGTTTAATAAAATCACATCGTCAAAATTATACATTTAATTAAAAATACACAAGGGGGAGCGGGGGGGCGTTACAACGTTATGAGCAAATGTGTCTAAAAATACAATTCTGTTGGTGCTGATGATGATGTTAATGATGATGATTAAAACTGGCAAAAAGAATGTTAAGGATTACATTTAGATAGAAAGTTGACATAGAAATATCATCCACATTGTGTGTTAAAAACGCTTAATAGATTTTATCATTCCTTGCAAAAACAGAAAATAAGTCATCAGTATTATCGGCATATCATGCTTACGTAACTTAAACTTTGAGATATGGCGACATATTTTGGGGTTATCCCACAGACGGTGAAATGTCATACAGTATATTTATTTCGGTTAGGTTAATTAATTTTGATAGGCTTATAAAAAAAATGTATACAATAGTTATACTAACTAGCTTTTTAAGTATCGTACCTTACTTTTGCCTCGTGGTCTAAACGCGGTATTCGACTGAAAAAGCATGCATTATATAACGATTGCATAAACTACTACAGACTAGATAACTTAATAGAATTTAAAAGAGGTTGGTAGAAAAGCATATTATTATTCAGCAATTAAATATTTAAGCGATACTTTAATGAAAGCGACAATTTATTTAAATTTTTATTTGAATCAATTGAAGTACATACATACATGCAATTCTGGGCTACAATATTTAGTTACCGAACGGCAAAACATACTCGCAGCGTTACCTAGAATCATTGTAATACCATGTCAACCTATGTGTACAAATAAATAATTAGAATCATTCAATTTTTCTCCAAAACATTACTGACGCGACGTTTTACAAAAAGGCGAACTGCAGCAATACGACGGTGTAGGACACGAGCCCGCTGAGCAGCCGCAGCGGGAACGCTGCGTCCAGTTCAAACACACCGAACGCTGAAAGCTTCTGCATAACCGCGCCGTTCAGTCGCAGGATGTTTTTGCAAGTCTTGCGCATGCCTGCGAAATCGAAGTAACGATACAATAAAATTCCTCTTCATTGCACACCTAACATAATAAATCATCATACAATAAGAATTAACAAAAATACAGGAAGACAGGTAAAATAACACACGTTCTCAAAGTAACGTCTGTTTTGTATACAATAGTAATACTTCAAAGTTGAGATTTTTCTACCGAGCGTCGAGCACTAAGACAATTAACGACTTGTTATAAAATATTTTGGCAAATTTGTATAGAGCGATTGGAAGGCCCAAAAAGCGATGGATGGATTGTGTGAGAGAGGATATGAGAAAGAAAGGAGTAAGCGCTGAAGTGACGAATAATAGAGAGGAATGGAAGAAGAAAATATGTTGCGCCGACCCTGCATAAGCGGGATAAGGGCAGGGAGATGAAGATGATGTATCTTATTAACTCACCCGCAGTTGCATCATCTTTTAAAATCTGGGCACAGCTACTCTCCGCTGATTTGACAGTCGTATAGAAATTCTGACAAGCGATGCTCAATGTTGCCATTAGAATTACGTTTTTTAAATTCCATAAAGTGGATAAAATTATCATCGCCGCTGATTGAAACTGTAAAATTAAAAGATAATTTAAGAATTGGCCTTTCAAAATACCGACAAGACCAAAACTTGGCAACATCCCACAATGTGCCACTAATGAACTTGTATACTTACAAAACTTCCTTCAGGACTCGACCTGCTAAGCTCGATCAACGATTCCAAAGTGAGTAATATGAATATACAAGTTTGAAATGCGAAGTAAGTGAACTGAAAAAAGTCGGCATGATACACTTCCGAGTATATAATCGTTTATTTATAATATAATCCAAATTACAAGAAGACATAGAAATAGCAGTCGACGTCAAGTGGATCAGCATGATAACTGTAATACTTAATATACTCGTTTCAACAATGAACACTACTCAATAAAATTCAACCCGAAGTTTCCAATAAAAATACAAGCAAAGAGTATTCAATAAACCTTTTTTATCTTCAAAATGTTAATGGTCAAATTCTGCTTATTATGTCCAGTCAAAAGCACCAATATTTATATATTTTTAATCTTATTCCATGGAAATAAAGTCCAAAAATGTATGCCCTCGACAATCCATCAGTCATTATACTGCTACAATATTGCCCTTTATTTAACCAAGATTGTGGCCATATTTGGAATTTAGAATTACAAGTGGAGCAAATTATTGTTGCTCAAGCTCAACTACATACTTATAAAAGTTTTTATTTTATTTTAGTAGGAACTATATTATTCAAATCTGTATGCATGCAAAAAGCAAGAGCATTTAAATCAAAAACCACCTTTGAAACAAAATAATGAAACACCCTTTTGCTGCATCAGAGGTACAAATATGGGGTATATTTGTACCTCTGATGCAGAATGTATGGAATACTCTAACTTACCGAAAACTCATACACCTCATTGCATAAACGAAATGATTTAATTATATCAGCATATGCACCATATATGACTTTGTCCGACTGGTGGTTATCTTTAATTTCTTCGTCTGGATTTATGTCATCTTTTAAATATTCCTGCATGCCACGAGTCCAAGCCTCCAACATGTTTTTGATCATTACAACAGTACGAGTAACGTTAATTATGTTCATGTCAAAAATTAACATCGAGGCCATCAAAGGCAAGTTGATTAAGGAACCAATGAATCCTAAGCCGTCATTAGAAACCAACCAATGAATGACATAAATACTAAGAAGCGACAAGATACTAAGCCAATTCTGGATTTTATGTTTCAAATAAAATGTTTTCTTGTCAACTTTTATGGAGTTTAGCACTTTTTGCAGTTTAATAACTAGCTCAACGACCTTGCTTCTTTTAAATGCACTGTCAATATATATCATAATTGATATTAAACAGAAATATACAAGATCGAAATATAATAAAAATATTACAACCCCATTTCCGAACTCTTGAGTATAATTAGTATACAATTTAAAACGAATGTAGTGGATCAATAGCTGACCAGCCAACCCAAGCACAGATTTGATATAATATGATCTGTTGCGCTCAGGAGTTATGAAATTGTTTATGACATTGAACTTAAATATTAAGAAGAACGACTGGAATATTCTCAAGGGAAACAACACGGCCTGAAAGTCTTTGTCGATGATGTTGTTCAGCAAATACTCAGTAGGGATGCTCCTATTTATCTTCATTTTACCCAATGTATAACTGTAGTCGTTGATTTTACTCGTTATGGTCGGATCACTATTAATTTTATTCGTGTGTGCCCTCAAAACCCTGTTATACTGACGTGACAAAAAAGTGGAACACTATTTTAATATTAATTCTCAGAAAGGATAATCATTTAAGTATACTTAGGATATTAAAAACTCATTAATGGAATTGACATAGCTCACACTACTTTATTTTCTATAAAATTTTGGTCGCTCTTTTTAGGGTCCCGTACCAAACACGTACAATAGGAAACCTTATAGTATATATTCTTTATTTCATTGTAGACATGTTCATAATAAAGCAAAGTGTGGCAAGGTGTTACAATTATAAAACGGTAGGTACATGCCACCCTGTAAGGGCACACAATTATTAAAGTCCTTAAGACTAAAAACATACATACTAAAAATAATTGCAATCAAAACTATAAATTACTGTACAAAATATATATAGGAATTCATTTATTATTATACATTTCTAGGATATATAAATAAATAAATTATACATAAATTTCATGGTAATTACAAGTAAATAAATTCCATTCAATCATATTATTGTATCATAAAAATCATAAACATCAACATATTACTTTATTTAAGATTCCGAATTCTATATACTTATATATATATATATATATATATATATATATAAATTTCATGGTAATTACAAGTAAATAAATTCCATTCAATCATATTATTGTATCATAAAAATCATAAACATCAACATATTACTTTATTTAAGATTCCGAATTTTCTATTCATGACAATTGAGTAAGTACATTAAGTCACCGTCAGCATAGGAATCATAAGATTATATAACCTCGCAATACAAATTATAGACTTGAGTGTAAAAAATATATTCAAAGTCTAGTTAATAGATCGAGCAGCTTCTTACGAAATGGCTAAAAAGTAGATGAGGTGTAATAAATCCAAAGTTTACCTAGCGAATTATATAAAAGACTTAAAAACATTACTTTAATATTACAGGAATAATATTAACAAAAAAATATGTATGTAATTTGATAGGTTTTTACAACTTTTAATGTTTGTAATTGAATAAATCCCCTGTGCATGTTTTTTTTTAAACTATATTACTTCGTCTAAAATTTTTTAAAAGTATTGACAACAAAATGGGGCGCTGAGGTGTGATGTATGAAACTTTTTACGGAACCCTCGGTCCGCGAGTCTCACGTTGGGCAGGTTTTTGTTTATCAGGCCATGCTAGAATTACATGAAACTTTGTATGCACAATGGGATCCGGCATATCTAGGTCTGAAATTAGTTTCTGTTGCTTAAAATTATAATGGAGAAAAAATACAGCGATAATTAAGGTTTTCATACAAGAAGTAAAAAACTCAAAAACTCGCTGTATTTTTTTTCTATTACAATTTTTAGCAACAGAAACTAATTTCCGACCTAGATATGGCGGCTTCCATTGTGAATACAAAGTTTCATGTTATTTCAGCAAGGCGTTTTAATATGAGAACGAAACTACATTTGTATGGAGAATCGAGTTTAGCCGAACGTACTGGGGACTCATAAGGGTGAAAAATCTGCATTGAAATTAGCGAACCTTTTAACCTCAACTGTCCCAAATTCTAATAATTTTCGTTTGCAGCTTCTAACATTAATTCTTAGGAAAAAATGGAAAAGGAATTGGAAAAAAACAGAACGTCACGTAAATCGTTGATGATTATAATTTATTTAGTATTTTATTACTAAATGTACACTAATATATTTCTTTTTTTTAAGCCACAGACTGCATAAAGCTGTGTAAAGCGGTGTTTGCACGACGGCGTTATAAAGTTGAGTAACGTACTTTAAGTTTCTTTTTATTTTGTTTTTTGTAGTGGTTTTGATTTGATTTATTTGTTTTCTAATTTTTATTTATGTTGATGCAAGTGCGATCATGGCGTCACGGCGCCGTGTCTTCACCACATGGTCACAACGGGAGATCAACGCTGGCTCTGGTGCCTTTCCACCAGAGATGAGCTATGCTACGCTGCTATGGATGCTTTCGAATCCACCAATCATATTCATTAGTCCGCACACTGGTGGAAACGGGTTTTCGTAGCGTAGCTTGCACATCCTCATAGCATAGAAGAAGAAGAAGAAGAAGAAATAGTTTATTAGTACAAACATAATACACAAGCTTAATGCAAAATTTACAGAGAACATTTTGTACTAAATGGTCCTCACTCAGCATGATGTCACGGAACGAGTCGTACGATACGCTCCGTGACGCTGGTTTTCAGTGAGGACAGTAAGATTGGACTAGATGGCACAAATACACAATAAATCTAAATAATGACGTAATACAATAATTGGAACATAACAAGCATAAACGAGGTTAGTACACAAAGTACAAGCTTGGGTATAAAATGAAAAATGAGAATGTGTGTGAGTGTGTGTGTGTGTGTGTGTGTGTGTGTGTGTGTGTGTGTGTGTGTGTGTGTGTGTACACGCACGATTCCCTATGTGTGAGTGTTTAAAAGAGGCGACAGTTTAGCTGCAGCTGCTAGCAGCATAGCTGCATAGCACATCTCTGGTGGAAAAGCACCCTCACGCTGAGTTGGGACCATTGATTTGCCCAATGAACTCAATTAAAAAAAAAACAATAGCACGTAAAAGGGAATACCTTCGTCGCAGCGTTTCATACGTCTTTGACAAAGAATGGTAGTATTTTTATGACTACGGAACCCTACTAAGAGAGTATTAAGGCCCGGGGCGCCACCAAAATGTTGTTCTTGCTCGTTCTCTGGTGGTAGGTTGATGCTTGACATGCCGGGCTCTTTGCCCTCGGACGGACCAACATGTGAAATTGGAAAGAAAAACATATTGTCAAAATTAATGAATATTCCAGAATATCAAACGTAAAATTTTTAGATAAAAGAATTAGCTACCTACCTACTTTTTAATGAACCGTGAACATATCATTTAGCGTTTAGATTTGGTTATGTTTCATTTATTTATTTATTTAGCTCCACCACAAAGTATACAGGTTTAAACAGTGACTATAAATTGAGTTGTTATTTCTAATGTTTACAACTTGTGCGGTGGAGTCTGGTGCCCGAGCTAGGGGAACCGTGTATGTCAGGTCACCAGATCTCCATCCCTCAGATATCCATTACAAGTTAACAACCATCTTGGTTAGTGAATAAAAGTAGAATAAAAACTTCATGCTAGCTAGGACAAGATAAGCTAAATTAACATTTTATTGAGATTACGTGTGTGTGTGTGTATTTATTGCACACATAGTAGGAATTTTAAAATTGAAAACAGATTTTTTTCAATAGTTTTTAATGCTTTACAAGATATTCAAGTGTTTAAGTTATTAATAATACATTAAAATTTAATATATATAGAAATCTTTGTTAGCACATATTGAAAGGTATTTCAAAAATAATTGGGCGCCATCAAGCTTTAATACTCCACTTAACGGTTTTCACGTGGCTTTGCTATATTTCTAAAACACTTCTCGGGGAAGTACCCAACCGACGTTTTACAAGAAGGCGAACTGCAGCAATACGACTGTATACGACACGAGTCCGCCGAGCAACCGCAGCGGAAACGCTGCGTCTAGTTCGAACACACCGAACGCTGAGAGCTTCTGCATGACCGCGCCGTTCAGTCGCGGGACGTTTTTGCAGGTCTTGCGCATGCCTGCGAAATCGAAGTAACCTTTATAGCTACAGGTCGAACGCATAACTGAGTCTGTTCCTGAGGTACGGAAGCGGAATGGGAGGGGTGTGTTTACTGTTTACCTTTAACGACTGTTTACCGTTAACCTCAAACGACGCGTAACTTCAGTCGGGCGTCAGTCTGTTACCCCTCCCGTACCTGTCTCATACCTCAGGAATACACTCAGTTAAGCGTTATCAGACCTGTAGCTCTATAACTTTCCCACTGTCTTTTTGATACGACAGTAATGCCTCGTTGGCGTAATAAGAGTACAAAAAGGTGTAGCTTCTTTTGAAGAAGCCCGAGTCGAACACCTGGACCATAAGCGTCATTTACGGAAGAGTCGACCCGAGCCATCCTATGAATACACTTACGATGGCCAGGGTCAGCTGTACTGCAAACAGTGCGACCAAACATTTAAGCCAAAGTTCGGTTTTGGGAGCCATGTACATGCTCATCAGAGGAAGTTGTTGGGGTCGCCGTCGTCGGATACGAAGAGGAGGACTTTATATAGGGTGTTTAGTCCATCGTTTTCCAAATTGAAATTACGGATAGGTGGGGTCATTTGCTATCTTCAATGGCCCCAAAAAAAAACTTTTTAAGGTTTACGCGCACGCAATTTTTTATGAATTTATTTAAGGTTATTTGGAAAATCTTACAAGTTGACTCGTTAAAACGTTAAAATTAAGAGATCGAGTCCACAATTTTTATTTTTATGAAAATGGGCAGTGACGTACGGTTCTATCAAAATCAAAATTACTTGTTTACAAAATTACTAGTACCGTCTAGTTTTTTTTATTGACCCGCGAAGATTTTGCAAGAGGTAAAAATTCAGTCGCAGGTAAACTTTGAAAGGCAATAAATAAAACTAAAGATAATGTTCTTAAAATTCAATTAAAAAGTGCTTCGGTCTATCCTTTTTCTAATGATGTGCAAGAATGCTTAAAAATCTTTCAAAAACTTCAATCAATTGGCAATTTTTTGACGAATTAGCCTAATAATCGATATGCAACTTTTCCAACCTTCAGACTCAAATTCGGTACGTAGGTTTGTAGTAGGTACACTAAATTATTAAGTAACAATCAAATTTCAATCATTAAATCATAATCATTCTGTCGTTCGAGTGTGTGAGGAAAAAGAGAGGTTTCGGATATTTCTGCTATGGGACGTGAAGAGCAGGAGAGATTGTCAGGTCCTGCACACGTACGTCTTCCTTGTGATAAAGGGGCGAGGGGGCGTGTACGCCTGGAGTGCGCGATCTTAGGGGACGCTTTGGGTCTTAGGCTTTCAGCCTCGCGAGCCTCACCGCCAATCTAAGGGCCTTCGGTCTCAGATGGTTCGCTTGTAAGACCCTCTCGTCGGGGATTGGGAGGGTCCGCGGTTTACCGTTTTTATCCTCTGACAAGAAGAAATCTCTTTCTCCTCGCATTTGGAACAACACTTACTCCGAGCGTCTTACAAGCGAACCTGAGGGCCAAGGGTCCTTGGATGAGCGGCAAGGCAGGCGAGGTCAAAGGTCGAGCTTGGCGTAGGCTCGAAGGCCTGAAGCGTTCCATAAGAGCGCACTCTCCACGCGAGCCCGAGGGCCGAAAGTCTGACGGACGAGCCCAGGCGGAAAAACCCCCCTCCCTCTTTCACAAGCATGAGGTGCAACGCCTGAAAACGAATGAAGTTCGTGTTCGCTCTCTGTCGCTAGAATTTACAAATGAGACAGAAAGGGAGATACACGAACTTCGTTCGTTTTCTTTTCGCGGTAGCGGCTGTGACTCTAAATTTAATCTCTCCCGCTCGCTCTCCGCTTCCCATAGCAGATTTTTAAATCTCCGAGTCCTGTAACAAGGGAAATCTCTTTCTCTTCTCTCAATTTAAACAACAGAGTGATTGTGATCGATTAAAATTTGATTATTACCCACAAATATAGCGTACACAAAAACCTGCTTACTGAATTTGAACCCAAAGGTTGGCAAAGTTGCATATCGAATATTAGCCTAATTTGTAACAAAGTTGACAAATTAATGAAGTTTCTGAAAGTTTTTTGGCATTATTGGACATCATAAGAAAGAGCATTTTCTAAAAGAATTTCAAGAACATGATCTTTTTTTTATTGTTTTTCAAAGTTGACCTGCGACTGAATGAAAAATCTTCATGGGTCAATAAAAATAATCAAGACGTTACTTGCAAGTAATTTTGACTTTGATAGAACCGTAAATCATCGCACATTTTTATAAAATTAAAAATTGCAGATTCGATCAATTACTTTTTTTTAAATTTCAGGTTTAACGTGTCAACCTTTAAGATTCTCCAAAAAACTTCAAAAAAATTACATAAAAAATTGAGTGGGCCAAAGATTTTTTTTGGGGGCCGTAGAAGGTAGCAAATGATCTCACCTATCCGCCATTTTAATTTGGCAAACGATGGACCAAACATCCTGTATAATGCCCCAAAGTCGAGATTTGTCTAATAATCGTCGAGCACTAAGGCAATTTACGTGTTCTTATCCTATAAGATTCTGGTAAATTAAATCACCTCTATTTGGATCTTCAATTAAAATCTGGGCACAACTACTCTCGGCTAATTTGACAGTTGTATAGAAGTTCTGACAAGCGATGCTCAATGTTACCATTAAAAGTACGTTCTTTAAATTCCAAAGGCCGGATAATATTCTCATCACACATGATTGATACTGTGAAGGGAAAACGATATTCAGAAAAGCGATAATTTCATTAAACAGCGAACAACTAAAAATTTTACAAAAACGAATATACCAGGAATTAAAATCATATATACACTTACAAAGCTCTCTTCAGGACTAGACTTGCCAAGTTCAATCACCGATTCCAAAGAAATTAATATGTATATGAAAGTTTGAAATGCGTAGTAAGTAAACTGAAAAAATAATTCGGTAGTGTTTACCTTTTACTTTATAAATTTAGGTTTAATTAAAAGAAGTAACAAAAATAAACATCAGAAAAGGTCGTGTAGATGCTGCTGTCACTCCTTTTATATTAGTTGGTTGTTTGAAATCTTATAACTTCCAAGCTCCATTCATCTGATCTCTAAGGTTCGGATAAAAAATAATTAATAAAGGTAGTCAATAAATATTTTTAAAGTTCATGTGCTCAATAAGTAGTGCATTTTCTAAGCAGCGGAACTGTGCGGAAAGTACCACTTTTACGCACTAGTCCTTCAGCCCGACGCAAAGAGTTTTTTATTATTTGAGTAAAGTGTTACAAATTAGTCAATCATAGATTCAAGGGTACCCCAAATCTGCGCGCATGCATGAATAATGTTATGATGAGAGTTTATGAAGCGAAAGTTGTATGTCACGATCGTAGCAAATCGAAATCCGTGATCTCTGCCTACCCCTCTGGGATAAAGGCATGATTTTTGTATGTATGTATAGATTTACATTATTGTTAATGGTACATGAATTTTAGTACTTCGTTAAACTATAAATATTCACTAAACATGCTTGGCAGAATGCAGATATAGGCTGTACCTTCCGCTTAAGATTTTGCCCATGCGCAGTAGTAGATGTGTTGAGCACGCATGTATTAACAAACAAATGATGAATGATGTAAACAAATGATGAACCCGACAAGGAATAGCCATAAGCATATAAACAATGAAACAACGCCATAAAGTCAAACTTACATTAAACTTGGAACACCGTCTGTTTGCGTGACAGCGGAATCAAAAATACACCCCAATGTAGATTAAAATACTTCAACTTACCGAAAACTCATACACCTTATTGCACAAACGAAATGATTGAATTATGTCAGCATATGCACCAAACATAGTCTTCCCCGGCATATAATTATTTTTATTTTCTTCGTTATTTTTATTGTTATCTTCCTTATATTCCTGCATGGCATGAGTCCAAGCCACTAACAAGTTTTTTATCATAACGACCGTACGAATAACATTAACTATGTTCATGTCAAAAATTAGCAAACCTGTTGTCAAAGGAAAATTAATCAACAAACTAAAGAACCCTAAGCCTTGACTAGAAAACCACCAAATAACCATGTAAACGCTAAGAAGCGACAGGATGCTTAGCCAATTTTGGATCTTGTGTGTCGAGTAAAATGCTTTCTTGTCCAAATTAAAAGAGTTAAGTACTTTCTGTAGTTTAATGAGTAGCTGAACAACGTTGTTTCTTTTAATTGCACTGTCAACGTAGATCATAACTGAAGCTATAGAGAAATAAACAAGATCGAAATACAATAAAAAAATTAAAACACCGCTTGCGAATTCTTGAAAATAATGAGCATAGAACAGATAACGCAAGAGGTAGGTTAGCAAGAGAATGGTGGCTCCAAGCACAGATGTAACATAGAATGCTATATTACGCTCAGGTGTAATAAAATTATTCATAACACTGAACTTAAATATCAGGAAGAAGGACTGAAGCAGTTGCAAGGGAAACAAAACGGCTTGAAAGTCTTTGTCGATGATGTTGTTTAACAAGTATTCAGTAGGGATTCTTATCTTCATTTTACCCCTTAGTTGAGCCTCGTTTCCAATTATGTGTATATCCTCAAAAATCTTTAGCACAAGTATTTTCGTTATAGTTGTTTGTGTAACCAACAAGTGAGACACGTGGTTATTTCGTCGTAGTAAGGATAATATAATTGAACGTAAATTGACGTCTTACATTAATAAAACACATTTATAGAATTGATACAGTCCACGTAAATTTTTATTCGATTAATGCTAGCATCTGTCTGTTAATGTGTTGGAGTAAAATCATGTTTAAGGTTCCAAACCAAAATGGTAAAAAGGAACCCCTATGGTGCCGCTTTGTCTGTCTGTCTATCTGTGACATTGCGAAATATCTCAAGAACTACTTAAGGCTAACCATTTAAAATTTGGAATAGTTATATAGAAGGCTAACCCAGACGCATTGAAAAAAAACTTTATTCCATATTTTTTTATTTCTCTTGAAATAAAAGTGTCGGGACGGGTACATGATCGTTGTACGGAACTCTCGGTGCGCGAGTCGGACACACACAAGCACAACCTGTTTTTTTTTACTTTAAATTATTATTATTACACAACGTTAATCCAACATCGCCCTCCGAATCGCTAAAATTAAGTGGCAGTGTAGGCGCATAAAATTAGCAAAACCTGGATATAATTCGATAACTGTAATTTTCTTTTTGTATGATTTAAAGTATCGTTAGTTATACTTAAAATTAAAAGAATTAAACATTTTAAGGCTCCGCGTCAATGTTAACACTTTTGACGTAGTTATGAGCATAGAGAAGCCGTTTAATTTTTATTAATTTATCACCATATTGCAGATCTCTATAGTCACAAATATGGGTAATTATTGGAAAACCAAATACATAACTACGTCAAAAGTGTTTAATTGATGCCGTCAACATTTTATTAGTACTAAAAGAAACGTATTAAACAAAAAATATCCACGATAATTGACTAAATGATATTTTTTCTTATCATAATACAGGTACTTTTACAAAGTTATTTATTATGGCTTACTTACAAAATCAAAATGTGTTAAAAATATAGTTTTTTGGTTTTTTTTAACATTGACGCGGAGTTTTAAAATGTTTATTTTTTTTATTTTAACCATAACTAACAATACTTTAAATCATAGAGTTACAGTTATCGAATTATGTCCAGGTTTTGCTAATTTTATGCGCCTAGTGGGCGGGGCACATTGCACGTAGAACCGATGGCCGTTGGGGCGAAAAGGTTCTCGAGTGGCGACCACGTACTGGAAGGCGCAGCGTGGGTGGCCTCCCACTAGGTGGACTGATGACCTTGTAAAGGTCGCGGGAGTCCGCAGGATGAGGGTGGCGCAGGACCTGTCATTTTGGCACTCTTTATTTGTCCCGCGATGTATCATATCAATAAACTCAATGTAATAAAAATTACGGTACAAAGTAATTACGGTGAGTGGAAAACCTTTTTAGCATCTAACTTGATGTACACAAACTGAGACCAACAATAATGTTTTTTTTTTATGTAGGTACTTCGTACCAATATCGTTTCCACAACATAGTTCGAAACCAATCCATTAGACTCTAATTATGAAAGTGTCCTGGAATATTTCAGTCTCATACTTACCTAAAGAGTGAAAGCTACTTGTAATTGCAACTGTTGATAACGCATTTAAAAATCTGTACTCATGGGTGACGCAGAATTTCTGGATGTACTAAAACCGCTTTATATGTTAAACTCTATATTTTGCATTCGCAAGTATTCTATTCGTGGTGCAATGGTTTTTACTATTGGTCCAATAGAAATGGGTTCGACAATATGCGCTAATTGTTTATTATTTTATTTATTTTTTGTCACATTTCAAACTACTGCATTTACATCAATTTCCTTGAAACTATATTACATCGTAATATACGGTCAACATCTCTTTACTTTCTTTGTGATTAGTGGCTACAACATGAGATTGAGAAGATTATACGTTGCGTTGATGGAAAGTCTACAAGTGATTTATAGTTTCGAACGAATACAGCTGTCGCCAAAAGCTTTGAAAAGAAAATTAAGGATTGCATGCGGGTTTTTGATTTACCTGTACTTTGTGGTCATTGTACCAAAAATTGCTTTGGATCCCTACTGGAATTGGGCCCGAGCTGTTTTCTTAGGTCTTACCATAATTATAGATTTTGAGCTAGTGTTCATTATATTTGTTATAAAACTATTGGCGGTAAAATTCAAAGTTTGGTCTGAGGTAACCAATAGACTTTCAACTGAGACAAATAATGTCAGTGGTGCTGATGATATAAACATGGAAAGCAGAATAAATTTAGAGAATATTGAAGATTCACCGCAACAAGCAGAGGTCGACGATATAGAAGAATGCCGACATGAAGATATAGAAGTAGATAAAAGCGTTGAAGCTAAGAAACTATTCGTAGTTTTTAACAAATTAGTGAATGCCACAAATCTTATGAAGTCAGCTTTCCAATTCACGGTTTGTATGTCAATTATAAGTAGCACTAACTAGACTCGATGTAAAATATAATATTGGGGGAGGATCCATCCATCATACGTGCCCAGCCCGTGTATCGCTGGAAAAAGTGACATGCTCTCGTTTCACAGACCATCAACATCCTCTTTGGATAACTGCGCCGAAATAGTAGGAGTAGTAATTATATTATGCATTATACTATTGTGCAATATAGGTATGCAGAGACAAATACCAATTTTATAAGTAACGCCATCTCCTAGTACCTAACAAAATTATTTAAATATGTGATTTTCTGTGTAATGCAGCTATATATTTTCGACAGATATGAGTGGCGTACAGTTTAGGATTGGGTCTAGTCAACACTTTAGTTTTAATAACGGCTCTTAATTATAAAAAAAAATAAAAGAGGATAGGATACTTGTGATTTTTTGACCGAGCGAGTGAAACGTGTCCGTTTCAGCTTTCGACAAAAATTCTTTCGTATGTCTATCTTGGCGGATGTTCTCATCTACAGGTCGCATTTCTCAACCGATTCTCGTGAAATTTTGTGAGCAGGTTCGATAATTATATAGAATCTTATTGTCGAGTCAGTTTTAAGAAATTTTGAAATTTGGTTTTTTTTGCTGGGTCTCAGCTCACAGAGCCACTAGTTTTTTTTATAATATATAAAAAATGGGGACAATTTTACACAAATCTACCTAGTCCCAAACTAACCAAAGCTTGTACTATGGCTACCAGACGACAATATACAAATACATGCTTATATAGATAAATACATAACGTCCAAGACTGAGGAACAAAATTCGTACTAATTACACAAATAATGCCCTGACTTGGATTTGAACCTGCGATATGCTTCTTATTCATGTTTTCAGATATTTTATCATGCATTCACACTATTTACACAAGCGTTGGTATATATCGCAGTCCTCATCCTTTGGATTAAGCTCGCAGAAGTAAGTACCATTAAATGTATGTAGGTTTCATTGTTTCTTTTTTACAAACCGTTTATAACTTCAAAACACTGTACAGTATCCTTTAAATAAACGTGCCTCTAATAATGATTACGTAATTATAAATAAAACTTGAGGGTCATGTATCTTTTTCTCGAGCGAGCACGAAGTGCGAGCGTTACGGCTTTGGGAAAAAATGCTTTCGTATGCTCGGAAGTTCTCCTTTACAGGGTCGCAATTCGCAAAAATTATATGCTTTTTTGACGGGGGTAGAAAACGTAAAAAATATCACTCGTTTTTATTTTTTTCAGTATGACGTTCAACTGGAGAAGAGCGTCCTTATCAGCCACTCAACCGGCATCATAATGTGGATCATTAAAGCGCTGGTGCTACAGGCGCTGCTGGGGAGCTCGATGGAAGGATTGTACTCCGCAGCTCGAGCCTCCAGATCAGCCGCTTGCGTCCTGATCGCGCGGCATGACTGTAAGTAATAGGGTTTGCAGTCATAGGATCGGCTTTGGTTAAAGTCCTGAGAATCCCGGGAATTTCGGGACTTATAATGAATCTGACAGACGGCAGTGCCGTTAATAATGAGTGATCACTCAAATAACTCGCCCTGTGCAATTCCTAAGACAAACAAGTAATTGGTCAAAGCCGCTCCCGCAGCCCTCGTTGTGCGGCCAAGGTATGACGCCGCACCAGTGCTGGCACACGTGGCAGAGTACAGGTGTCTTTCCACAGAGATGCGCGATACTTCGGTGCTATGGATGCATTTGAATCCACCAATCATATTCCATGGCCCACATAGCGTAGCACCGGTGGAAACGGGCTTTTGTAGCGTAGTGTTCATATCCTCACAGCATTAGCTGCATGACACATTTCTGGTGGAAAAGCACCTTAAACACTTCCCATTCTTCCATGATCGGAATAAAATTTGTCATTATTCATTTCACAGTAGTGACGACGCGCTACGCCAAAAACGCCCTGCGAGTGTCCGCCAGCAGACTTCATTGCTTCACGGCCGTCGGCGCCCTGCGCGTGGACGCTGCGTTACCGCTGCGGTTGGCAGCGCTCGTCGGCTCCTATACTGTCGTTTTGTTACAATTTGCCTTGCTTTAAGAATACTGATTTTCATGGAACAGCCAGAACTATCGTGCGCGCAGTCAAAAAAATATGCATATAGGCGACCTACTTAAAACTGAATGAACTGCTCCTTCTTCCTGTTCCCGCTCACACTGACGTACGCATCAGGCGACGTCCAGACTTGGCGGGGCGGTATCGATAGGTGGTATTTTGTTCTTTGACGTGAACTTACTGATAAGAGTTCCTCAATTGAGGAGATACTGTCAGTCTTACGTTGGCGCAGTAGTAATACCATGCTCAGAAGCGGGGCAGTACTGCATACACATCGGTTGACACTGACAACTGACAGTTTTCTCATATCTTACCACCCCCGTATCGACAGAAAGTCATACATTGAAATAACGCGTAGGTACTAATGTAGGTAGTTTTAATATTAGTTTTACTCTACTTTCATTTTGTTAAATTTGGATTGTACCCATTTTAAATGCTTATCAAATCAAATCAAATATATTTAAATTCAGACCAACGATCCATGTGTTAATTAAAAAAAAGAAAGCTTAGAAACTAATGTTAGTATATACGTCAACGTAGTCCTGACAACCTTAATCCAGTGCCACAATCCACAATATGGGGCAGTTAAATCTGCCTGCAATTACCTTCAGAATGCTGTTTTGACTTTTCCTGACGCGACCCATCAGCGATGTAATTTTCTTGCGCATTATCGCATGAAAATCATCGGTGTGCGCATTTGCAAACATCTGCGATGCACTGCACCATTTCGGAAGTCTCAAGAGCATTTTGAAGGCTTTGTTATATTGAACGCGTAGGGCGTTGTAAGCTCGTTTGGTATACCAAACCCACAGACCGCTAGAGTAAAAAGATTGGCTGTATGGTTTGAATATCGTTATTTTTACTTCAACTGAGCATCTAGCGAATCTGCGAGCCAGAATATTACTCCTCACTGACAACGCCCTACGCTCTCGTTCGATGTCACTACCATCGCACAAATCATCCGTTATAATGTGGCCCAAGTATTTAAAGCGATCCACTACTTTTAGTACCAATCCACCAAGAGTCAAAGGGGGATAAAGTATGGTCTTATTTTACCTGCTTTAAACACCATTACTTCACTCTTGGTGGCGTTATACACAAGGCCATGTGCAGCAGTGTGCTTAGTAATGATCAAAGAATTTGAAATGTAATGTTTCTGTGAAAGTATTAATCCGGATTACGATTCCACTGTGATAAACCTGCTGATATTATAAAGAGGCAAAGATCTTAGGAAGGGACCTTAGTAAAGTAGTAAGTCAGCCAAGTGTATTGATCGCTATGTGTATACTAATAAATATTTTTGACTTTTGAAAGATTGTGAAATGTGAGTTTAATATGTAGCAGGATATTTGATTTCAAAAAATCTCTTCTCCTCTACCTATACGCCCGCAGAATGGATATTCGGGGTGGAAATAGGCTGTATGTTACCTGGCAGTTCCGTCTACGTTCTTTTTAATACGCGAGCGGAGCCACGCAGGCAGCTTGTAGAAATTTTCACATTCACAGTAGTTCACATGTCAAAATAAAGTAAATAAACTTGTTTACAAAAAGTTTATTATTGTTTCATCAACACCCAACGTATTACAAGAATAAATCCACCGAGCGAGATTGCCAAGAGGACTCTGCGTGCATTCTGTATAACCACGAATCCAAGCGGCGGCGGCAGTGATAGCGGGTTTCCCTAATACATTGCGTGTGATCCCAATTCCCAACTAACCGCAGTGCATTGCGCATGTCGACCGTTCAATGAACAGATAAAATGTCACGCCGCAATTCACGCTAAGTCATGGCCGGGTTGTACTGATGTAAATTGCAGGCAGTCTATTGTTGCTCTAAAGGAAAGCGAACTGCAACAGCACAACCGTGTAGGTGGCAAGTAGCTGAAGCTGTCGGAGCGGTAACACCGAGCACACCTCGAACAAACCGCCAGCTCGCAACATATCGCGACAGGACGACGCACGATGCACATTCTTGCAGAGCCGACGCACTGCAACTGACAAAATCTATACTAATATTATAAAGCTGAAGAGTTTGTTTGTTTGTTTGAACGCGCTTATCTCAGGAACTACTGGTTCCAATTGAAAAATTCTTTTTGTGTTGGATAGTCCATTTATCGAGGAAGGCTTTAGGCTATATAACATCACGCTGCGACTAATAGGAGCGAAGATGCGGACGAAGTCGCGGGCAACAGCTAGTAACTTATAAGTCGGAGTATGGTTAAAGACTGGCGATCCAGGCGCATCGTCACAATTATCTCCATTGGGCATCGTGTGGGTATGCTTGGGCCTAATGACTTTACTGAGCCCACAAGCGGCGGAGGAGATGTGCTCTATCCAGCTATGAGCTAAGGTCCATTGTTCTGAGGTATTCGAGTATTTAATGATATTAATAATAGTATTAATATTGATGTGCAGTCAAGAAAGTCACAAGAATATATCCCCCATATAGGTCCCAATATTTTAAAGTTAAGTATCTATGAATGCCGTGAGTTTACGATGCGATTTTTTAATTGCGGAACCCCTCATTGTGCATTGCCAATCACGATCTTAGCCAGTTTTTATAAGACTACTTTTAAGAGTCCAATGCGACGTTTATTTACCTTTATCTTAAACTTTTTTACGCTGATTCCATGGCCCTGGTCTCTGACGCCTCAGCTAGGTGTCACCGAAGGTATATATAGGCACAACATATATAGAGTTAAAATTCACCTACACACCATATTTCGGTGTATCGCTGTCCTGGTTAAGCAACACGGCACAGGCTACGTCGACGTCCGCAGCCGTCTGGTAAAACTGCTGACACACGACGCAGAGGCAGATCAGCAACACAAAGTTCTTCACACTCCAAGAGCACCCCAGCAATATAATGTACACACCAAGCACCTGAAATTATTACGTCATTAAAAACATCAAACTGCCATCTTTAACGACCTTGCAATTGCATTGGCGGGGCGGTATCAGAGAGCTATAGTTTGCTTCTTGTAGGCAAACCACCATATCAGACACAAAAAAGAAACTGTTATGACTTGTACCGAAAATATGCAAGCTATCAGGTAAATAAATGCAATTTTGAGTTTTTATCTTACCGATATTTCATCTAAAAAGTGTGTCGCTAGGTGTACTGATATAACATTTTGAACGGAAAACAGAAAATGGCCAAAAATATCAGTAGTTAAGTATAGAATCTGTAATAGAAAATTAATATTGTGAATTTCTTGAAATTCTCACACCTTTAGTTCTCGGCTACCATAGCCTTCTAAAGTATTAAAGGTGATAGAGTTTTTTTTCGCTTACCGATACTTGAAATAATTGTTGAGAGAGCTGAAAAGCTTTCTCTATATCCAAATATGCTCTAAATAGTTTTTTTCCGTGCTCACTGATATCACTGCTTGTCCAAATCTGATCTAGATCCATTTCCAAACACACCGTCCCAAAATGTTCCAGTTTCTTCTTCAATAGTTTCAATTCGAAAACCAAAAACGTTATTATTCGTATACAAAACAGTATATTAGCATCAAAATAAATGACAGACACAAACCAAACTATATCTGTCAAACTAACAAAAACTAACTCGTTGGTGAAAAGCAACACATATGCAATAATCAATAACGTTAGATAAATCCAGTTATTTTTCCGAAATCTTATAATTTCATCATTATCCACACGTAACTCAATGTATGCGCGTTGGATCCTTAAAATAAGTTCCACATTCCTGTAGCTATGCTGTATGTTTACAATAGCAATTATGATACTAAAAGTACCATAAATCAGTAAATCATTAGCTGCTGCGTACAAAATAAAATATCTAAGTTCCGGAATTGGAATTGGTGTGATGACGAGGTTCCTGTTTATAAGGATACATCGAATTACGTAAATGAGCACGATGGTAACAGCCCCCAGAATACACAGACAGTTGTCAAATAAAATATTAGGAGTGACAAATCCGTGTAGTATCCTGTACTTCGACTGCAAAAATATAGTTTGTAATAAGTTTAGAGGGTATAACATCAGTTGGAACTCTTTCTCCAAAATATTGTTAAGCAAGTATTCTTGGGGTGAAGTTGACATGGTTTCGGTTTCAACTTGAAACAGAATAATAAAATTGGTCATCGGAATTCATTCGGAATCAATAATTATATTGGCTTTGTCGGCCTTCAAAAGGCTTTTAAACCAATTATTCGTTACGGCAAAGTGTGTATCTACCAATCATCAATTATTAATAAATCTAGGTCGAGTGACAACGATATTGATCTTGCTTAAAAACATTTCCCGTAAAGCCATATAAATACTTCCTAACCTTCCATTTCGCATATTCAGTAATTGGTTGATTTAATAAGTGTCCGGATAAACGTTATATGGGAACATTTTAAATTAAATAAATGTAATATTTACATACCTATAAAAGTTACAAATTGAATATTACAGAGATAAAAAAATAATTATCGGAACCTTATTTGTTAGGTAGCACGTCATGTATATATCACCTTAACAAAACTTTTCGTGGAATCACTCAGTCTCCTGACCAAAGACTAGGCATTATAGCATAGAAGTTGAATCTGCGAACAAACCAGACGCGCTGCACCGTCACGATAGCCAAAACGTCGCATGGAACGCGTTGTTGTACTGTAGGTCCAGTCAACAGCAAATGTCGATGATCATTTCAGTACTTTACGTTCGATCTCCCCAGCGCCCGCGGCAAAGCTCGTGACCCGCCGACAGGGGGCAGTTCTGCGCTGACGATGTCGTCCAAGCTCCCCTTGAAAGATTGTCCCCCGATCACGATGTCCATGCGATGGCCATAACACACTTTCTGCTTAATATCCGGGCGGTGCCAAATTCAATCGCCTCTCGAATCATACCATCCACATGCAAACTTTTGTCGTGACGACGGCTGGGTGTCCTGTCAGCAAGGAAACCTATTATTCCTTCTTTTATGTAGTCTTCATCGATTTCGCAGACGGCGCTCATAGTACTTTATACAAGAGCATAATAAACAAATAAATAAAATAACCTAATTAAAATTACAAATAAAAAATTTGGCCCAGATCGCTGTCAATGGGAAGGGTGCCCAGAAGGCTGGCTGTATTACCTCGCTGCACGGCAATACTAATTCGCTGAGCGAAATAGAGGCCAGCCCTCTGGTCACCTGAAGCCTCTATTAGGCACTTCGAGAGATCTATGAATAGTCGACGCGCGCTCGGTCCCCACGGCCCCAAAGTTTCAACGCCAAGCGCTAGGGCGGCATATTTGCGGCGCTTTAGGTTTTCGGAGGAGGATGCCGCAGCACCAGCAGCAATTTGGGTGTTTGGAATATGGGACGGTGCCAGAGTATCAACGCAAGTAGCATCCCAAACTAGAGGCCGACCCATACTCCAAGGCACCAGTGTCATTCCGTCGGGCCTTTTGTCGTCGTCCCTAGCCCAACCGCCAGGTTCTAAGACTGCCGGCAGTTTGGCACTGACAAGGGCCCGTCGGATGACATCATTGATGCTGGCATGCGGGGGATCCTCCCAGCGCTTCGAATGCAAGCTACGGCGCTCATAGTAATCTTAATTACGGATTTTTTCCATTTGTGGTACGTTATGGTCGATGATCCGCGTTGCGACGAAATTAAAAATATTATTAAGTTATTAGTTCTTGCTTTATTATTATTATTAGGTGTGAATTAACTTTACAATGAGGTAGAATGTAAGGTGATGACGTATTCGACGTTTTACAAGAAGGCGAATTGCAGCAGCACGACGGTGTACGCCACGAGCCCGCCGAGCAGCCGCAGCGGAAACGCTGCGTCCAGTTCAAACACGCCGAACGCTGATAGCTTCTGCGGCACCGCGCGGTTATACCGAAGCACGTTCTTGCATGTCTTGCGCATTCCTGCAGAATGTAAGATCGACTTTGTAACTATGGGATGAAATATAAATATGGTGCCGGAAGTACGTGGTTACTAATTTTTGCCTGTCAAAAAATCAATAATTTGTAGACGCATTTACATCAGACTCTAATTTGCAGTCATTATGTACACTCGCTGAGAGCGTTCAAATGAGTTTAAACACATTTGCAGTCATTGCGTACTCGCTGAGAGTGTTCAAATAAGTCAACACACATTTGCAGTCATTTCGTACGTACTAGCCGAGAGCGTTCAAGTGAGTCTAAACACATTTGCAGTCATTACGTACTCGCTGAGTGCGTTTAAAGGAGTCTGAACACATTTGCAGTCATTACGTACTCGCTGAGATCTTAGCATTAACTTTTTCTTAAACGATCCAATTGGTAAGTCATTTATGTTGCTTGGAATCTAACATTACTAACCTGCCGCCTGGCAGTCATTTAAACTCTGGGCACAAGCACTCTCAGCTAATTTTACAGTTCTGTAGAAATTATCAGAAGCGATGCTCAATATGGCTATTAGAATGAAGTTTTTTACATTCCAAAGAGTAGGTAAAACTGTCGTCACCGATGTCAGATACTGTAAAAGAAAAACGATATACTCAAATCATTACGTTTCTTTAAACAGGGACAAAGCCATTTTTTTAATATATAGGTATGCAAGCAAGCACTTTATTTGTACATAATAAAATATTTTAAAAAGATATACATGTTAAAATACTAACAAAAAGTGTATGATACAACACTTCGAAATAGTAGACTGTAAAATAATTTTCAATATGAGCGATCCCGCGTGTACTTACTAAACTTCCTTCAGAACTCGACATGCCAAACACGATCACCGATTCCAATATCATTAATGTGAATATGAAAGCTTGAAACGCAAAGTACATGAACTGAAAAAATATATAAAAGTAGGGTAAATATTCAAATGTGTCAAACAGATATACCCAAAATAGTATAATTAGCTACAAATAATGAGAGTAAGGTTACGGTACCCTCACGCACGAGCTCGACTCGCACTTGGTCGGTTTTATTTGCATATGTCATAATTGAAGAAAAGACCTGTTTGCGTCGCAGCTAACAAAATATAACTTAATTAATAAGACATAACGTTACTTCTACTTACCGTAAACTGGTACACTTTATGACACAAACGAAATGCTGTAATTATGTCAACATATGCTTCAAACACAGCTTTTTCAGGAATTTCTTCTTCAGTTTTAATGTTATCTTTCTTATACTCTCGCATGGCACGGATCCAAGCAGCCAACACGTTTTTGATCATTATGACTGTGCAAATAACGTTAAGGATGTTTATATCAATGAACAACATTGATGCAGTCACCGTTAAACTAACCAAAAGACTAAAAAACCCTAAGCCATTACTAGAAACCAACAAATTGACTGCATATATACTGACAAGCGACAGGACACAAAGCCAGTTTTGGATTCTGTGTTTAAAAAAGAACGCTTTCTTGTCTACTTTTATGGAGCTGACCACTCTTTGCAGTTTAACAATTAGCTCAACGGCGTGGTTCCTTTTTAATGCACTATCAATGTATATCATAACGGACACTAAGGAGTAAAATAAATAATCGAAATGTAATAAGAATATCACAACACCGCTTCGAAAATCTTCAACAGTGTTAGCATAAAATCGATAACGAATGAAGTAGCTTAAGAGAAGAGTACTTGATCCTAATACAGATTTTATATAACACGACGTATTGGATTCAGGAGTAATGAAGTTGTTTATAATTCTGAACTTCAATATCATGAAGAAGGACTGGAGTATCCTAAATGGAAGCAACACGGCCTGGAAGTCCTTGTCAATGATGTTGTTTAGCAAGTACTCAGTAGGGATGTTCCTATTTATCTTCATTTTACCCTTGATGATTTTTTTACTTTCCATTTTAGTATATAGCCCCAAAATCCCGATGAGACAGTATTAGAATAATTAAGTATCAAGATCCGCAGCGTATGAAGCTAAATTCCAGCAAAGAACAGGCGACGCAATAGACGTGTATTAGAAACTCGTATATTTCAATCAAATTTCGTCGGTGCACCAAGCATATTCATAATATTGAATTTGGCTCTCATTTTTACATTAATATGTTTGTTGGGATATACGTTGCGTCGTGGAAAAGTTAGACACGTTATCATAACGTCAAAGTTAATGGATTATTGAGGTTAATATTACATTATAAGGACGCATTAATTAATGAAATTAATGAAATCGATCCCGCCACTTTATTTTTGATGAAATGGTAATTGATGTCGTTCGGTGTTACTAATATTCCATTAAAAAACCTAAGGCTACCATTCATATGACCAGCTAATGATGTTTCGGTCAACTTTAAAATGCATTGAGCTGCTTTACGAGGTGATCAAAAATAATAAAATTGGTCAGCAAGTAATGAAATGCAGATTTTAAATAAATGTCATGGGAAATTAAATATATCGGCACCAATATTTAATTAGTAAAGGTGCAGCGAATCGTGATTCTGATTTTATCAAATACTAGCTTTTGCCCGCGTCTCCGTTCGCGTGCAACTCGTTATATTATAGAAATAGCTTCTATTAAATTATTGTAGGCTCAGGCATAAATATCGCTCGCCCATACAAACTTCTACCCCCCCTTTTCACCCCCTAAGTAATAATTTCCGGAATAAAAACTATCCTATGTCCTTTCCCGTACGCCTGAGTGAACATGGCTGACGCGACGCAGAAACTCGGCAGTTTCAAAAGCACCTAGGGTACTCGTATGTATGTAACATCTTTTGGAACTCTCTATCCAAAAAGTCGTTGTCCTTGAACCCGCGGGGAGGAGCCACATTAGTGCCGTGGAAATTAGGAAAGGCTTTGGTGTGGGACGCAACGTGCGTAGACACCTTTGCACAGTGCCACATACAGGCGACCCGCTCAAAGGCTGGTGCTGCGGCTGACCAGGCCCAGGTTCTCAAGCGCCGCAAATACTCTTCCTTACTTAAGGACTACGAATTTGCGGCGCTCGCAGTGGAGACGCTGGGCCCTTGGTCTGCCGACATGAAGGCTTTTATTAGGGCACTGTCAGTTCGGCTGGTCGACTCTACAGGGGACCCCAGGACTGGCGCTTACTTCTCTCAGCGTATCGCCATAGCGGTGCAGAGAGGCAACGCCGCCAGCATAATGGGGTCCATGCCGCAGGCGGACCTGTTAGATGGGGTTTTCTTTTTATAATTGGGAGATTTTTTATAGCTAAGTATGTTACGCGTTAATTTCATTCCTAGATATCTCGTTTGAGACTCACAGCGCCATCTACCGGCGAAGGATGGCGAGCAGTGACATAACGTCAATTTCTGGTTTGCCCTAAAGCTGCGTTCTGTTGTAATGTTGGTACGGTGAATAATTAATGTGTTTTCTAGTACATTATAGGTATTTTAAGCCTACACAGTTTATTACTTTGTTAAAAGTTATCGTGGTGAAATTGGAGAATAATTTTTTTTTGTCTTCATGCGGTGAGCGCATTTGGTGTAAATGGCCCATACTCTCTATGGTCTTGAAGTGGAACGCGGCGGAACGCATCCGTTCTGATTTTGACATCTGGAGTAAGAGCGGTGAGGCCTGTCACTCTCTGTCAGGATGCCGTGAGCAGTGCACACGTATCTCTGAGGGCACTCGCTAAGGCTTCGGCCATTTTTTTATAATTTAGAGATGGGTGCTTAGACCCAAACGCATCTCGTTGAAAATAACTGCAACGACACAGTGAACAAAAGGTGAGTGCGTCGAAGTTTGTCGTGAATCAAGTGATCGTGTTATTTTTGCGGTTACAAGGCCGATCTTAACGAAATCTGTTGTTTTTTTGTCGCAGCCTAACTTTAACATTTTTAACGAAATGAAGTGAGGACATCGTGGTCGCGTGTGGACCGTCACCAAGCCTAGACTTGTATTCTTGCCAGGTGAGATGAGCAGGATTTCGTTTACGTAGTGTTCAAAGAGTTTGCGTTGAGAAGTCGTGCGCGAGGTTGTAGTTCGAGGATTAAATGTTTTGTGGTTTTCAGTGATTGTTGTGCTGGCCGCTACCGGCGGGCCAACATAGGCAATTGAGCGGTCGAAGGGCGTGGCGCGAGACTTTGCTGACGTCTCTGCATGCCCCACCGAAGTCACCGCGACGCGGAGTCGCTTCTTGAGGCTTCGTGGACCGAGGAGAGACAGGCAGAGGGTCTGCATGCTGGCGCCGCAATCTTTTAAGGTGATATCCATCCGTAACTTTTGTTCCGTTCTCTTGAACATGCCACGTGTCAACGTAGTGTTACGAAATATCTTGCTAGTGCTATTAGTCGTAACAAGCTTCACACAAACACAATTCACGTTAGATTAAATTAAGGCGCTAAGCCGGCCTCATCTGATATTTTATTTTTAAACTAAAAGTCAATCCTTATCCGTCCTCGGTCAGAGACATAGTGTAAATCTCTAGGTAGAAAGCCCTGCCTAAAACATTGTGACTTGCATGCTAGCATTAAGCCTACATTAAGGTATTTTATTTCTTTGTATAAGCCGAGAATGTGTGTACTGATTATACATACCATTCGGTTTGAACACTAAACTTGTTTACATTTCTCTCACCTGTAAGTAATTCCTATATAAACTCTTTCATAGTTTTGAGTGATAAACTATGTGGCGCCCTCTTCTAGCAGCACTATATGGTGACAGCTGAAAACCTGAAAGTACCTACCTCCTGAGATTCTCTACCTAATCTAGCTAGTGCGGTGCATGACATCAAGTGTGGACGACTCTTACGAGCCCGTCAAGTCGCTCTCACACCCAAGTGACTGACAACCGTCACAGCTTGCTATCATATACGGTTGCACGTTACATTCTAGCGGCCCAACGTGGAGCTTCCAGGTTAAAATTTGAACGGTTTTCACTGTATAGTGTTTCTTTGGTACTATTTCTATATCTATATCAGATGAAATTGGATTTGGTTTGTGTGAGGCTTATCTTTTGTTACTGAAACAAAACTCTTACTATATAATCTGTATCATATATTGATATCTACTGTTCATTGTGTCAAAAATATTTACCGTACTGTGTGAAATATTTAGCATTAGTGTCAACGAGTTGTGTCATTTCTTTTACCTTTACTTTGTAGAGTAAAGCATGTGTTAGTGCTCCAACTGGACACAATATATGTACTGTATGTTAGTACAATAACTGTCAAACTTGACACTTTAATTTTCTGGACCCGACTTAAAATATATTTTTATCGGACTTGTATATGAAGCTCACTTAACATAACTAAGTAGGTATCAGACCTATTGTATATTTCTAAATAGAAAAGATAAGTGTGAATATGGTAATCAGCTGTTTTTACTTATCTGTTTTATTTTCTTACTGAGTGTAGAACACTACTATATCTTGTCAAACATGGCTTTACAAATTGAAGTGGATAATCTGACTAAGGACGAATTATTATTTGAATTACAAGCGAGAGGCCTAGAAGTAAATTCTAATAATACAGTAGATGAACTTAAACAACAATTTAAATCTGCCAAAGGCACTTCTCTGGATAACACAAAAGCGAACACTTTCATCTCAGGCTTGTCCATCGATGATGAATTTCAGGTCTGCGAGGGAAAACTGGATGCAGTGTTAATGGCTGATCACTCATCGTCGTCGTGTCGAAGGAGGTGTCTGTCGAAGCTGTCTCATGTCATTCTGAGGTTAGAGAAATTGGTTTTAATAAATTCTGAACAGCGGCTTAGGAAGATAGCGCTTGTGTCTAAGGCGTTCAATGCCATTGAAACTTTAAAGTGTAATCAGACACCTGGCTCATCTTCTCAAGGCACTGGCACGAATGTTGTTGAGTCTATTCCGTCTGTAGTGTGTCAAAGGCACACTTCTCAGGTGCTCAAATGGGGACTTGTGTATGATGGTAGGGTACCGCCTCATGACTTTATTTTCCGTTTGCAAGAGCTTAAGTGCTCATCTGAGGTTTCAGACTCTGAACTGTTGAGGAAAGCGGTTCACCTATTTTCTGGGGAAGCTTTGATGTGGTTTCGCACGAATAAGTCACATTTTAACACTTTTCAAGATTTTGTAAAGTCGCTCAAAGATGAATTCCAACCGGTAGAATATGAACGGTGTCTATTGAACCAGATTAGGGCTAGGTTGCAGGACAAGAGTGAGTCGATTAGGTCTTATATCAACATCATGGAAAGTTTGTTTTTGCGTTTGTCAGTACCTATCACAGATGCGGAGCAACTAGATATTATAATGACCAACATGAACCCTTATTTCATTTCGCGTCTAGCTTTAACTGAAGTACGTACCGTGCGGGAACTTAAGAATATTTGTGCGCGTTTAGAAGTGTCAAAGTTTAAATGTGAAAACCGCGGATTTTTGAACACTGGTAGAGAGCTAGTCATTCCTAATTTTTTGTAGTGGGATCTCAAGCCACATTCCCTCAACTTCTAATGCTAGACCTCGTATCGTTAGCCAGGGACAAGATAGGGCTACTGTGTCTTGTGGAAAATGCGGTGGCAATCATCATCACTCTCATTGTGACGCATATCCTACAACTATCTGCTTTAGGTGTAAGAGGCCCGGAGTCCTCACTAGAAATTGTCCTTGTTCAAAAAACTAGGTAGTAGGTCAGAGACTTCTAACAATAATAATAATAATAATTTTAGAGTCACTCGTGTCTCTGACCAATCTACACAAACACAAGTATGTATGTCTGACTCGTTAAAACAGAGTTCTTACCGTCCTCTATTTAAGGAAAATGCAGGTGATCCTAGGCCATTTCTGTCTGTAGGTATTTTAGGCTTAGAGTGTAACGCGTTGGCTGACTCTGGCGCCGCGATCTCTTTGATAAGTGAATCCGCTTACTTGCTATTGCAAAATGAAGGCTTGCAATTTCCTTTACACGCATGTGTGAAAGACTTAGCTGTAGGAAACGGTGCACGCTTAACGGTCTTGGGAAAAATAGAAATACCTATCTCTTACAAACATGACTTACACTATATCACTTTCTTTGTATGCAGAGATGTAAATACACCTCTCATATTAGGCGTAGATTTTCTGGCCAAGTTCAACCTTTGTTCTGACATTTTGGAAACTAAACGCTCTTGTATGGCGTCCTCTGAAATAAACTTGTTGAAAGACTCTGGTGTACATTTGCATGATCTAGAGGATCTCACTGACCAGCAAAAGGTTCAGTTGAATAGAGTTGTATCTGAATTTGAGTGCATCGCGGCTACTAAAGATCGGTTGGGCTATACCCCGTTAGAAGAACATGTCATAGATACAGGCGATCATCTACCTGTAAAACAGAAATATTATCCAATTCCGTTTCACCACCGGGAATATGTTCGAAAAGAAATTGACGATATGTTACGAATGGGCATCATAGAAAAGAGTAATTCAGCCTGGAATAGTCCAATTTTGTTAGTGCCGAAGGCGAACGGTGAACTTAGAATGTGCTTAGATAGCCGAAAATTAAATAGCATAACTAAAGTGGATACATATCCTATGCCAAGGGTTCAGGAAATATTGGATTCCCTAAATAATGCCAAGTATATGAGCTCTTTAGATTTAAAGGCAGCCTTTTTCCAAATTAAGTTATCAAAGGAGTCGAGAGAGAAGACTTGTTTCTCTTTGCCGGGGCTCGGTAGTTTTCATTTCCGTAGAATGCCATTTGGGTTGGTAAATTCGAGTGCCCGAATGATGAGGCTCATGGATAAGGTATTTGGACCAGAGTTTGCACATAATATTTTCTATTATGTTGATGACATAATATTAATTTCTGAGACATTTGAAGATCACATGACCTTATTAAGGAAGGCTTGTGAAAAGTTGAAACAAGCCGGACTCACTATTAATCTGGACAAATCTGTATTTTGTCGCTCCTCTTTGAAATTCTTGGGATATGTGGTAGATCGTAGGGGCTTGCGCACAGATAGTGATAAGGTACGTGCCATAGTGGATTTTCCCACACCTTCTACACAAAAGGAACTTAGACGCTTTCTGGGTATGGTATCCTGGTACCGTCGATTTATAAAGAGCTATTCTTCTGTTTGTGCTCCTTTGAATAAGCTCACTAGAAAGCTTCCAAAAGGAACTTCTTTCCAATTCACACCTGAAGCTGACGAGGCATTTAAAATAGTTAAGGAACTTTTAGTGACAGCTCCGATCCTGTCTATTCCTAAATTTGATAGACCTTTTATAATTTCAACTGACGCTTCTGATGTAGGCCTAGGCTGTGCCCTATCTCAGTTAGATGACGAGGGTCATGAACATGCCGTCGCTTATGCTAGTAGAACCCTTACTCGCACAGAGATAAATCACTCGGTCTCTGAGAAAGAGCTTAACGCGCTTATTTTTGCATTGGAAAAGTTTAGAGGGTACATAGAGGGTTCTCCTTTTCAAACGAAAGTTTACACCGACCACAGCAGTTTGCAATGGTTAGTTAATTTAAAATCACCAACTGGACGTTTGGCTAGGTGGGCTCTCAGACTATCGCAATTTAATTTTAACATTCAGTACAAGAAGGGGTCTGAAAATAAAATAGCGGACGCACTTTCTAGAGCTCCAGTATCACCTGAAACAGTTGAGCTTGTCTGTCCAATAAATGACGTAACTGACACTTGGTACACTGATACATATAACCGTGTCGAAAAGTCTCCTCAGAAATTTCCTGATTTAAAAATTTTAGGTAATAACTTATACAAGCGTATTAGGAACAAAAATCCATTATCTAGGGATTCTGAATGGAAACGGGTAGTGCCCAGTGAGCTGAGACAAGATATACTAAAACAGTGTCACGACAGACCGGACGCTGCACATTTAGGTATTTTTAAAACTTTGAAACGGATAGCTCAAACTTACTTCTGGCCTAAAATGTTGAGTGACATTAAAAGGTATATCAAAAATTGTCAAATTTGTTTAGCCTATAAGAGTACTAATGAGGCACCGGCAGGTCTTATGGAGAACCCCAAAAAGGTTCAACGACCTTGGCAAGTTGTATGTACTGACATCCTTGGCCCTTTGCCCAGGAGTTATAAAGGCTTCAAGTTCATTCTGATAGTATGTGATTGTTTCACTAAATATACCTGTATTTTTCCGATGAGAAACTCATTAGCGAAGACGGTCGTAGGCCTAATTGAAAATAATGTTATCTTGAAGTATGGTGTTCCTCAGTGCATTATTATGGACAACGGTCCACAGTATGTGTCTAAACACATGCAGTCATTGAAGGAAAAATACAAGATACCTAAATTCTTTTTCAATTGTCGTTTCACGCCACAGAATAACCCTGCTGAAAGAAGCCTGAAAGTCATAGGTACGGCTATCGCATCTTATGTGGGTGCAGATCATCGCACCTGGGACCAACAGGTCAATGCGATTGAGTTTGCTATAAACACAGCTGTTCACGAGGTCACTGGTTTTAGCCCTTATTTTCTAAATAGTGGACGAGAGGCCATTCTTTCTGGCGAATGGTATCCCTCAGGACCTCCTAGTGGTGATGATTTACAGTTTACTAATAGGAACTTATATTCCTCTTTGCTGTCGCATCTTAAGCCTATTTTTGAGAAAGTAAATGACTGTTTACAAAAATCTTATCAACGTAGCCGAGTGTACTATAACAGGGGTAGGAGACGCTTAGAATATGACGCGGGTCAAGTGGTTTGGAAAAGAGAATTTCCTCTCTCCGACGCAAGCAAATTCTTCGCTCAGAAACTAGCTCCCAAGTTTAAGAAATGTGTTGTACTTAGAAAAATATCTCCAGTAACTTATGAGCTTCGCGATTTTAATAGTCAAAAGTCTGTAGGTATTTGGCATGTCAAAGATATAATAAAATCTCAGCCAGACTAAACAGTCGTGTTAAGATAAATCCTTTTTGCACAGCTGATGAATAGCTATTAGGTATTTGCAGAAATATTTTTTTTGCAATTAAAACTTTAACAATAACATTTCTAGCTAACTCAATGTGTCAATATGAACTTTTATTTCATATTATGATTGACGGATGACCGATGTTTATCTGTTGCACTTTGATAAAGCATAATTTGACAACTGCTGATTAACAAATAATCCAAGTAGGTATTTTGGTAATAAACGAACCGTTATGTACACATTGCGTTTGTCAATGTGAAGCCTAACATGGATTTCATATAAATAAAGAAACGTTCTTAAATGACTCGTATATAGGAACGTAGCCTTTCCTAGGTAATTGCTTTCAAGTAATTATTATGCACTCAAACGCAGATTCCCGGAGTATACAGTCGACCTCAATATTAGGATACATCTTCGAAATGGCCAGTCGAAAATGTTAGTTAAAATTGCATAGGGTTAAATTTTAAACGGATAAGTATATGCGCTAACTGTAGTTCGTTAGGTAAATGTATAGGTAGGAATATAACTGGACTCGTAGTCAAGATCATGGACGTGGGGACGCTCACGGACATGTCAATAAGAAATAGATTAGGAAAACGCGTTAGTTTAAGTAGGTAACTGTCGACCTTAAGTTAAGCTGCTTGGAACTTAGAGATCCATCTATATCTCATTCTGCTACTAAATAAAATAGTCGTTTTATCTAAAGACAATAAGTCTTCTTATCTCTGCTCTTGTCATGTAGACACATCTGTCTTTGTTTATTTTGATAGTCGTTATTTAAGGATACCTGGGAGGAAAAGGTGTCTTTGTCGATTCTGTCGGATTTATGCTTTGTGCATTGAAGTGAATAGGTATTCTATCACAGGTATGTGTTTTCTTAACATATACAAGCGCTGGTTTTAATCATAGACAGAATCTCTTTTAAAGTTCTATTTCCATGACTCATGTTGTTTTATCGTGCTAATTGAAGTTGTGATATTTCAGGACATTGTGTCAACGTGTATAACCTCATGTACAGTCGGCGGAAAATTTATTTCGTTATGGAACTCTTTTCCGAAACTTGTGAAAGTCTAGCGTAAGATTATTGTTGTGTTGCGATGACACCTGTCCCAATACCTCATTCATCGTAAGTTTTTTTTTTGAGTATGAACTCATATGTAAGTTCAAGGGTCGATGACCTCACATGGGGTCATGTTAGGTCAAATGTCAAATGGGTTAACTAGGGGCAATGTGCTTCAGTGGTGGCTTTGTTTGGAGTTTGATTACTTCACTGTCTCTGATTGTTTTAGGACTTTATTTAAAAAAAAAAAAAAATTTTTTTTTTCAAAAAAAAAAAAAAAATTTTTTTTTGTCTAACTGAAGCGGTAATGTTACGCGTTAATTTCATTCCTAGATATCTCGTTTGAGACTCACAGCGCCATCTACCGGCGAAGGATGGCGAGCAGTGACATAACGTCAATTTCTGGTTTGCCCTAAAGCTGCGTTCTGTTGTAATGTTGGTACGGTGAATAATTAATGTGTTTTCTAGTACATTATAGGTATTTTAAGCCTACACAGTTTATTACTTTGTTAAAAGTTATCGTGGTGAAATTGGAGAATAATTTTTTTTTGTCTTCATGCGGTGAGCGCATTTGGTGTAAATGGCCCATACTCTCTATGGTCTTGAAGTGGAACGCGGCGGAACGCATCCGTTCTGATTTTGACATCTGGAGTAAGAGCGGTGAGGCCTGTCACTCTCTGTCAGGATGCCGTGAGCAGTGCACACGTATCTCTGAGGGCACTCGCTAAGGCTTCGGCCATTTTTTTATAATTTAGAGATGGGTGCTTAGACCCAAACGCATCTCGTTGAAAATAACTGCAACGACACAGTGAACAAAAGGTGAGTGCGTCGAAGTTTGTCGTGAATCAAGTGATCGTGTTATTTTTGCGGTTACAAGGCCGATCTTAACGAAATCTGTTGTTTTTTTGTCGCAGCCTAACTTTAACATTTTTAACGAAATGAAGTGAGGACATCGTGGTCGCGTGTGGACCGTCACCAAGCCTAGACTTGTATTCTTGCCAGGTGAGATGAGCAGGATTTCGTTTACGTAGTGTTCAAAGAGTTTGCGTTGAGAAGTCGTGCGCGAGGTTGTAGTTCGAGGATTAAATGTTTTGTGGTTTTCAGTGATTGTTGTGCTGGCCGCTACCGGCGGGCCAACATAGGCAATTGAGCGGTCGAAGGGCGTGGCGCGAGACTTTGCTGACGTCTCTGCATGCCCCACCGAAGTCACCGCGACGCGGAGTCACTTCTTGAGGCTTCGTGGACCGAGGAGAGACAGGCAGAGGGTCTGCATGCTGGCGCCGCAATCTTTTAAGGTGATATCCATCCGTAACTTTTGTTCCGTTCTCTTGAACATGCCACGTGTCAACGTAGTGTTACGAAATATCTTGCTAGTGCTATTAGTCGTAACAAGCTTCACACAAACACAATTCACGTTAGATTAAATTAAGGCGCTAAGCCGGCCTCATCTGATATTTTATTTTTAAACTAAAAGTCAATCCTTATCCGTCCTCGGTCAGAGACATAGTGTAAATCTCTAGGTAGAAAGCCCTGCCTAAAACATTGTGACTTGCATGCTAGCATTAAGCCTACATTAAGGTATTTTATTTCTTTGTATAAGCCGAGAATGTGTGTACTGATTATACATACCATTCGGTTTGAACACTAAACTTGTTTACATTTCTCTCACCTGTAAGTAATTCCTATATAAACTCTTTCATAGTTTTGAGTGATAAACTATGTGGCGCCCTCTTCTAGCAGCACTATATGGTGACAGCTGAAAACCTGAAAGTAATTACCTCCTGAGATTCTCTACCTAATCTAGCTAGTGCGGTGCATGACATCAAGTGTGGACGACTCTTACGAGCCCGTCAAGTCGCTCTCACACCCAAGTGACTGACAACCGTCACAGCTTGCTATCATATACGGTTGCACGTTACAAGTATTTAGTTTCTTAATATTAATTTATTTTTAGTTTAATTTTAATAGTCTTTGTTTTAAATATCATCTTTACATGTTTGTTGAATAAAGTAATATCTCCAAAAGTTGTTATGTTGTTCAGTATTCAAGGCGTGAATTTATCATGTTTCCGTTTTCAATTTTAAGTAGTATTGAAATTGGCCAGTTGCTCGTGGAAATTAATCGCTATATTGCCTTGGACGGCTTTCAACAGGTTTTTAAATAAATTATTTGCTATCACGAGGTATGTACATCTACCAATCCAATTAATTGTTGAGTGTACAATCAGCAATGGGACCCGGGTATGTCCTAAAACTACGACCAAGACCACAGGGGAATGGGCAGCAGCATTCCTAGAGTGCGGTGGAGATACTGCAATCGCCAACCCGCATGCCAAGCGTGGCGATTATGGCATTTACCCCCATGAAATTGGGGGAGGCCTATGTCCAGCAGTGGACGTCCTAGGGCTGATATGGTGGTGGTACCATCAGCATCAAAAGTAGCTTCGCATTTGAATAGTTGAATAGTTCTGGTACCAAGGCCCTGAGTCTCTCTCGAACCGTCGTTTTGTCAGTTTAAAAGAAGTATAAACGTCAGACAGCATGTTTGTTCCATTATTTGAAATAACTTTTCTCATTACAAAGACTACGCAAGGTAAGGGTGCTTTCAGGGCACACGTTATAGGACTGTGTGACACAAGGTGGTGTAGACTCTGCCTTGAAGCGGAGGAGACACCTGCACACATCCTACCCAATTGCCGCAGTCGTAGCTCTATGGGCAAACACACCATGTGCCCTGAAGAGATTGAATTTCTCGAGTTCAGCCAAACCCTGCAATTATTTGTAATAGCAGGCCATGAACGAGAATTACTGTAGATGGCGATCTACAGTAATTCTCGTTCATGGCCTGGTACATCAGAATGCGAATGGCTTGGTACATCAGAATAGCTACCACCCGAAGAATAATAACACTCCATTATTTCAATTGACTTTCCTCAACGTCGTAATTTCTACTTTAAACAATTACGTATATTGAAAAAGTCCTAAGATACATATTGGTTGTAGTTTATAACAACATCAATTTGTTAAGTAGAAGGGCTTGGTTGTTATCATTACTGAAGTACTCTGACATCAATTTTCAAATGAATTGTGTTGTCGGGAATTAAAACCCGTTTTCTATTAATCCTTTAAATTCGAAGTTCTTAGTTATTTAATAAGTACCTATCTCGTGAAAATGTTATTAGATAATGCTCTAGACAGAGATTTCCAGATGATGCTTTTACCTTTGAGTATCCTGCAGTTACTTTACTTCCAACCAAAATTCAATATTTGTCGTGCATTTGTTACTCCGAATGGAACATGGGGAAAAGTTCATTTGATGTTAGGTGTTGTTGTTATAGTTCTTACGAATGTTGGGAATACCTTTCTCAACGATTTCGTTCCTGGCAATTCTATAGATGAAGCTATATTTAAATTAGATTTAACTGACGCAGTGTTTTACAGTGTTTCTAGTATATTAGTGTGCGTTACGCATATAGTGCAAGCTGATAAAAATGTGCAGCTAGTTATTAAGATGCAGAAAGCCTTTAGAGTATTGCACGACACCAATGGGTTGAGAAGATTTCAAAGAGAAAACTGGTTTTTCGTTGTTACATTTTTTCTTTCATATTTGCTATACAACTTGAGTTATACAGTCTTCAACATTTATAAAATAACACACTGCATATATAACATGATTTTATTTTATTTCGACGTGAACGTTATTGTCGCTGTACGAATAGTGAAGTTTTTGGAGTACGAGCTGATACTCTGGAGGAAAGAACTGCAGCGATTTCTAGAAACTTGTTCGAAGACAAATCATGAGCAGCTTGTTAAATATTTGGTTGACGCCAGTGACGAGCAAAAACGACTTTTCAGCGCTTACACAAACATAATTGAAGCTTTTAAGCTTTGTTCTGGTGTCTTCGGCATGCCGGTAAGATCCTTGCCAACTTCATTACGTAGTAGTCAGTTTCATATAGTTATTACAGCAATAAAAATAGTGTAAAGGTTGTGTAATAGTTCATTGTGATACAAATGACCTACTCGTACGTTGATAAATAAATAAATAAATAAATATTGGGGGACAATCTTACACAAATCGACCTAGTCCCAAACTAAGCAAAGCTTGCACTATGGGTACTAGACGACGACATTCATACTTATATAGATAAATACATACTTAAATACATAGAAAACATCCAAGACCCAAGAACAAATATCCGTGATAAATGCACAAATAAATGCCCTGGCCGGGATTCGAACCCGGGACCTCTAGCTTCGGAAGCAGAGTCACTACCAACTAGGCTAAACAGGCCGTGAATCGTTGATCATTACACTATAGGTGGTTATTACTCGAGAGATTGTTTTTTCACTCGCAAATGTGTTGAAAAACGTAGTATGAAATTCGTGAGGCTGATTATTATACCCTATGCTCCCTTATCGCGCTCGCCGTGCGGCTTGCGCGACTAATATCGGCTCTAGTGCAATTTTAATGTTGAACGTACTTCATTTATATCACAAATTGTGATTTATTCATTCATTTCAAGACTGTTCAGTCTCGAGACCATAGCAACCCATAGCACTTATAGTACTCGGCGGTTAAGAAATCAATCCTGACACCTGTCATTTCCATACAGTTTATAACCTAAAAGTCACTTCTTAACCACCGTCCACTATAGCCTCTGGGATTCGTCTGCTCGTTTGCCTCCTATTTCATAAAAAAACACTTTTTTGAGAGCGAATAGTTTAACAAATATCGACCACTTTAGCTTAGTTGGTAGTGACCCTGGCTACGAATCCGGGGGTCCCAGTTTCGAATCCTGGTCAAGGCATTTATTTGCGTGATAAACACGAATATTTGTTCCTGGGTCTTGGACTTTTTCGATGTATTTATTTATCTACAGTATCTTTGTGCGATCGCATCAGAAATGAGGCCATCCGCAGTAGAACCAAAGTGACCAACATAGCCCTCCAAATCGCTAAACTTAAGTGGCAGTGGGCGGGGCACATTGCACGTAGAACCGATGGCCGTTGGGGCGAAAATGTTCTTGAGTGGCAACCACGTACTGGAAGGCGCTGCGTGGGTAGGCCCCCCACAAGGTGGACTGATGACCTGGTAAAGGTCGCGGGAGTCCGCTGGATGCGAGTGGCGCAGGATCGGTCATTGTGGCACTCTTTGGGGGAGGCCTATATTGACGTCTTTCGGCTGATATGATGATGATGATGAACTTAAGAATAAAACTCTTGTCGGTGTAACCGATGAAGTATGCAGTTATAATATTTTCCTCTCTTGCCTTCTACTTTCCCCTCCACAATGGTGCTTATAAAGAAATCGTGTCGCACCAGGTGACCGAACATGGAATTCGAAACCGGGATCCACGGCTTTGTAGGGTCACTATCAGCTAAGCTAAAGTGGTCAATAATTGTAAAACTATTATTATTCATTATTTATAAATAAGTCTTTCAGGTATTGGTGCTGATGATTGAAGGGTTTGGACATCCTCTGATCTACATCCAATTTGTGTTAGACCACACCTCGACAGAAGAGTCCAAAGTAAGATTTCTTGATTCGTATATGAAAATAATTTGTTACGTACAATTTTTAGGTCTAAAACTATTCATGGAACAAACAATTTAAATGAAATACATATAAAGATTTAACCCGAAAATAAATTAATAACTAACTTAAACTGAAACTATTGGCCCGCCCCAATCACTTTCACTGGGCACGGTTCCCATAAGCCTGGCCGCGGTGTTGCTTCGCTGAATGGCAATGCCGATTCGCTGTCCAATGAACGAGCCAACCCTGCGGTCACGCGAGGTCCGGATAAGCATATAACTTAAATCTTTTAAAGTCGGATAGGTTTCTTCAGAAAATGAGTGTAAAAACCTTTTAATGGTTGTGAACCCTGGAGTTTCAAGAGCTGAAGCCATTAAACCATATGCTTGACCCGACGACCCGACTTGCACCGACATTGTATAAAAAACTTGATGCTGTCGCTGTTTCAGGTCGCCTCTGCACTGAGTCTCATGGTGTCATTGGTGTGGATATTAAAGACATTCACGCTACTGAGCTACTTATGCGTGGGTTGCCAGCAGTTCTATCTGGCTGTAGCCGACGTGGATGCTGCCTGCGCGGTGATACAAGCAGATGATGGATGCTTGGGTAGGTATACTCTTTTTTCTGCTATGGTGATGGCAAAAATGGCAGTCGTTAATCACCGACCGCCGACCTCAAGTAATGGATTGGCTCCTTAGGGCACAACTGGAAAAAACGTCAGGAGGATGATAATAATAATAATCGTATGGCATTTATTTTTCGAAGATCTGATGCGATCTCCGAGAAGACGGTACGGTTGCCAGTTTTTGTTGCACTTTTATTTATTACTCCCTACGGACGTGGTGCAACTTCGACCCCCCTTGTCAAGTGAGTGGGCAACTTGACAGTTAGAAGTGCTCAAGCCGCCCGAAGGCCTCTAACTTAGCTCAGGATCAACGACTTAACGTGCCTTCCAGAGCACGGGACGCGGCACGCGGGCGCCTGTTGGTCATGAGCGCTCACAAAGGAGGGTGATGACGGCAAGCCCCTATACATCCTCCAAATTTCAAATTAAAGGGAAAAATTTTATGCTCCGAGGAGGATTCGAACTTGCGAGATCTAGCATACACGGCCAATCGCTCTAGCCTCTGAGCTATCGGAATAACCAAGCTCGAGCACGAAATCCTTCTCTAGTTCCCTCTTACAACGCCTTAGGCAGGCGTACAGCGACATCTACCGTATAAGACTTAGGCTTCCATTAACGGCACCAACGTCTCAAACTACATTGAGAAATCGTCAGTAACGATGCGCCATCCCATACTAAATTATTTTTTTACTAAAGCAGTAACGCTGCTAACGAAAATTCCAAATTTCAAATTAAATGGAAAAAAGCTTAATACAAAATTAATTCACTATACATCCTGTCTGATGGTAAACAGATGGTAGTTTAATGACGTTTACGATCCCAGAACAATCGGCAGCGTACTCGTACAGCCAACCATTTTTATTTGTGGAATTCGTTTATTGACAAAGACAAATGCTGGTCCCTCACTTTCAATTCAGCGCATCTTCGGGTGCTCTGGCGACTTTACTGTCTGGTAGACAGTAAACACCACATACATACAAGTAGGGGGTTTTATTATAGCTAGAGTTTTCTGTAAGATAGAGGCACTTCCCCAATTGGCATTATACATTCCGCTGTGCTACTTATCTAGAAATATCTGATTACTCGTGTCACGCATGATCCTGACCTCCAATGGCCCCAGTACTTTGTTGCAACCTGCACGCCACTGATTCTGGTATGTCATTCACCAGTCGGCTAGATAGAGGCAAAACACAGGGGAAACACATTTCGTTTGGGGAATTCACTGTACAGAACAACGCAGCCGTAATAAAATCACTCTAGCTTACTAATACACAACGAATGTGGAAGCAAATCGCTCTGCAACGTGCTTTTGATTCATCTGGACTGGAATCGCAAGCGTCCTTATGCTTCAGTGTCTGCTTACCAATAAGCTTGCTTTTTTTCTCACCGTCGTAACGTTAGATACATGATATTTACATAGTCTGAGTCCGAATATTGAAGTAGCAATTAAAAAGGGCATAATATACTATGGTCTATGCTGCAATTTGCTATGCCCTCTTTTTGACCCGCAAAGTAGCAATATTTGTGTCCACATACACGACAATAGTGACGAAATTATAGCGGCCATTTAAAAAGTTTTTTATACAGTAAACTTGCTTATGGCTTGATGGTTAGCAGACCCCATCGCCTATTGACTCTTGCGGCTCCAAAGAAAAACAAGCGTGTTGTAAACCTTTATTAACTTGAGGAATCTCGGACGCTGACTGTACATATGCAGGCCCCTCACTCTCAGCACATCGTATTCTCGGGAGCTCTGGTGACTTTATTAATCACCAAGAAACACAACACCACCACCACCACCACCACCATATCAGCCCTAGGACGTCCACTGCTGGACATAGGCCTCCCCCAATTGAATGGGGGGTATATGCCATAATCGCCACGCTTGGCATGCGGGTTGGCGATCGCAGTATCTCCACCGCACTCTAGGAATGCTGCTGCCCATTCCCCGGTGGTCTTGGTCGTAGTTGTGTGTGGTGGTCGTAGAACACAACACCACACACAGTTTTTTCATTAAGAGGGCGCAGTACGTTTGATTCTCCATACAAACGTATTTATGCTCTCATTTTAAAACGCCATGCTTGAATAACATGAAACTTTGTAAACACAATGGGATCGAGCTAGTCTAGGGCGGAAATTAGTTTCTGTTACTTGAAATTATAATGGCGAAAAAATACAGCGATTATTAAGGTTTTCATACAAGCCGTAAGAAACTCAAAAAACCGCTGTATTTTTTTTCTTTTTCAATTTCTAGCAACAGAAACTAATTTCCGACTTAGGTATCCCATTGTGTATACAAAGTTTCATGTTATTCTAGCATATCGTTTTTAAATGAGAGCCTAAAAGTTTGTATGGAGAAACGATCCACACCGATCGTACTGCGCCGTCTTAAGTTTTTCGGACAGTTTTTTTTTATTTGTTTATTTATGACAAATCGCTGTGGTCTACCTTTCTTAAATTTCCCTGGGTTCTACCTCTCAAAATAAATCACAGTATCGACTATCGTTGGCCAGACTCAATTTTTTTTTCAGTGTGCGTACACCGGCTCTCCAAGAACGTCCATCGCCTTGGCGAATGCGTGGGAGCTAGACATGCGATGCGCGCTTGCAACCTTGTCTCTATCGGCGCAGGCACACCGCTGCAACTTCTGATGCTGTTTGGGACTTACACTGTAGTTCTTCTGCAGTTCGCGTTTCTGTAAAAGCCTAGGACACTTTTGCGGAAGTTTGTATTTATATCCGCGTAGGAGATTTTATTTCGTAATTTTATTAAAATTTTGATAGCATTCAAGAATTCATATGTGTATTTTCGAATTAGTATATCTGCCCGGCTAGTATGATAGCTTATACCGTCACGTTTTATGTGACGTTTCAGTACATTTTGGCCATATAACGTGACGGTATAACCTATCATACTAGCCGGGCTGGTCATGTGTAATTTGCCTAATGAATCCTTGTTAGTTAAAGTGCACATCCATTTAGGTAAATGGTCTGTATTAAATTAACTCGTATCTTAACATTTTCTCGTTGTTGCTATCTTGTATGGGATAATTCTGGCCTAATATAATAGATTCTACATATAAATTTTGGTCTTTTCATTAACAAAATGTAGTTTCCACGATTGATTATTCAACTAAAAACTTCACTTTCAAGCTAAAAACTGTTTTTTCCTATTAAAAGCGACTATCCATTTCCTTGCTAATCCATACTAATATTATAAATGCGAAAGTAACTGTCTCTCTGTCTGTTACCTCTACACGCTTAAAACGCTAAACCGATTAAGATGAAATTTGGTATAGATATAAGTAGTTTGAGTACTGAGAAAGGACATATGATAGTTTTTATTCCGGAAATCATTCCTTAGGCGTTGAAAAGGGGGGGGGGGGGGGGTTTAAGTTTGTATGGGCAAGCGATATTTAATCCTGCGCCTACAACAATTGAATAGCAATTATTTCTATAACATTAAGATTTCCACGCGAACGTTACGTAGTCGCGGGCAAAAATATACACAATAAAGGCAAAAAGAGAGTCCGTTACTAAGTACTTTAATAAAAGCACCATATCCATATCCTTCAATCAGTTTATTGAAATCATCAATACTATAGTCATAATTGGAGTTCATAACATTTGGCATGTGTAACCATCTTTATTTTTCATTTAGAAATTTGTATGTGGGTAGTACGCACAATTTAATTTGACAGTGTAAATTTATAAAGTCTATAGGTAAGTAAGTCTTAGGCTTTGACATACCTAAACGTCAATTTGTTTACAATACGTCACACTCTCGTATGCTTTATGCTACATTTTTCGACTCGCCGTTATACTCTGAATTGGCTGAAACTTAAGTCCTAGAATAGCTTATGAGGATTTAAACCACCCTATTTCATAGACCTTACTTGCACCCCCGATTTCATTCCTTTGGGGGAAATCATCGGGACAAAAAGTTTACTATAGGTGAATCCAGTATATCTATTAGTACTTATACAAAAATCATCTTGATCTGTTCTGCCGTTTTTGCGTGAATGAGTAACAAACATCCAAATTATTGCGCAGTAGTAATATCTTGCGCGGACGCGGAGTAGAGATGCGATACTGAGTCGAATGTCAGTTGACACTGACAGCTGACAGCTTGCTATGCTAGTATCGTGCCGCCTCCGCCCCGCCAAGGTACTAAGTTGCCTTAGGTACCTTCCTGATTTGAAGATGCGGAGGAAAACTGTCAGCTGCGAGTGTCAACCGATACGAATGCAGTACTGCCCCACTTCTGCGCATGGTATTACTACTGCGCAAACGTAATACCTTTGTATCCCCTGGTTATATGTATGGAGTACCCCCTCCCCCTACTTTAATGTTTTTTCGTCATTCCATATCACTTTTACGTAGCGGTTCATACGAGTAGAACACACCTTCCTGTTAAATGTTTTAATTGTATTTGTAGTGCTTATAGTCTCCGAGTTACTTCGGCTGTCACATACATATGAAAAGACGGACGGACTGGTTCCGTTTTTATTATTTTGGCTACGGAACCTTAAAAGTACTATTCGTAATTGTATTGTAAACAACACTACTAATAATAAAGTACATATATTAAAATAGGTTCTCGCTGGTGGTAACCCTAGTGCTGACGGCGGGGCCACGAAAGAGCGCGTTGCGTGCGATAGAAAGAGATGGCCACGTTTAGGCACGTTCGGCATACCTAAATGGAGGATTTGTTAACAGAGAAACTTCTGTACTTGTACTATTACTTATTCTGTGGTAATACTGACAGTATTTCGTCAAGTGAGAAAATCTCGCATCAGTAAGCTCACGTCAAAGCAAAATACCTATGATATATGATATTCGCTCCTGCCCCGCCAACTCAGGAAATCACCTTACGATGAAATAAATAAATGAACTTTATTCTGCAAGTAGGAGGCAATGGCACTATTACAACTATTACAAGTCAAAACCTACTAGCGTTTCTGCAAAAGAAATTCTGCATAAGAGATGGTTGTTTATAGGCAATATTTGTCTTTTGTCAGTAAAAATGTTAAACGATAACTTAATTAGAATGTGTACGTTAAACAGTAGTTTCTTAGCATTTATTTAAAACGAATTACGTATTTAAATAAGAATACTTATAGAAAATAAAATTTTATGACTACTAAACTAAAGCAGTTTCCTTGTTCTCAGTGGTATGTGATGTGTAAATATAATACAACAGTGGACTCGTAAATACTTCACACTATTGGGCTCACGTTTATTTCTACATAATATCTACTTGTACTTCAACATTTAAACATAAGTTACTTTACACTTAATAGGTACAAATCAATATAAAGGAATTGCTCGTTTAATGATATTAGATATAATTAACAGGTCCAAATGATTATTTAAATTTGTAAAATATCCGCTAAAACTCAAAAAAATTACAAAGAAACATAAGTACACAGGATTCTTTACTATAATTCCTCCTTTGATTTCATTATACGTTCTCAAATAGGATTGCCTGCTCTATTTCTCTACCTACTGTAATTGACCTTAAATCTAAGACAAGTTTAACATAGTAAAAGAATAACACCCTTTTCTTTTTCACTCAAAATATTACGATCTTGTACTTTTGTATCAGGATTTGGATTTTTTGTTGTTTCCTGCCCATTCGCATTTTTTCCTTAACTTAGTAAAGTTGTTTCTCACAGCAAAATTCATTCATTAGGTATGATGACAGATTGTTTCAAGTTTTAGGATATAAGTAAGCCGCTTTTTTCAATTTTTCAATTCGTTTTTGTACTGAAGAATACAGCTGAAGATCTTCCGTGAATAAAAGCATTTCCGTCCTTCTTGGGAGAACGCGTATAGGATATCTATAGAAATCCCTGCGGTGTTAAACATTGCTCTGCACAACAACACAGCTGAAGATCTTGAAGTGGCGTCCGAAGAGCTCCCCATCCCCCCGGATTTGAGGCAGCGGCGGATTCAGCGTCTCTGGGAGGAAGACCGACGTGACTCCTGCCAGGACGCCAGTACGCCGAGGATGGTCAGCGGAAGTGCTCTTGAATTTTCAATTTAGCTGCATAAGAGCGCGTATAGGATCTCTGTAGAAATCCTTACCGTGCGGGTGTTAAACATTGGTCTGCACACCACAACACAGATGAAGATCTTGAAGTGGCGCTTGAAGAGCTCCCCATCCCCCAGGCTTCAGGTCTCTGGGAGGAAGAGTGACATGACGTGACTGCTGCCAGGATGCCTAGTAGGTATGCCAAGGATGGTCAGCATATGTAAGTGCTCTTTAATTTTCAATTTAGCTGCATAAGAGCTTTTCCGTCCCTCTTGGGAGAACGCGTATAGGATCTCTATAGAAATCCCTGCGGTGTTAAACATTGGTCTGCACACGAACACAGCTGAAGATCTTGAAGTGGCGTCCGAAGAGCTCCCCATCCCCTAGGGTTTGAGGCAGCGGCTGGTTCAACGTCTCTGGGAGGAAGAGCGACGTGAGTCCTGCCAAGACGCCGAGTATGCCAAGGATGGTCAGCGGAAGTGCTCTTGAATATACAGCCTGGAAAGTAAAGTAAATTGTTACTTTTTTTATCGTGGTGAAAGTCCTGTGCGTGTACAGTCAGCATCAAAAATAGCTTAGCAAATGAAGGGGTCAAAAGGTCTCATTGCCTTATCATAAAGACTTTTGAACTTTTCAAATGCGTACGAGTAGTAACTTTTGATGCTGATTGTACCTACTACACAGTAATGTGGAATTTCAACCTACTAAAATATATCCCACTGCTGGGCCTGTGCCTCTTCTTATGGATGAGGGAACGGGCAGCAGGCCCCACGCTGGCCCAATGGGATTTAGGGCAAAGGCTATGTCAGCTTACCATTAAGCTTGTTTACCACTCACCAGGTGCCCGATGTATGGGCAGGCCAGCAGGCCGACGATGATAAAGCTGGAAGCGCCCATGACCTGCGCTCTTTCTTTCCTAGAGCGATGGCGTATATTGACACTCCGGAGTTGCGCTAGAACAGCGTTTAGCCAAAATGGCAAAAACAACAAGCTTGGCAATGCCCTGAGGGCTCGGTCATAATTTAAGGCGGCGGCAGCGGCAGAGCAGTAGCCATATATGTGACTTAGAGATCGCGCTCTGATCTCATAGGCACGTCCCCGGCCGAACCACGGGTGCACAAGTCAATAAAGGACCGCCAATGTGCCCATGATTCTTCAGTCGTCTACTGCTGGGCACAGGCTTCCATGAGAGGGAACGGGCAGTCCCCACGCTGGCCCAATGCGGTTTTGCGGCTATGGCGTCAGCATACTATTAGCAAGCTAAGCGTAAGCTTGTTTACCACTCACCAAGTGCACGATGTATGGGCAGGCCAGCAGGCTGATGGTAAACTCTTGCAACTATAGTGGTAGCACTTGAATGCCTTACCCTTCAAGAAGTTCGAAAACCGTACCGTAAGCAACCACTTAGGTTCTAAGGCGGGAGGATGAACACTCTGCTGACGGCGGTGCTGGAAAGCGGCTGTAAACATCATGTCGAACAGTCTAAGTTTGACTCATTAGGACGGGTAGATTGCCCTAACTTACCAGGTGCATGATGTATGGGCAGGCCAGTAGGCCAAGGCCGGCGAGGAAGCTGGTGGCGCGGCGCTTAGTTCATATTATCAAACTTATTTCTTTGCACCTTTCATAAATCACTGTTTAGCCCAATGGTTGGCTGGTAGAGAATGCTATTTGGCATTAAGCCCGCCATTTGTACAATTTCATTTTGTGCAATAAAGTTTAAATAAATAAATAAACGAAGCTGCGATGCACAGCCGCCCCAGCATCGCCAGCGCTACCGAGATCCACGGCCAGTCTGGTCTTGTTCTCTTTTACTACATTGGTGGCAAAGAAGCGTACGGTCAAAATGATGGTAAATGGTCACAGCAGCATAAGAATGCTTGCAACTGTAATGGTAATACTTAAATGCCTTACCCTTTAAGAAATTGTATACTCCTTTCTTGGAAAATCTCATACTGCAATCCCTCGGGGAACTCGCGGGAGCTCGTTCCACAACCAGATCGTTTGAGGGAGGAAATTCTTCTAAATCCGCACCGTAACCAACCATTTAGGTTCTATGCGCTGCTGACGGCGGTGGTGGAAAGTGGCCGTAAGCGTCATGCCGAACAGTAGAACAGTAATTTTGACTCATTAGGACCTGTAAAATTCCCTAACTCACCAGGTGTACGATGTATGGGCAGGCCAGCAGGCCAAGGCCAGCGAGGAAGCTGGCGGCGCCCATGGCCTGCGCGCGCAGCACGGTGGGGAGTAGCTCGCCGAGCTGCACGTAGAATACCGCGAAGGAGGCCGCGATGCACAGCCGACCCAGCATGGCCAGCGCCACCGTGATCCAAGGCCAGTCTGGATTGGATTGTTCTTTTAAATGAGTGATATTTTTTAAACCATATAATGATTGAACCTGGTCACAAAATTTCTCGAGAATCGGTTGAGAAATGCGACCTGCAGTGCAGAACAGCTGGACATCCGGATATACGACATCATTTTTGGCAAAGCTTTGCTCGCACTTTGATTTCACTCGTCAAAAAATCATCGAGCAAAAACTGTGTTTCTAGATCATGATTCCCAGATCCAGGACGCCACTCTGAATATCTACATCATCATCATCATGTCAGCCGAAGGACGTCCACTGCTGAACATAGGCCTCCCCAAAGACTTCCACAATGACCGGTCCTGCGCCAACCGCATCCAGCGGACACCCGCGACCCTTACCAAGTCCAGTCAGTCCACCGTGTGGGGGGCCTGCCCACGCTACGCCTTACGTACGTAGTCGCCACTTGAGAACCTTTCCGCCCCAACGGCCATCGATTCTACGTGCTACATTGTGTAAATTCTACATATGTTGATACTAATATGATGTTGACTGTCCAACAAATCCTAACTCACCTTCAGGTACAAACACGCAGCAAAGACAGGCCAGCCCGCCAATGCAGCTGAACAGGCAGAGCACCCAACGCCGCCCAAAACGCTCCATACAACGCCACGCGAGGAAGTACGAGGGCACTTCGACCGCGCCGCCTGAAATAACAGCAATCGTCATCATCACCATCATCAGCTCGCAGTCGTCCACTGCTATATACGTAGGCCTTTGCTAATTCGTGCCACCACACTCGGCCCTCAGTTCTCCTCATCCAACCTCGTCCCGTCATTTTCTTCAGGTAGTCGGTACACCATACGGGAGGTCGCCCCACAGCGCGAATAGCTTAATATCTCAATAGAAATAATTAAGCAGAACTAAGTTTTAAGTAAGGCTACTTGCACTGAGGCGGGAACTGTATGCAGTATTTTTTATTTACCGATGTCGTCCTGATTTCCTCATTAGTCAATTTACTGTCATTAATTTGTGCATAAATTGAACCCGGGTATGTCCTAAAACTATAGGCTAATACTGAATCAGTATCAATCAGTCAGCAACATCTTAGGCCTTGTCATCGCTTTCCATCAGGAGAGACTAAGGCCAATCGCTGGTCAGTCTATCATAAAAAAAAAACTACGCCTACGAGTAAGACCACCGGGGGATGGACAGCAGTATCTCCGCAGTGCGGTGGAGATACTGCGATCTCCAATCCACATGGCGATTATGGCATTATACCCGCCATGCAGAAAACAAAGAAGCCACGACCCCGAGGTCCCGGCGGCTCGTTAGAAGGAAGCCTATGTCCATTGACGTCCTTCGGCTGATAAGATGATGATGATGACATTTGTGTAGGAATATTATATTGCGCAAAGGCTGGGTCGTATGTATCCAGTACTGTACTTGTAGCCACACTCCCGCGCAAACCAGGAAGCACTCTACTGTAAATGTACTTTTTCTACTCCAGCATTATAATCTGTCAGTTAAATGACTGACAATAGTATTAAAACAATAAACTTTTTTTAAATATTTTTAGAGGCACACGGCATTTTCCGTATTCTGCCACCATATCGATTTTTAATTAAAATTTTTTTGCCGTCGTACAAAAAGTATTGTATGAACCGTTACATAATTCTCGTAGGTCTTAAAATTCTCGAGTCACAATAAGGCCTGACTTGTCGATGCGGAGGCGGTACGATATGAGAAAACTGTCAGCTGTCAGTGTCAACCGATATTAATGCAGTACTGCCCCACTTCTGCGCATGGTATTACTACTGCGCAAACGTATTACTGACAGTATTTCGTCAAGTGAGGAAATCTCAGATCGGTAAATTCACGTCAAAGAGCAAAATACCTATGACATATCGCTCCCGCCCCGCCAAATCAGGAAGTCGCCTAAATTTTAAGAACCCTTATTTTAAAATTGTTGCATGAAATAGTAAAATGTGTGCTGTAAAGAATCCGTAATGCTACTTCCAGATTTGTCGGTGCGGAGACGGTACGATATAAGAAAACTGTCAGCTGTCAGAGTAAGGCCTATGCAGAAAAATTACTAACGGGTCCTCCAACCTGGTTGTACTGTATCAGTCGGTGAAGCAGAAGTGTATTGCAGCGCAAATGACCATACAGCACCTAAACGAGAAGCAAGAACTGGCCTCTCAATTAAAAGACCTCAAGACCTCTGTCCAAGATGTGTGCAATCACTCGGCTCCAGAAAAGGCTAGTTACGCAAACGTTATTAAAGCTTCGAATAAATTAATTCGACCAACCAACCTAAGCTCTCTGGCTGTCTTCCCGACAGACAAAGAAAAAAGTAGCGAGGACACAAGAAACCTAGTCCAGCAAATCATCAAGCCCAAAGACCTAAATCTACAAGTTCATGGAATGCGGAAGACAAAAAATGGTGGCGTTATTATCAGTACTGCCAGTGACGAGGACATCAAAAAATTAAAAGCGTCACATAAGTTCACCACCTCGGGTCTGTCTATTTCGGACCCTATAAAAAGAAAGCCGAGGGTCATTATTTATGGTCTCCCCAAAGATTTGGCTGAGGAGGAATTCTTTGAACAGATGTACGTCCAGAATATTGCTCCCAAATTCCCTCAAATGTCTCGTGAGGCCTTTCTTGGTGCTACGAAATTGAGCCATAAATCAGGTAAAAAGGATAGCCAGTCCTGCAAATTTGTTTTAGAAGTCATGCCCACTATACGCAAAGCCCTAATCAACCAGGAACGCGTCTTTCTAAACTGGTCGTCTTACTCCATCAAAGACTTCACACTTGTATCCCGATGCTTCAACTGCCAGCAATATGGACACTCCGCCAAATTCTGCCGCGAAAAGGAACCTACCTGCGGTCACTGTGGTCAGGTGGGCCACGCCATGAAGGACTGCACAAAGAAAGAAGCCGCCTCCGTCTGTGCGACATGTCAGCGGTACAAAAAACCAAGTGCTCACAAAACAGGAGATGAACACTGTCCTGCTCGCGTTCATGCCGTAACTAGCTATATAAATTCAACCGATTATGAGGGCGCCTAAGAGCGCCATAGTAAGGTACTGTATTTTAGCACTTTATTAAATTAATTTAAATGGACAACTTATTAAGTAATGATTGTGTGAACGTTCTTGGGCTGATATGGTGGTGGTGTTTTATTTATTTAATCGTGTGGCATTTATTTACGAACCGTGAGATCTTCGAGAAGACAAGTAAACGTAATACTGACAGTGTCTCGTCAAGTGAGGAAATCTCTATGACGTCAGTAGGCTGAGACAAAAGAACTAAATCCTGCCCCACCAAGTCCCAACACTGACAGCTAGCTGACAGCTAACGCCGGATTCACATTTAAAATCTGACGTGACGTATCGTGACGTGACTGAACGATATCGGCTCTATACATTTAGTAAGCACGGTTAGATTCACATTCATCTAATTATTACTGACACTGCACCAACAAATGCGAAGGAGGTATATGATTGAAAGTATAAAAAATAAAAATGCAACGCTCACCAATGAAAAATGCCAGATAATCATCCACTCCTAAATTAGGCGTATTATAACTTAAACTATTATATACGACACCCAGAGACACCCAGTTAAAAGTTAAGAGGATAAACTTCTTTCTGATGTTTGGATATCTAAATATATCTATAGGCGATGCTTTGCAATCTCCTTCGGAGTTTTGTTCATCAATTCTCTTATTTTCAGGATCTGGATCTTTAAACATTCTGTTAACAAGCTGTATTGATTTCTTTCTTATAGTTAAAGGTGAGTCTTTGTAAGTTTCACTTTGTCTTATTTTTGGTAAAGCTTCTTCTACATTAAAAGGTTCAACTTCATCATGGATTGGAGTGTCTTCTACAGCTTCAGTGGCTTCTGTATTCTTAAGTCTAGTTCTTCTATTTACGATCTCAGCTACTTCTAAGGCAATTATTCTTTCTAGAGATTCTGATTTGGGTGTTTCTTCTGGGGATTTTGGACTGGGTTTAAACGTTAACATGTTACTGATCCGTCTGTCTATGAATTCTTCTTTGTCTGTGAGCAAAGGGAAGCCCGTTATATGTCCATTGGCGTTGGATAGGATTGTGGCTTCTACATCTTCTTGTTCTTTGATTTTTTTCTGGAAAATAATAATACATAATAATGTAAAAGTAAAAAGTAAAAGTAGTTTATTCTTCAAATTAGGCATATAACATGCACCTATGAACGTCAATAAACTACCACCGGTTCGGAAAAATATACCTCTGCCACGAGAAGAACCGGCGTAAGAAACTCGTAATTGATTTCAATAACATAATTACGAATTTGGGTTGGAAAAACTTATGAAGTCCAAGGACCACAGACCACTTAACCTATAGACCCCGCTTACAAGGGCGCCCGCGTAAGCCAAGCCTAAGCTCAAAACACTTCAAGTGGTCACCACGCCCCCAAATATGCTCTTAGTATGCGGCCGATCGTTGACGAAGTAACGTGCAATATTCGACGCATTACTTGGCTTATAAAGTGCTCTAAATATGCCTTTTTGTATGGTTAAATTGTGTGGAAAGTGTAGCAAGACATCTAGTCTTCAAAAAGATGGGTTTTCATTCCACAGGTAAGCTATTTTTTACTTTTTTACCACGATAAAACAATAATAATTAAAAAGTCAAGGTTATCAAGTGAAGGTTGTAAACCTGGCGACGCGTTGATGTCTTTCAATGTCTGTCTCTTTCTTTCGCTCACTATTTTTTGTAATTCTGTCTTTGTCTAACCATTGCAGTCTCAAGTAGTGATGTGACTGATTGATTATTTAAACTTACGTACTTAACTGTTACTCGTGAAACAATATTAAATTATGGTGGAATATACGTAGGATACAGAACAAAACTTATATTTTTGAATAAAATAATGGAAATTTAAGTTACATGCATATGTACAATTATAAAAACATAAAAGTGTGTTCAAATCAAATTTATATCCTAACTATAATACTACAAATATGAAAGTCACTCTGTCTGTATATCTGTCTCTGCGCGTCTAAACTGCTAAACCGCAGATGAAGTGTCTTTGCCCCCGAAGCTAATGTCCCGGGTTCGATTCCCGGTAAGGGCATTTGTTTCTATGGTGAGCAGAGACATTTGTTTCTGAGACTTGGACGATTTGTGTAAAAATAATCCCCTAATATTTATTTATTTATTTGTATTTGCATTCATTTTATGTGTTAATGATTATGATCACGATGTGTTAATGGACCCGGGTATGTCCTTAAACTACGACCACCGGGGAATGGGCAGCAGCATTCCTAGAGTGGCGGTGGAGATACTGCGATCGCCAACCCGCATGCCAAGCGTGGCGATTATGGCATTTACCCCCCATGAAATTGGGGGAGGCCTATGTCCAGCAGTGGACGTCCTAGGGCTGATATGGATGGATTATGATTATTGTTCTTATACATTTATTCCTATTACCATACCATAGGATACATATGAATAACATATGAACTGTCTCAAGTCACCTTACTGTATACTCTACAGACTGTACAGGCGAGAAATTTGATTTCTGGGCCACTTCGTACTTTGTCACAGTGAAAATCAATGTGAAAGCTGCTAGAAATCTCATATGACTTGACACTGTGACAAGGTACGAAGTGGCCCAGAAATCAAATTCCTCCACTGTACATTAAACAATAAGCATTTATATTTAGTTAATATCTTTGAATTAAAAACAATTTAAATTGCTTTTCGTGTTTTTATTGATTCCAATTTAAAACTTAAATTTACACTTATATTCTGTAGTATCTTTTTCGAGTGTGTCCCATCACTACACAAAATGGCGCGCATCACGCACCGTACACGTGATTGCTCGTTGACCTTGTACTAGCCAATCACAGTGCACTTGTCGCCCCCCGCGCCCCGCCAATTTGGCAGTTTGAGATTCAAGACAAAGTTCTATGAAGCGGTGTCTATAGGGTTAAGTGGTCAGTGCCAAGGACTCAGTTCACGACGCAACAAGTTACTATTCTACAAGGCTAAACTGGCAACACTGTTCATATATCCAGTCGTTATTAGTCAAACGCCTCAGAGTTGTAACTTGAAGATTCTTGAAGTGGGTCCGAGATGAATTGACAATTTATACATTTATGTAAGTCAGATAAGAGTGCAATATTACAGTAATATCAAGCTGGCGTAGTTGGGAAGAAGGAGAGTGGCCAATATAAGTATTGGTTATTGACTCACGTGTAACTCCAGTAGGAATCCCCTCGGTAACGTGATGCCATTCCTTTTCGCGAGGTTGATGAGCACTCTCTCCGCCTCAGCCACGCGCCCGCGCCCCACCAGCCAGCGAGGGGACTCCGGGGTTATCCAGAAGAAGCTGAAGTTCAATACAAATACATCAGTGTGCTAAATGGACGAACCTAAATCGTCGCGTACGGTGCGGTTTCAGAGCAATTTCCTCCCTCGGACGCTCCGACTGTGGAATGAGCTCCCTGCCGAGGTTTTCCCGAGGGGCTACAGTATGGGGTTCTTCAAGAAAGTAGGTAGTGTATAATTTTTTAAAGCGTCGACATCGCGTTTGTGTCACCCCTGGAGTTGCAAGCGTCCATAGGCTGCGGTGACCGCTTACCATCAGGCGGGTCGAACGCTTGTTTGCCACTGACGTGTTATAAAAAAAACTTTACTTCAGAGATTGGAAGAGAAGAGCTGAAAACTGAGCTCAGTGGCGTGCTATAGGAGAGGCCTATATCCAGAAGTGGACTGGCAGAGGCTGATGATGATGATGGTGCTGACTTCTATGGAGTGGCACGCGCACATGAGGCGAACTCCTGACGTCATGTTGGTGTCTCCAGTACGATATCAGAAAGCTGACCGCTGTCAGTTTCAACTGTTTGTTAGTTTACTGCGCGCTTATATTATAGCTATTTACGATACAAGGGTTGTAAAACAAAGAAAGGCCGATATCGCAAATGTTTAAGGCCCGAGCCGCAGGCGAGGGTCATAAATATGCGAGAAAGGACTTTCTGTTTTACGACCCGTGTTTTGTACACAATTTTACGTCACCACTTGGCCAAAGAGTGGGTTTTTCCGGGCGCGCAGCGTGCGTAAAAATGCGCTTTTTGGCAAGGTGTGGTGTAAAATAAGTTCTAGCCCTGGTAAACATCCCCGACGCACTGCCACATAGAGGTAGAAGTAGAACCATCAACATTCTGAACGCTGTTAAGATCGAGATGTCGTCAGCGACTCTTCGCTACACAAGTTTGGGTTATTTTTTTCGGGATGTTGAAAAAAGTAACGAAGTTCCTGATAACCCACCGAGTCCCTGATATTGTATTACCATCTCACTCACCCATAGAGTACAATGAAGGGCAGACTGGTGAGTAGAGAGAGATAGAACCAGTCGCGCACAGCGTACGCCAGGAGCGCTAGCAGGCACATGCCGGCCGCAAACATCATACCCACTACAATACCTGCAACAGATAGATGCAATCATCATGTCTGTCCGTCCGTCCGAATGTCACAACCGATTAACTCGTAGACTAAGCACTAAAATAATTAAATAAGTTAGGGAAGGTGTATTGTATGTACCGCTACAGAAAAAAGATGTAAAAATTTTGAAAATATATATATGTATATATATATATATATATATATTAGTAGGTAAATGTAACCGCAGGATGTAAAAAAATGCAATACAAATAGGCGTGTGGGGTATTATCTATGGATAGGCTTTTAAAAATGATATAGAAGTTCTAAAAAACTTTTCCATTTAAGTCAACCGTTGGTGAGATATTAGGTGTCAGTCGGAAAACGTCCCCCCTTTCCCCTCTAATTTTCAATCTATGAAGTTTAAAAATCTGAAAAAAATGGAGGTGGTGTACATTAATAGATACTTTCAACGATTATTGGTTTGAACAAGATAGATTGAATAGTTAGATACATAGTTATCGCCGAAAAACTGGCTTGCCCAAGCAAAAGGATGTAAGTGCCATGAGTTCCCTATAAAGATACGACTTTTTGGATTCAATGTATTGTATAGTATTTTTATTATATGTACTGTATAGTATTATTTTAAATGTGGCCTAGTAGGTGTTGGCACGGAACCCTTCTTTGTGCGTGATCCAATATCATATCATATCATTTATTTGCATTGATAATACGCACTAGGCAGGTTTTTGTTTTTTCAAATTAAGAGGAATAATTGAAAAAATAATGTGCTCCGGGCAGGATTGAAAAGTGTGACATCCTGGCATACATGGTCAATCGGTCTAGCCAAATAAGCTATCAGAACAATCAAGCTCAGGCATGAAATTCTTTATTTTACAAATTACTTCTTTTTCAAAATTTTTCATTAATTTCACATTCGTCTCTTTAATCTTTCGTTAGCAGACGTCACTGCTTAATACAAAATTAGCATCTTTAAATTTCGAACATCCTAAAAAGAAGACTTGTATTATGGAGGTAAAAAAACTTGGGTTCCGCTTTGACAATTGATCCCAATCGACACTTTAAAAATAAAATAAAAAACCACTTTAATTACATTCCGAACATCTTCTTAAGAGTGCGCAGTACGTTCGGTTCTCCATACAAACGTATTTATGCTCTCATTTTAAAACGCCATGCTAGAATAACATGAAACCTTGTATACACAATGGGATCCGGCATATCTAGGTCGGAAATTAGTTTCTGTTGCTTGAAATTATAATGGAGAAAAAATACAACGATTATTAAGGTTTTCATACAAGCCGTAAAAAACTCAAAAAACCGCTGTATTTTTTTCTTTTACAATTTCTTGCAACAGAAACTAATTTCCAACATAGATAGATATGCCGGATCCCATTGTGTATTCAAAGTTTCATGTTATTCTAGCATGGCGTTTTAAAATGAGAGCATAAACGTTTGTAAGGAGAACCGAGCGTACTGCGCCCTCTTAAACAAAAGAATCATACGAGTATTTCACGAGCGTTTCACGGTTGTTTTGTAACTGGAGTCTGGGCGGGCCGCTTTGGCCAACTTGAAAATGCAGGTCATATCTATACATAAAGTACAGATTATAATGCTGGAGTAGAAATATTGTATTTGTATTGTATCTCCAAACGGTTCGTGTAATATAACACACGGCTGCTGTCCGCCAGTTTCTGGGGGAACTTGGCTGGACACACTGCCGCGTGTCTAGACTTAGTTAATAGTGGAACTTACATTACGGCAAGTAAAAAAGTCAACTGTTTTTATTTTTAAAAACAATAGTTACTTGTTCCACAAGAGAGCAAACGACATGTTTGCTGCGAGTGTTGATGTTGAGTCCCGAGCAAGCGAAAGACTATAATTCAAAATTAGAATCTTGACCGTAGCGAGGGGCTCAAGGACACGAGATGCAAATATCTTTGCTCTCGTGTGATACATACAACTTTTCACCTCAGCGGTGAGAACATATAACGCAAAGGAATAGGGACAGAGAGAATGAAGTTTTAATGTTCCACGTTTTTTTTAGATGACCTGCGACTATCCTACGAAATGGAAATAGTTATTTGTTATACAAGGGTGCAAAGTTGTATTTTACCCGCGAATGCGGAATTGAAACACGAGCCAGCGAAAGGATTCTATAGTTGAACCACGAGCGAAGCGAGTGGTTCTAAAATAGAATCCTGAGCGTAGCGAGTGTTTCAACACACGAGAAGTAAAATACAACTTTGCACCCGTGTGTAACACAAAACTTTTCTCCTCACTATTACTATTACTAGCGAGGAAAGTGCAACATGCAAAAGAACACAGTTCCACAGGCATGATTTTCATCACTGGAATCACTGATTTCTTTACGATATTATAACAGAAAACTCTGAAAGTTGTGTATAATATTTACGCGAGTCGTAGTCGGTGACAAGTTTTGTATATTTTAGTTGACATTGACAAGATGACATTTCTGACGATGCGTTTTGAAATTGCATCGACTCAACTTGTGCGTTTACAAGTATACTCTAAGTCATTATAAAAAAAAATTACTTATAGAATTTTAAGGTTTACGACTTAAATCATTAAATAAAGCTAAATTTGGTATTTTTTATTAAATTCTCAAACCATTTATTCAATGATAATTGATATCAAACGAACCATTAATATGAGCGTTTTACGTTTTGTTATCTGTCAAAAGCTACTCAAACACGCTCCAAGGTCAAATTACTTTTCCCACTTGTGGATAAAATGCGTTTTTACCCGCTTGTTTCAAAGGATAAAAGACGGCTTTCCGAGCTAGTGAGGGGAAAAAGTTTTTTCACACTCGCAGTAAAATTGCATTTTGCTCTCTGCTTGCTTGCTATTATCATTGCTTGTTAACGACATATCAATGGCCCCTCAACTCCTGTATCATCTTTAATACTGATTACTGACTCATTCCTATCAAGTTCCGTGAACTTATATAACATGTTTACCCCTATTATTATACGCACGAGTTTAAACCTTATTTCTAATACATTAGCGCTTATACCATATACACGGTTAAAATTGTGTTACAAACTTGTTTTACCGCTACATTGACCCACGTTGGATATTATTGTTATAGCTTTAATGTGTTTACGAGCTGCAAATGCGCCTGTATCTTTTGATGACCTGAGGAAAATTGATTGTGACTTTAATCACCAGTTCAAAGGGATATAAACTTGATCGGTTTGGCAATAAGGTTCGGATTGTATTGTCCTCGAATATTACGAGTACATAACCTACCTATCGTGTGGTGCTGTGCAAAACAAAACTGGTTTAGTTGTGTATGAGTTTTAAAACAGGAAAGACGTTTTAATAATCTTAAATAATGTAACATACTAAACTATCAAGTTTTGGAGTAAAATTTATAAATCGAAGTATTTAATACATAATCATTTTGGTTCATTGTGGTATACAGTAAACTACTGAGTCAAATGTGTTGTAAGCAAGGACGATAGCAAATCTGTGTCAAAGCACGTTTGTAAATAAACAGGTAAGTAAATCTAAATATATAAAATAAAACAAAGTCGTGTTACCTGCTTACACCATTTATAACTTAAGAACTTTTATGATATTTGCTTTATTGGATTTGTCTTTGCTCCGAATAGCAGAATATCCTATAAAAATATCGGTAAAATACAAGAAAAATAATCTCATAAGAAGTTTTTTTTACGGAACGGGTCAGGGCGTCACTAAGTTCTCTGGGACAGCTAGTATGTAATATGATGTGACTAACTTTTATTTGTCTTTATTAAAGTGACATAGCGGACGTATAATATGTTCATCTTTTTAAAAAACGCGCATTGTAAATTGCTTTTTAAACGGCTTCATAAAAAAGGAGGAGGTTCGCAATTCGGTTGTATGTTCTTTTTTAGGGTTCCGTATCTCGAAAGGAAAAAAAACGGAACCCTTGTGTAAGAGTTGTGTAAATAGTTGGATAATTAAACTACGCCCTTAAGGTATCATGTACTATTTTTGACAATATTAATCCAATGTTAAGAGCTATTAATGTTGTATTCGAGTTCACCATAGAAAAGGAACTTTAATGAATTTAGATAAACATGTTTATTAAATTAAGATAACGAAATTATTCAAATATTCTATGACTTGTAAAACTTAAAAGTTTATAAAACCTTTCGATAGTTATATCTTGAACGTGTTGGCGCCATTTTAGATATTAAAAAAAAATGGCGAGGATGACAGCGATTTTTGACGTACACAGAACTTGACAGAACGGAACCGAATATAATGTTATGAGGTCTTATTGTTCGTATTGTTGAAAAGAATAATAAATTACTGTAATAAGAACATATCCTGGATTTTATTGGAGAGAACTAGCACAAATCAGAAGAGGCGATACACTACGTGCCGAAGAAAGCTGCGTGCCATCTACTTATCAATGTTACTAGATTAAAGTCTAGAGAGGTTTGGTTGGAACTTGAAAGGTAAAGTCAAAACTAATAGTATATTATAAGGTGAGTTAAGTCCACATATAGTACTAATAGGTACATATTGTACAGAAAGAGATTTTTGAAATCAGAACAGTAGAAGATGGAAGATGGTTGTTTAATTGTAAAACAGGAATGATAACACGATTCGAGAATGTAGGTACTTATGTCGTAATTGTTAGAACTGGTGAAAATACAATGAATCGACGGAGTTATGTTGATTTAACAAGAAATGGTATGCCTAAGTATATTGGCGCTATTCAAGAACTGAAACTAAAGTACTTTATAATTATCATATATTTACTGAGTGAAATCGAATGTTTTAGGAATAAAATTACGAACTGAATTATGTGTTTTACAGTATATTAATGTAAAATACTTGAGTCGGGGAAGTCTTGCCCATTAATTGGATGTTGATTTCAGAGTTATAATCGGACAATATGCTTGAGTATGGTTGCCGCCCGCCTTCGCGTTCAAGGCCCTTCGCGGTGAAATCGGCGCCCTAGCGAGTTGTTGTGGTGGGAGAGCTACCGGCATGAGCGATGGTGGTTACAGCAGAGCCAACCAAGAAATTGAGGTTGAAGCAGCCCCATGACAAAAGAACACCGTCATCAGCACGAAGCCGGCGCGAGCGTGCCACCGTTGCATCTGGGAGGCGTGAGCGTAAGAGAGAACATCAAGCCTAACAAGGTGATGTTCAGCTTTAATGCAGGTATTTAAGCTGGTTGAGAAGTTGTATGCACAATCGAGCAAATGTGACATCTTTGACTGACTAGGTACTCAAGCCTAAATTCATACAGCAGGTAATAGACAGCTAAATCTTTTGTCATGAGGGTCATGATTGCAGTAAAACAAATAGTCTGATTTTGATATCAGATTCATGGTTGTGAAACAAATAGGTATTTTTACATAACACACATCAGAGTTATTTGAAGCAAAGTGAGTTTAAATATATAACACTGACATACCTCAAAATCTGAATTAGTTTAAATATGTGTTAAGTCCAGTTTACAAAGTCACACATCAAAACTGATTATACGTAGTCGCTATCAGCTGATGGCAGTTTATATAAAAAAAAAAAGTTTGATTAGAGCATACACAGTTGAATAATTAGTAAATTACAATGACTCCAATTACTGCACTTAATACTATCTAATTTACTCTCGCTGAGCATCAAGATTGGTAATTACTTTATAAAAAAAAAAAAACAATGACAACGGTATTAGCATCATCATCACATTCCTAAGAATATCTCTTAATTTTAATTGTTATACCAGAGACTGACCTTAATGCAAAGAGTAATAAAAATACGATAAGGTCAACAATCTGAAGTAAAATAGTGTGGATAATGTATTGTTGGAATAGTTAACAAATTGTATATTATACCTTCACAAAATCATAGTAAAAGAAATGTCTAACAACTGTTATAGGTATGGTCTTGGCAAATAAGAATTATATTGAATGAAAACGATTAAATAACAATTCAATATTATTATTTTTATTGACCGGTGGGATCTCATTCCTTTTTGTAAGACATCTAATTTTGAACCATGAGAATTAATACACACTAGCTGTTGCCCGCGACTTCGTCCGCGTCTTCGCTCCTATTGGTCGCAGCGTGATGTTATATAAATATATAGCCTAAAGCTTTCATCGATAAATGGACTATCCAACATAAAGAGATTTTTTCAATTTAAACCAGTTGGTTGATTTATGAAGAAGCTGATTATTACACAAGAGGCATTGAGAATGCCTTTTGTACTTACTTCCATGTTCTTACTAATCATGGACACGAGGTAGTTACACTACGCGATCTAAGCAAACAAATAAGGTTAGATATGATCGGGAACCAACCGGGTAAGAATTTACTAATATAACCTAGAACGTTTTGGTTTATAATTGGCCCATACAAACAAACTGACAAAAGTGTATGTATGTGGTATTACGTGGTCATGATAAACCAAATTTGTTGAGACTAATCAGAACTCTTAAATAAGTAATTGAATCAGCAGCAAAAGTCATTAAATTGAACTTTAAAAAGAAATCATTGGAGCTTTAAAATAAATGTGTATCAGATGTAAGCATAGATATTGTGATTAGTTTGTTGAAGTTGGGAGCACGAGTAATTTAACTGGTAGTTACGCATTGAATCAAATGTACACAATAAAAAAAGAAACAGGATTATTTTGAAAATTTGCTTGGACATAAGTAAAATTGGATGAAATTTTTATTTAATAGCTGCCTAGATAATTGTAATAAAAAGCTCTGAAATAATGCATTACGTTATACTGAAAGTTATACATTAGAAATAATATATATTCTTTAGTACTGAATCAAAATCAGGTAGTTAGAACTCATACTCATGCTCATCAATGCATGTTGCAAAAGTTACATGTCGACGTTATACTAGAAGAAGACAAGATTAAAAAAAAAAAAAAAAAGGCTAATAGAGATAATTTATAAGTTATATGACATATGAGATACTTATTTATCATAGCATAATCCGATAAGATCGTAGATTTTACCATACGGTATCGGTAATAGCTTAGAAACTGCAGTAAAACATAAACTAGCCATTAATAAAAATAATGATGCAGTCTTTATCCAGAGTTAAAAAGAAAATGAAAACACTTGTAACACCACTTAGTCACAAAACTTCGCCACTACGAGCCCATTCCAATACTCGTGGGCAAGCCAGTAGAAGGATCAAATAAACAATCAATGAATGAAGAACGGGTTCGTAATATGTGTATATGGGGCAGAGATTCGTCATGAAAATTTTGTTAGGTACTTATATGTTACAGTGCCTTTATACGGCTCGAAAATGGTTCTATTGAGCCAAGACTCAGGTACGTTTTAATGACGTCAATTTTATTTACACAGTCATACATAGATTAAAATCACTTGCAGTAATTAGCTACTTAATTTGGACAAATTTCAATCTCATATAAAGCTAGCAGTATTCAGTAACCAATGTGAAATTACTATGCCACCACCGCGATCTAGTAACGGTATAGAATTCCTTAAGGGGAAACGGTAGTTTAGGCGTAATATCTAACAGCATAGTCGGTGGTGGTAGGCGGAATGGTAGCATGGTTGTCGATATAGTATTGGCGTTTATTTATATTTATTTTAAAGTCGTCGTCTATGGCATAGCATGCTAGTAGTAGAAGTTGAAGTTTCAAGTAACTAGTAGTAATGATAATAACCATATGAGCAAAATAAATGACTAAGCGATATGGCTTAATATGTTATAGTTAAGTAAAACAGCCATTGTGAGTCATATTGCATATATTTATACAAATATATATCGAATTTAGCAAAATATGTATCATGGTTTGTAACGTTCAGTATGCTCAGAAAATATAAATCCCAAGGTGTGCAGGATTACGGGGATGATAAAATACTATGAAAAGTAATGCTGTAGTTGACAGGATGATTAGAAGTCAGTTTCACTGTGGACTAAATCATAAATAACTGAATAAAATATGGCAACTGGAATACGTAGAAAAGTGCAAGTGACTTTCATATGAGTAAAAAAAAAAGGGACGTTCCTAATCATTATAATCATATAGAAAAAAAAAAAAAAGAAAAAAAGAAGCACTGTATAATAATAAAGTCTGACAAGTTTACAGACTACACGCATATACTCTCAGAGTACCCCAGAGTAGACGTCAAATAATAATAACACTACGAGTGAGTAGTGATATACTAAATCGAATAAGAGCGACAGAGAGGGATATAATATTTGTTGTCCTTGTCACAGTTCCGCTTTTCTTTATTTGCCTCAACGTCATGTCAAATAGTTTGAGGCAAATAAACGATTACCCGTCCAAATTAAAATGGTTGTTTATGGTAGGCAACCAGGCGTTTTAAGACAAGTTTTCAATTTAGCTGGATAAGAGCTTATCTGTCCCCCTTGGTGGGACTCGTATAGGAGCTCTATAGAAATCCTTACTCTGATCATATAATAGTAATACCCGTAATAGTGAAAGTATGCTGTTGAAAAAAAAAAAAAGCTCAATATGTTATAAACGGGCTCCGTAATGATAATCTGATTTCCATGATTGTGATATTTGTGATAAAACATGCAGCTTATGCTATATCTTAGTATTGACAGAGATACTGAGCAGTTTTTTTAATAAGAGGGAACAATTACAAAATTTATTACAGTTTGATATTTGCCGTATGTAGTGGCGAATAGAAGTCTCTAGACTAGACACGACCGTCTGGAGACGTGTGCGTGTAATAACGTAGAATTTAAACACACCAGCCTGTAGGCGGGTGTGTAAAGAAACATGTAGTATTTAGACACGCCAGTTTGGAGACGTGTGCGTGTAGTAACATGTTCTATTTAGACATGCTAGTATGGAGATGTGTACGTGCAGTGACATGTCGTGTTTAGACACGCCATTCAGGAGACGAATGCTTGTAGAAACATGTAGTATCTAGACACGCCAGTCTGGAGACGTATGCGTGCAGAAACATGTAGTATTTAGACACGCCAGTTTGGAGACATATGCGTCTAGTAACTGTAATATTTAGACATGCCAGTTTGGAGACGTGTGCTTGTAGTAACATGTAGTACTTAGACATTGCAGTTAGGAGATTTTAACGTGTATGGGTTATTATGTAGTAGTTAGAAACGAAAGTTTGGGGTCGTGTATGTGTACACTTAGTAATTACAGTATTTTAATATTTTAAGGCACTGTGCTGCGCTGCCATCGGGCGAGTGGCGCTCGAGAAGTCAGCGGGCCAGTGACAGCCTGTGTAGTCGGCAGTCCAGACAGCTGGCCAGTCATCGCTTGCGCTGCCATCGAGCCAGTGGAGCTCGAGCAGTCAGCGGGCCAGTGACAGCCCGTGCAGTCGGCGGGCCAGACAGCTGGCCAGTCATCGCTTGCGCTGCCATCGGGCCAGTGGCGCTCGAGCAGTCAGCGGGCCAGTGACAGCCCGTGCAGTCGGCGGGCCAGACAGCTGGCCAATCATCGCTTCCGGCAGTCAGCGGGCCAGTGACAGCCCGTGCAGTCGGCGGGCCAGACAGCTGGCCAGTCATCGCTTGCGCTGCCATCGGGCCAGTGGCGCTCGAGCAGACAGCGGGCCAGTGACAGCCCGTGCAGTTGGCGGGCCAGACAGCTGGCCAGTCATCGCTTGCGCTGCCATCGGGCCAGTGGCGCTCGAGCAGACAGCGGGCCAGTGACAGCCCGTGCAGTCGGCGGGCCAGACAGCTGGCCAGTCATCGCTTGCGCTGCCATCGGGCCAGTGGCGCTCGAGCAGACAGCGGGCCAGTGACAGCCCGTGCAGTCGGCGGGCCAGACAGCTGGCCAGTCATCGCTTGCGCTGCCATCGGGCCAGTGGCGCTCGAGCAGACAGCGGGCCAGTGACAGCCCGTGCAGTCGGCGGGCCAGACAGCTCGCCCGTCATCGCTTGCGCTGCCATCGGGCCAGTGGCGCTCGAGCAGACAGCGGGCCAGTGACAGCCCGTGCAGTCGGCGGGCCAGACAGCTGGCCAGTCATCGTTTCCAGCAGTCAGCGGGCCAGTGACAGCCCGTGCAGTCGGCGGGCCAGACAGCTGGCCAGTCATCGCTTGCGCTGCCATCGAGCCAGTGGCGCTCGAGCAGTCAGCGAACCAGTGACAGCCCGTGCGGTCGGCGGGCCAGACACGTGGCCAGTCTGCAGGCAAGCACGTGTGTATGTATATTTTAAGGCACGACTGCCTGGAGGCAAGTACGTGTATATCTGTATATGTTTATTTAAGGCACGGCCGTCTGGAGACGAGCACGTGTATATGTATATTTTAAGGCACGGCTGCCTGGAGGCAAGTACGTGTATATCTGTATATGTATATTTAAGGCACGGCTGCCTGGAGGCAAGTACGTGTATATCTGTATATGTTTATTTAAGGCACGGCCGTCTGGAGACGAGCACGTGTATATGTATATTTTAAGGCACGGCTGCCTGGAGGCAAGTACGTGTATATCTGTATATGTTTATTTAAGGCACGGCTGCCTGGAGGCAAGTACGTGTATATCTGTATATGTTTATTTAAGGCACGGCCGTCTGGAGACGAGCACGTGTATATGTATATTTTAAGGCACGGCTGCCTGGAGGCAAGTACGTGTATATCTGTATATGTTTATTTAAGGCACGGCTGCCTGGAGGCAAGTACGTGTATATCTGTATATGTTTATTTAAGGCACGGCCGTCTGGAGACGAGCACGTGTATATGTATATTTTAAGGCACGGCTGCCTGGAGGCAAGTACGTGTATATCTGTATATGTTTATTTAAGGCACGGCTGCCTGGAGGCAAGTACGTGTATATCTGTATATGTTTATTTAAGGCACGGCCGTCTGAAGACGAGCACGTGTATATGTATATTTTAAGGCACGGCTGCCTGGAGGCAAGTATATATATATATATATATATGCTGTAGGACAGGTCTTAAAAATGTTATAGTTTTGCTGGAAGTTATCCATATTATTTTTGTTATTTCTGCACAGAAAAACGTTATATTGTTAGTACAATTTAATTTTGTATTATACCTGTATCTCATCTTGTTAATTATGATGAATTATAACCGTTTACATTGTCTGAAGAATAATTAATCACTATTTTGTTATTACTGCTCAGCAAAAGTTAATATTGATTATTAATGTAACAGTGTATTTTTATAATTTGAATATTTAAAACAAATTAAAATGTTTAACTAGCAGTAAATTATATAAACAAGAATTGAATCACTTCTCGAGGACGCGAAGTTTTTTCAGGATGGACGAACTGTAAGAGTTGTGTAAATAGTTGGATAATTAAACTACGCCCTTAAGGTATCATGTACTATTTTTGACAATATTAATCCAATGTTAAGAGCTATTAATGTTGTATTCGAGTTCACCATAGAAAAGGAACTTTAATGAATTTAGATAAACATGTTTATTAAATTAAGATAACGAAATTATTCAAATATTCTATGACTTGTAAAACTTAAAAGTTTATAAAACCTTTCGATAGTTATATCTTGAACGTGTTGGCGCCATTTTAGATATTAAAAAAAAATGGCGAGGATGACAGCGATTTTTGACGTACACAGAACTTGACAGAACGGAACCGAATATAATGTTATGAGGTCTTATTGTTCGTATTGTTGAAAAGAATAATAAATTACTGTAATAAGAACATATCCTGGATTTTATTGGAGAGAACTAGCACACTTGTAGGATCACTTTGTTGTCCGTCCGTCTGTCTGTCTGTCAAGACCCTTTTTCTCAGGAACGCGTGGAGGTATCAAGCTGGAATTTATATCAAATAGGTAGTTCAGGTCTACTGTCCCTTGGAGCTGTGAAAAAATCAAACTTCTAAGCCAAAGCAATCAAAAGATACAGCCGTTTATGCCGCAAATTTCCGAAAATTTTCGACACTTGCAAGGGAATCAAAACCTACTGGGTACTTCCCATGAACTCAGAATCTTGAAATTAGGTACGAAGCAATGTCTCACAGCACAGATAAAGGAAACATTGCGAAAACCGTTAATTTTTAGTTACATCATATAATAAAAATATTTTTACCGAACCCTCGGTGCGCGAGTCCGACTCGCACTTTGCCGATTTTTTATGTGTTACCTCAGAACTCCGTCATTTATGAACCGATTTGGAAAATTATTTTTCTTTTAGAAAGCATCTGCTTTGAGGTTGATCCCATTGTTACTAAAATTTCGTTTTGATGATGGGATTCATGAGAAATTGAGGGAACTCCTCAAAAATTCAAAGGAAACATATAGCGATTTTCGTATCTTCGGTAACAAACCAAGCATTTACGTTAAGAAAATAGATTTAAAATAAAAAACCGCCTTAAACAAACTAAAACGCAAACATTAATCTGAGATTTCCAATCCAATTATGAGATGAATACCTACGATTTCATTCCTTAACCCTTTGAACGCCAAGAACCTATAAAGTGGTCGTGTGTCGTCGTGCCCACCACGCCATCAACCACTAAAAAGGTCGGAGTGAAGGTGTACTATGATCATGAAAAAAATCTATTATGTATTGTTTTTATTTGTTTTTATTGGTTTAAACGTTACATCAATTTTTGATACCTTGGCGTCTGAGTGATCACTTCATTAAAATATGAAGGCGTTCAAAGGGTTAATTAAACACTACTACGTCTTTATTGTATATACGTAATTACGTATTGTATTGTAGTATGAGTGTATCGCGTGATGGTAATCGACGTGTAACGGGCCCCTAAGGGACCTACGGAAGATCAGCGCCGGCTGTAAAGCCTGCATATGCTGAGTGGGTTCCTTTTCGCAACTTAGCCTTTGTTGTGTATGTTTTTTTACTTTTGTTACAGTGCTTGTTGTGAATAAATATTTGAATCTTGAATCTTGAATCTTTATTAAATACGAAAGACTTTTTTATTAATTAACAAATATAGAATTTCTTAACGTTTTATCACCTTTTTTAAGTCTGTGTACATTATAGTATTTAAAAATAAGGACTTTAAGGAGAAGGCGTCGCGAACACGATGAGATAGCATTTCATTAAATTTGTACCTACACTTATGCCTGTGCTTATGCCAAATTACAGCTTTCTAGTAAGTATCATGATTTATGTGTTTAGAAGTAAAATAGACGGCTGGTTTTCTACGAATATCTTGTGAATGTAGGAGGAAGCTGTTATTATAGTAATTAAAATGGCGTATATCTCCATATGTCATGCTTACTGGTCACATTAAAGATGATTCACAGTAGACCGTTCCGTGTCCGGGCCGGCCCGTTTTCTGTGACAGCAAACACAACGGCCGGCGTATTTCTCTAGAAGAAAACGGACCGGCCCGGACACGAAACGGTCTACTGTGAATCATCCTTTATACGTCATGCTTATTTTATGCAGCATTAAGATGCCAGGAATTGATAGTTTTGTGCTAGCAACACTGGACTTTCCTTGCAGTACGTGATTGGTGGAAAGTATCCAATAGGAGTGTTGCTCAATCCATGTTGGTGCTCTCGGTACGACCAATCGGCGATGGATATTTTCCCGCCATTTGACATGGCGGCTAGCTGGTAGTTTTCAGGGGAACGGGCATTCTTTGGAGAGCTGTCGAGCTGAACGGGTTACTTAGGACAATCCGTAACATAAGTAATAACAGTTAGGGCCTACGCTAGCTGGCGCAGATTACACGGAGCGGGCGCACGCCTATCGAAAAATAGTACAAGCGGCGCTAACTCCCTCCCGGCGGGTTTGTCGGCCTGTTTAGCCTAGTTGGTAGTGACTCTGCCTCCAAAATCCCGGCCAGGGCATTTATTTGTACATTTATCATGGATATTTGTTCTTGGGTCTTGGATGTTCTCTATGTATTTAAGTATGTATATCGTCGTCTAGTACCCATAGTACAAGTTTTGCTTAGGTTGGGACTAGGTCTATTTGTGTAAGATATTTATTTATTTATAACTGGCCCGCGGCGGGTTGCATAGAGCGAGTGCAGGCGTGCACCCGCGCGCCCGCTCCGTGCACCCGCGCCAGCTAGCGTAGGCCCTCACTGAGCGAAGCCGCGGACAGACGGACAGACGGATGAACGGACAGACGGACGTATATGGCGAAACTATAAGGCTTCCTCATTTACTTCGGAATATTAAAGAGGGGCTGGAAACGCACTTATGACCGCTCTGGAGTCGCATCGAGTTTGCAATATTCTTGCGCCCGAGATAATCAAAACGTTTTCATCACATTTTCAAGGAAATAACTAACTCCAGCACCAATCCAAACTGACGAAATCGACAACTAAAGGATGATTCACAGTAGGCCGTCCCGTGTCCGGGCCGGTCCGTTTTCTCCTAGAGAAATACGCCGGCCGTTGCGTTTGCTGTCATAGAAAAGGCTGTCATAGGCCCGCCCGGACACGGAACGGTCTACTGTGAATCATCCTTTAACCTCCAATATCATTGGATGATCGCTGTGGCGTCCTGTGAGAGGAGCGCGCAGCTGCAATATTCTTGCAGCAGTATTTTTGCGGCGCGCGGCCAACTAGATTCTTCACCTTCAATATATCAATCAATCACAGAACAGTATTCTTGTCGAGCACGGTCAACTAATTTTTTTTTAAAACCAATCAGATCACACCCAAACTCTTAATTCCCTCAGGAGTTATGAAAATCCATAACTCCCGGGGGAGGTAAATCGGCCATAACTGCTATTTACGCCTACGTACATTAAGACGTGTATTCATATGTGCAATAATAAAGTTTAAATAAATAAATAAGACCCTTTACGAGTGTGATGAAAACAAATATTATTTATTTCAAGAGAAAGTGTACATTTTACATTTTTTGTACGGCAGCTAAGCTCACGCATACAAGCTGCCACCAAAGTAGTATTCACTTCAAAAAAATAAATTGTTTATATATATACTTAGTTCTATTATTCTGTTTTTAATATATATTATAGCGGCAACAGAAATACATCATCTGTGAAATTTTCAGCTGTCTAACTATCACGGTTCATGAGATACAGCCTGTGGTGACAGATGGACAGACATACGGACGGACAGCGGAGTCTTAGTAATAGAGTCCCGTTTTACCCTTTGGGTACGGAATCCTAAAAAGACCAATAATTTGTCGGTTTTCTTCGTTTCTTTGTTCTAGTCATGTCTCGCACCAACTATGATATTCTCTGTTTGGCCTGAAGGCTGACTGGCAGAGAATGCCTAGTGGTTAAGTGCGCCTTTTGTACCTGTAACTTGTTACTTTGCAATAAAGTTTAAAATAAATAAATAACTGTTCCAGCTATGAAGCTGCATCAGGTAGCAGTGCTCAGCGCATGCGTGGCGCTAGCGGCTGCGATGCGCGTGCGCCGCGCGGACAACGACGATGACATCGATCTCACGCCCGTAGGCCGTACGTCTTAAAATCACTGTCACCCTTCTACAATTTAAAAAAAAAAACACAATAAACAGCTGTGAACTAACCAGACAGACAAGACTTTCTGAAGGAAAAGTGGTTTTTGCCACGACATTACACTCAACAATTAGGTATAAGCCGTCTTTTACGATTTCTTACACATAATCTGGGCCACGAGCACTCCTTTGCCTTTATCGCAAAGTGCTTATAATATTTTATAACCGGTTTTTAGTTGAATGGCTAAATTGCAACACAATTTAAGAGTTGAAAATACCCATCTCTGATGTTATGAGGTTGCGAATGCGATGGAGTAAGGAAAAATCTGATCCGCCTATATTTCCTTTATAACTCGTTTACTATATTAAAATATAATGAAACCCACACACACAAACATGTCGTTACATTGATCAACGTGTTTGCGCCGCAAACTCACTAGATGAAGAACCTCGAGTCGATTCGAAACATGTCGAGTGACCTTAAAGACGTGAATGACCCGTTTCTTCAAAAGTCACCTTAATGAGCGCTTCCTGACTGGCGCAGATGCACGGAAGCCAGGCGATACGAATGCTGCCCGCTTTTATTACTTATTACTACTGCCCAAATGTAATTAATACTGGCAGTATTACAACCGAGGAATGAATGAATGAATGAATGAATAAAGATTTATTTGAAACACACAACACAACATTACAATTTGCTTAAACTAGAGAAAAATAAGGGTAGTACAGTGTTGAGAGTGGTCTCAAAAAGGAGTCCACTCAGCATGTGTATCCATTTAAATAGTACAACACAAAACACAAATAACAAAAGAAATAACAAAGGAAATCAATGCGACATGACATGATTTGTTGTTGTATCTTACAAAGTCAAAGTCAAAGAACGAAATTTCTCATACCGATCGCGCCCGGTCAAGCCTGGAAGTCGCTTTACAATTTTACATAATCCTTACCAGGGGTAGTATAGTACTTTTCGTGCCGGTAACGTCAAATTGACGTCACACTGCATGTAGGATGATTCTAATTGGTGTTATGGTAATTATCAATCATTTAATCATGCATTTATAATGGTCTTTTTTCAAATACATCCTATTGCGTCCGAAGATTATAGAGGATTTATTTATCTATTTATGTAGAATTTTTATTTATAAGAAGGTGAGGAACTCATCGCCAATATTTTCAATTCGTCGTTTAAAGGAATTTTGAATCTAAATATGAACGTAAACTCTCTATGACGAAGAGGTTTGTTTAATTGTTGGTAATAACTGGCATTACACACGAACCAGTCAAAAAAACTTGCAGTAATACCTAATGTTGTGAATAAAATGGTTTGAATAAGTTGTGATTTGACAGGCAAATTGCGGTTCTAGCAGGGCATAATTGTAAAAAGTGTTTGTATACATGATTATTGATTACTGAATGATGGTTAATTGATTACAATAACACTAATTGAAATTATCCTATATGGAGCGTGATGTCACTCGGCACGAAAAGTACGAGCCGTGATCCTTACATTTCAACAGAGACCAAGGCTTGCAAAACGCGGGATGGCCGAGACGGATTGTGCGTCCACGAGAGCATGTGCACGGAGGATCACGTATTCCAGCCGGGCGGCGTCATCGATGACAGTGAAATCAGGTCAGCGGATATTTTTCTTACGATAGCGACAAACAAGCATATGGCCTATCCTATCTCATGCTGGGCAGAAATATGGTTTATGGTTTAAGAATTTATTTCTCTAAAAGAATTTTACAATTCACCTAAACTAGAGAAATACAGAATTATCTTAACTTAATATCTTAACAGTGTACGAAAGTAGTAGCTAACGTTATACAAAATAGTAGTTTCTACACTAAATTATAATTCAATATACAATATTTGCAAAGGTTGGTACCGTGTTTATCTTGTTAGCTGGTCGTAGCAAAAACCCGCGCGAGCGCGACCCATCTGAGATCTTTAACCGACCAGCGTAACTTGAGCGAGAGATCCGCTGCCTCAGTGCGTTATCGGAAGACGTTCATCTGAGCGGTCGTTCCACTCGCCGCGCTCCACAAGCGATTAGAATAGCTACCTTACAAGACTGCGTTTAGTAGGGATTGCTATGGCGTTCATGACGATAACGGCCGTAAAAGTAAAAAAAGTAAAAGTAGTTTATTCTTCAAATTAGGCATATTACATGCACCTATGAACGTCAATAAACTACCACCGGTTCGGAAAAATATACCTCTGCCACGAGAAGAAACGGCGTAAGAAACTCGGCGAGGTCTCATTTTTTCGAAAAAATATACAATGTATAGTTAAATATAAAATTACAGTCTCAGTTACTACAAAAATAACAAGCTACAGTAGAAAACCTATTTTCGCGATAGATTAGCCGTGCAGGACACTATCACTGCCAAACATCCCTGTCCATGATGTAATCGTTTACCTTATAATATGCTTTTGAAATAAGTGTTTGTTTTACTACAGATTTGAATTTAGAATTGCTAAGTTCAGTAATGTGTTTTGGAATTTTATTGTAGAATTTAATACAATTTCCCAAGAACGGCTTTTTCGCCTTTACTAGTCTATAGAAGGTTATTTTCAGTTTCCCAGTGTTTCTGGTGGCTATTGGTTTATCAGCGTTCATTGGGAAATTGCACAAATTCTTCCTAACATACATTATTATTTCAAATACGTATAGGGACGGCAGGGTTAGAATATCTATTTCTTTGAAAAATTCTCTTAATGAGTCACGCGACCCCAAGTTATAAATTGCCCGGATAACCCTTTTTTGCATAATAAAAACAGTTTCAATATCTCCAGCTGATCCCCACAAGATAAGACCATAAGTAATTATATTATTAAAATAAGGCCGTGATAGCAATATCATGTAAAAAATTATGATATTATTGGCGTGTAATAATTACAATTATGTATTTTAGTGTACATACGTATATAACCTTGTGACTCCAAGAGAATAAAACTTCGTCAATATTCATGAAGAAAAACACACTAAAATGATGATTTCTTTTTTCCGACACTGGTATGTTTGTGGGCGTGCGTATCGATCGCTTCTACGCTCGCGCAAGAACGCGTTGCTGCAGCAGCGACTGAGGGGTAGTACAAAAGTATTCTGAGAGTGACAGCTGACAGAATGCGTGACTGTCACAACACTTAGGTGTTGTACAGTCAGCATCAAAAGTAGCAACGCATTTGATAAGTTCAAAGTCTTTACTATAAGAGAATAATATTTATTTATTTATTTATCAATTTATTTTGGCAACAAAACAGTCATTACATGAGTGTAACAATAATTCTTACTTATACTATTTAATAGACCTGACAGTGCCGAAACAGATGTGAAGTAATTCACTTAAAGAGAAATACAAAAATGTGAGCTTACATAGCTGCATAGACGTAGCGGAAATTACATTTAAATTCTTTAGTGATTCTATACAAAGAGAAACAGTTTGTAAGGCTACTTAAAAAGTAAAAGTTGTTAGTACAAAATAAAAGTAAAAAGTAAAAATAAAAGTAAAAAGTAAAAATAAAAAGTAAAAAAGTAAAAAATAAAAAGTAAAAAGTAAAAAAGAATAAGATCTTTTGACCCTTTCATTTGCTAAGCTACTTTTGATGCTGACTGTTCATACAAGAAGCAGGTAATATTAGTTATTTTAATTTTGTACTAGTTTCATTTTATCTTTGTAACATTGTGTGTATAGGTATATGGATTTCAATTATACAACAATATATTTTTCTCAAACATGCAATGAAATATTGATGTTATGTTCCTTATAACAGGCTGCGAAGTATGACGTTTCAGGTGCGGCTAGGACAAGAGGTCGTTAATAGAATTTCATACAAATCTTGCAGGCCAAGGCCGGCAAAGTCCTCTTTTTTAATTTCCATTCCACATAAATTGTGGCACAGGCACCATGACATTCTGCCACTAAGAAATAAAACTTTTTTTTTGTTGTTTATTTCATTGCACGTTTGAGAAAAGCACTATACATACCTCGGCGGGAAATTTGGGGTTGCCAGCCTTAGACCTATCCGTCTTATATGTCTTCGGCCGGCAACCCCTTTCGTCCCGGCCTCTGTAGTAATGTACTATTATTGCACACCTCAAAAGAATTACATATAGAAACAGCATCAAGATACAAGCAGAGGTAAATAACAGGCGGTCTTATCGCTAAATGAGCGACAGGATTTCAGTTATCCGAAATAAACGATATTATTATTATTATTGATTTGAGGATCCAATGTAAGGACAGCTAGAGAGTAGCGACAAATGCAGGTGGCATTCTTAACACAGCGCGTCGTCCGGAGCTCTAGCGAAATTACTAATTACTGACCACCAGGAAGTAACGCCACAAATCTGCAGAGCTAGTAGTAATGCCACTGTGGCTGCTGCTGTAGTTTTCTGTAAAGTAATTAAAAAATACGTCCCGTGGTTGCTCCAACTATGAGCAAAATGACATCCGGAGATGCCCTATCTCTCCAACTAAGGCTGCATATCTAGTGGAATTAGATGTGCACAACGAAGGACCAATATAAAAAAAAATTAAAATATTGGGGGACAATCTTACAGAAATCGGCCTAGTCCCAAACTAAGCAAAGCTTGTACTATGGGTACTATACGACGATATACATACTTATATAGATAAATACATACTTAAATACATAGAAAACATCCAAGACCCAAGAATATCCGTGAAAAATGCACAAACAAATGCCCTGGCCGGGATTCGAACCCGGGACCTCTAGCTTCGGAGGCAGAGTCACTACGAACTAGGCTAAACAGGTCGCCAAAATGCCAAATATGAACACGAAATACCATGTGCCGGCCAACATCATCGATTTTAGTAAGATCAAGTTATGACCTAGACTATCACACGCCAGGGCGCCGTGTCTAAGCACTCAGCTACGCCTTTAATAGTTATAGTGTCTCATTTACTATCAAGCAAGAATGCAAGACGTAGCGTGGGGATGCCTCTAACTAGGTGGATCAACGATCTAGTTAGGATCGCGAGAAGCTGTTGGATGAGGGCGGCGAAAATCCGGCCATTGTGGAGATTGGAGGAGACCTTTGTCCAGCAGTTGTCTTTAATATCTATCGGTTCTCTAAGTCATTCTGCTACCTAGTAAGACATTACAAACAGTATGTCTATTTTGATGTCTAAAACCAAGATTAATGTGGGGCATATCAAAAATAGATGGGCTTTATTATTTGGAACGAAGTCATCATCATCATCATCCTCCTAGCGTTATTCCCAGTACAGTTGCATCCTGAAGAATGCCTGGGGTCCGCTACCTAATCCCAAGAATTGGCGAAGGCACTAGTTTTTACGGAAGCGACTGCCATCTGACCTTCCAAACCGAGGGGGTAACCGACCTTATTGGGAATAGGCTTGTCAAGTGAGTGGGCAACTTGACTGTTAGAAGTTCTCAAGCCGCCCGGAGGCCTCTAACTTGGCTTAACGACTGCTATGCAAAGACAGCAACCGGGATCAACGGCTTAACGTGCCTTCCAAAGCACGAAGATTTGGAGAGAAGTCTCAAAAATAAACTATTGAAAAGAGTGATACATTTATCTGGTTATGATATTATACATAAGTCAGGGCTTCTACCACTATCTCGTCTCTAATTCGATGGCTAAGTAAGACCCATTCGTTCCACAGGATCGGCAGCTGTCCGGGCAAATGGGATTGGTGCTGCGTGTTCCCAAACATGACGACTTTGAATACCACGGAGATCACAAGCCGGACACCAGGTACGAATTAAAATATAAAAAAGTAAAAGTTATTTATTCTTCAATTTCTATTCTACCATCGATTCGGAAAAATAAACCTCTGCCACTAGAAGAACCGGCGTAAAAACTCGGCTAGGTGTAATGTTTTCATCGTATACTTTAATATAAAATTACAGTGTCAGGTACTACAATGCTACAGTATAGGCGCATAAAATTAGCAAAACCTGGACATAATTCGATAACTGTAATTTTCTTTTTCTATGAGTTAAAGTATTGTTAGTTATAGTTAAAATAAAAAGAATTAAACATTTTAAGGCTCCGCGTCAATGTTAAAAAAAAAAAAACTAAATTTTTAACACATTTTGATTTTGTAAGTAAACCATAATAAATAACTTTGTAAAAGTACCTGTATTATGATAAGAAACAATATAATTTAATCAATTATCAAGGATATTTTTTGTTTGAATTGTTTCTTATAGTACTAATAAAATGTTGACGGTCTGTTTAGCCTAGTTAGTAGTGACAGTGCCTCCGAAACTAGAGGTCCTGGCTTCGAATCCCGGTCAAGATTTTGTTCCTGGGTCTTGGATGTTTTCTATGTATTTATCTATATAAGTATGTATATCGTCGTCTAGTATCCATAGTACCATGTTTGTTTACTTTGGGACTAGGTCGATTTGTGTAAGATTGTCCCCCAATATTTATTTATTATTTATTTATATTAAACAAAAAATATTCTCGATAATTGATTAAATGTTATTGTTTCATATTATACACGTCCGAAATCAAAATATGTTAAAAATTTAGTTTTTTGTTTTTTAACATTGACGCGGAGCCTTAAAATGTTTAATTCTTTATATTTTAAGTATAACTAACTATACTCTAAATCATAGAAAAAGAAAATTACAGTTATGGAATTATGTCCAGGTTTCGCTAATTTTATGCGCCTAGTAGAAAACTTATTTTTGCGATACATTACACGTGCAGAACGCTATCACTGGCAAACATCCCTATCCATGATAATAATCGTTTACCTTATAATATGCTTTTGAAATAAGTCTTTGTCTTACTACAGATTCAAATTTAAAATTGGTAAGATCATTAATGAGTTCATGAGTTCGAATTCATAAGAATTTTATATGTAGAATTTGATACAGGAAATGTAATCGCGTATTTGTGAGAATTTATGGAAATGTAATGCGCCTGACCAGCTCGCATGCATTGGCATTCCTGTGCGTAAACACGGTCTTTCACTCTCATAAATTGCATCACAATGCAACAGATTCACGTTCCAACTCCATATAAAGAAAGAACTCGATGTCTAACTCCAGCATAAATAAGTTCCTACTCAGTATTGTCGTATACCTAACTTTTTCGAAAAAAGAGTAAGGTTGTTACTTAGAGTAACTTTTTCGAAAAAAGAGTAAGGTTGTTACTTAGAGTAACTTTTTCGAAAAAAGAGTAAGGTTGTTACTTATAGTAACTTTTTCGAAAAAAGAGTAAGAGTATAGTACATTATTGCAGAGACCAGTAAGAAAGCTTTCCTGGCCGAGTATGTAAGTTGCCGTCCGAGACGAAGTCTAACGGCTATAATACGAAGCCAGGGAAGCTAACACACTCGAAGCATGTATAGTGCTTTTCTCAAAAATTTCGTGGAAGTCAGTTAACCGCTACTCGAAGGATTCAGTAATAAAAAGACACATCGCAGCCAGGCCCCGTTCCGCGCGCCGCCTCCGCTGCGGCACCGCACATAACTTACTGGCTCCTAAGCCAGTCATCACTAGATGTAATGTCATATGAAAATCTTTTACCTGCCTCGCGCTTGGTGTGCCCCAGCATACGGTCCCTACTGGCGTATAAATACGGACGTAACAGGAACATTTCCGACCATGTTTCATAAAAATAATATTATTATGTTTTCAGGATGCCGCCCTGGAGCAAAGGACTCGTGCCCCTGGTGCATTGGATTGTACCGGTAAGTAACATTTTCATTTATATGGCAAAGGCCTCTTCTCTCTGGCTTGGAAGGTCAGCTGGCAGCCACCTTCGTTAAACTAGTGCCAATGCCAAATCTTCGAATTAAAGCTACTTTAGGTGTAGCCTCCTTCTCCTTCCTATCCTTGCTTCCTCTTCTACCTCCTCCAATCCTTCTTAGTCTTCCTATCCTCCTTCCATCATTCCTTTCCTTATTCGTTTACCTTCCTTCCTTTCCTCCTCCTTCCTTCCTTTATTCTTCTTTCTTTTTTAAAACAATGGCAATACAATTCCAGAGACGGGGGCAATCCTCGCACAAAGGCTCCATCAGGTCTCTACTGCGGCGGCGCAGTCATTGGGTCCAAGTTCGTCCTGACGTCAGCCTCGTGTGTGCTGGCTGGGAAAGGGTCCAATCTGTGGGTGCAACTGCCGGGATCTAACAAGCAGTACGCCGTCAATAGCACTGTTAAGAATACGCAATTCAACTCGGGTAAGACTTAAAGCTGTAGACCTGCGACGCGACATAGCAGGATGTATGGAAATCTAATACGTTTGCCGCATGGCGCCTGTTCGTAAATTGTGCCTTAGGCGCCTTGCTGACTTGTCGATGCGGAGGCGGTACGATATGAGAAAACTGTCAGCTGTCAGTGTCAACCGATACTAATGCAGTACTGCCCCAATTCTGCGCATGGTATTACTACTGCGCAAACGTAATACTGACAGTGTTTCGTCAAGTGAGGAAATATCACACCAGTAAACTTACGGCAAAGAACAAAATACCTATCAAATATCGCACCCGCCCCGCCAAGTCAGGAAATCGCCTTAGGGTGACAATGTGTGTTTGAAAGTGTTATAGCTATAAGTATGCACGCATGGAAAAGTACCGCGGGCTGCGCCCGGCGGCGTTGCAAGCAGTTGATTACAGGACTTGTCTAAGCGAGCACGTTGGTTTTCTTTCCGCCTCCTAACCTCAAAAACAACACTGGCTACGAAGGGTCGAACATCGCGCGTGTATAATTAGTTAATCATGGCAAAAGTATCCATCGGGTCCATCACGTCGTTCAACCATGAAGTGCAAGATTGGTCGATATACAGGGAAAGACTCGAGCAGTGGTTTTTAGCAAATAACTTGGAAGAAGCGGAAGATAAATATAAAGTTAAGCGTCGCGCGGTTTTGTTAAGTAGTTTGTGCGAGAACACATACAAATTGGTGCGTGACTTGGCATTACCGGCTGATGTCACATCTCTGAACTACGATGCCGTTATTAAACTCCTGGATGATCATCTCAAGACGGTCAAGTGTGGATTTGCCGAGAGGTTTAAATTTCATTCGGCGTCACAACATGTGAACGAAGGTTTATCAGAGTGGGCGGCTCGAGTACGTGGACTCGCCGCTAACTGTGGATTCTCTGCAGCAGTATTAAATGAGACTCTTCGTGACCGATTTATCCTCGGTATGCAACCGGGTCCCGAACGAGACAAACTTTTTACCCAGTCGTTAGAGGAACTAACGTTAAGCAAAGCGTTAGAACTAGCAGAAGCAATAAGGTGCGCCAGGCAGGGTGCGTCTCAAGCTACTATTGGGGTGAATCCTAATTCGCAGGAACAGGTTACTTTACCCGTGCTCAAAATGGCAGCGTCATCGTCAGCGCGAGCGTCCGAGCCAGCACGGCGTGATAACATGTGTCCAGCGTGCGGGTACAAAGGTCACGAAGCGAGTACTTGCAAATTCATAAAATACAGGTGCAAAACGTGCGGTCAACGAGGACACTTACGCAGGATGTGCCAAAAAAATAGCGCGAAACACAATTTCATCGAGTGTTTTCAAGGGGATGAAGACATAAGTGATGATGGTAAGCGAGCCTTATTTCATCAATCATGCGACACAATTCTAAAAACCTATAATGGCAGCACCATTAAGACTTTAGGTATGATATCTTTGCCTTTTACTTATAGGGGTAGCACTGCTAATATAATGGTTCATGTAGTTAAAGATCAGGGCCCTTCTCTCTTAGGGCGTGATTTTATTGCGTGTTTCAAACTCCAAATATCGGCCATAAACTCGTATAGCTCCTCAAGTACGCATCCACTCAGCGACTTAGCTACAAAATATCCGTACCTATTTTCTGATGCTTTGGGCTGTTGCAAAGATGTCACTGTCAATTTAAAATTGAAACCTGATTCTAAACCAATATTTTATAAAGCCCGACCAATACCGTTTGCCCTTCGGGAGTTGGTAGAAAGCGAAATAGACCGATTAATAGGCCTTGGCATATTAGTACCAGTAACCTACTCCGAGTACGCCAGCCCCATTGTTCCCGTGCTCAAGCGGGATGGTAACATTAGAATTTGTGCTGACTACTCAGTCTCTCTTAATAAGCAGTTGGAGATTGAGAAATATCCTCTCCCTAGAATAGAAGAGCTATTCGCGAAGCTCCACGGCGGTCAACAGTTCTCCAAATTGGACTTATCTCGCGCTTATAATCAGCTGGTACTAAGCGATGAGTCACAGATGCGAACATGCATAAACACCCATAAGGGATTGTATAAATATACAAGGCTAGTATTTGGCTTGTCCAAGTTCAGCTGCCATATTTCAGCGAACCATTGAGAGTCTACTAGCCGGAATTCCGGGGGTGCTTTTATTCCAGGATGACATATTGGTCACAGGAGAAAATCGTGAACAACATTTTCGCAGGCTGCAGGAAGTGTGTAAACGATTGCAGGACGCAGGCCTAGTGCTTCAGAGAAGTAAATGCTCTCTTTTCCAGGATTCCGTTACGTATTTAGGATTCACAATCGATCGCAACGGACTCCATAAATCACCAGACAAAGTAAAATCAATTTTAGAAGCCAAGACCCCATCAAACGTAACAGAATTGAAGTCTTTTCTAGGACTTGTAAATTATTACAGATCTTTTGTCAAGAATGCGTCGTCCATTTTAGCACCCTTGCACTCATTATTGCAAAAAAAAAGCCGTTTGGTCCTGGAACGCCACACACGAGGCCGCTGTGGCCAAGGTTAAACAAGTTTTAGCATCTGATGAAGTATTAGCTCACTTCAATCCCGACGCAAACTTGATCCTCACTGTGGACGCGTCGCCAACTGGCTTAGCAGTCATATTGTCTCAAGTTGAAAATGGTTCGTCGGAAAGACCAATATCATATGCGTCTAGGTCACTCACATCGACTGAGAAATCGTACAGTCAGATACAAAAGGAGGCTACGGCAATAATCTTCGGTGTTCGTAAGTACCACCAATACCTATACGGCCGGTCCACTCCTTTTGTGTTGAGGACTGACCACAAGCCACTTCTTTCAATTTTCAACCCAAACAAGGGTATCCCAGAAGTTACCGCTAATAGGTTGCAACGCTATGCAATATTCCTGGCTTCGTATAACTTTAAAATAGAATATGTAAGTAGTGCCCATAATACTGCTGATTTTTTAAGTCGTTCCACGACGTGTCTTAACGACACTAACACTAATCCCGAACTAGATTTGCTAGACAAAGCAACTTATATACATTTTGTTTACGACGGTGCGCGTTTTCTTAACATAAACGACATAAAAAATTATACTAAGTCCGATCCATTGTTATCATCGGTAGTAAACAACGTGTTAAATGGATGGCCGAAGAAAAACGTTGATAAGAGTTTAAGTCCCTATTTTGACTGTAGACATGAACTCTCCTTAGAAAACGCGTGCTTAGTACGCGGTCATAAGGTAGTTATTCCAACGTGTTGTCGCAAACAAATAATAACAGAACTGCATAAGGGTCATTTAGGCAGCACAAAAATGAAGTCCGAAGCACGAAACCGGTTTTGGTGGCCGGGCATGTCAGCTGATATAGGCCGTCCCCTCCCCGCGCGCGCCTCTCGCCTGCTGGGAGTACCCTCCTGAGCCCTGGTTCCGTGTACATATTCGACATGCTCGGTCCAATAAATAGCCGGTTATACTTAGTTATCGTTGATGCCTACTCGAAATGGGTAGAATGTTATGATATTTCTTCGGGGTCAAGCACACAGGTCGTTATTGAAAAGTTGTGCGATGTTATGGCCAGGTTTGGACTTATTCACACAATCTGTTCAGATAATGGTACTTCCTTTGTTTCCACGCAATTTAGGGAGTTCTGTAGACTGAACGTAATAGTGCATTTAACATCACCTACGTACAGCCCTATAAGCAATGGCCAGGCTGAGTCATATGTGAAGATAATTAAAAATGCCATTAAAGGTATACTTATGTCAGGATACGGTAAAAAAGATTTAACTTGTAAGCTAAGCGATTTTTATTTCACTATTGGAATTCCATTCACACTACAACGGGAAAATCTCCTGCAGAAATTTTATTTGGCTCAAAGTTACGTAGTAGATTAGATTTGTTAAAATCAAAACAACCATCTCCACTAAATGCAACTGTTATGATTTCGTAAAAAATAGGGTAATTTTTGTATAATTTGTTCAAATTGAGGGTAAGCGATAATATTGTAATACCAGATCGAAAGTATTGATATTGATTCCCTACCTTTTTGGGTGGGGGTACACGATCAAAACCCGATGGCGGGACGCAGTGAGGTCATTCGTTAACGAGCGCTAGCATTGAGTGGAGGTTCAATCGAAGTATTAAGTTGTAGATGTATAACTCTGATGCACTTTTATTATCAATCGTGATTGTATCATCGGGTATGAACCCGGTAACTCCTGTAAGTGCATAAAGTGAGACACAGTACAGTTGTAAGTTTGAAGAATCATCTTATTTCAGAAGTGAGCATTATCCACGAATGCCCACAGCAGTCATGTAAGTACAAATTATATCCTTAAGCCATCCAGACTGTTATGTGTATTTTCTGGCACATTATGATGTTTTACTAATACGATTATTACGTGTTACTTTTTAAAATCATTCGAAGTTACTGAATATCTAGAATTCTATTGATTACTAGAGGAATATGAACTTGGTCAATAGTTTTATATTGGAACTACTCGAAGGCAATATAAGCTGTCAATTGACGGTAGATTTTAAGAACAGGCGTATTGAATATCGCGATTATCCATTTAAGCACGTACACCTGTATCCAAGTGTGATAGATGTTTATTGAAAATACTGAAATGAGCCTTAAATGAAATACCATTGTGTCATACGTTTGCGACACATTTTTATTCGAATGATGTTTTTTTTTATTACATTTTATTCGACCGCATTGGTTGCAGTAATATAATTGAAGCATAAATAGAGTAACGATCACAACGAAAATATATAAAGACTAGTTATTAAACATTATGTTTCTATCCATAAAGTATATTAGTTAACAATTAACTAAGTGAAAAATAAGTATGCAACCATGGCTACCCTATTTTATCGCGTTATACGTAATGGAGCGTATGGCGAGAATGACGAGAATAATTATCGGTTTGAATTACATTTTAGATCCTAGATTTGATGTGGAAGCTTACAGGGAAACTTACTTTGGCAATCAAGGTCGAGACTGAGCTAGAATGCTTTGCGAATAGGTGACATGTTTTCTTACGTGGTTATTTTCGCAAAGACTGATTTTTAGTGGTTGAAATATTTTAACTTAACTTAAGCCAGGATGTAGAATTTCTGGGTATGCCATGATTATGATGTGAGACATACATTTTGCATTGAGGTAACGTTTGAAAGCTCGAAGTCGGCTCAAGAAATAAATAATGATGAATTACGTATAATACAGATTTGTGTTTATACTTTTCTACGTTTTTTTTAATGTTTTGTATGATATTTTGAAATGATTTGTTAAATTTATAATTTACCTAGTGCATGAAATAGCTGAAAGATTCGAGTACAGTGATTTTAAATATTGAAACAGACTCAAAGTTAATTAATCGCGCTAGTTAATGTGGACATAAGATCGTATCTAATCAATATATTTTTATGAAACCAAGTTTTAACCCACTATGGCTAAGTATGCCAAGACTAATTCGGTTGATTTTTATGTCACGAACCGTATGAAGTTAAATTGAGACTCAATGAAGTATATTCGGCGACACCATGGTGTGACGCTAATGAAGTGAAAGCAATGTCTGATATTCAATGGTGTTTCAGTTACAATGAATTAAGAGGAATAGTTAACGCCAGATGATCTTATTTTTGAAAAACGCTAAGGTTTTTATAATGAGCCGTGAATTAATAATGTTTTTTTTTAATTTTTTCTTAAAGTCTGACCTGATACCTATTTGATATTTTAAAATAAGTCGAAGATAGTCTTGACAAAGTGAATTTCTATTCAAAAAGTTGGTCCGTGCACGGGAAAAGAGCACGAAATACCACTGGCGAGCGAGCAAGAAGGACAATAAAATTGGGAAATACAGGAAACTCGAGTTAAAGGTTGCTCAGGGTGCTTCCTGATATTTTTCCTTGATTATTTTAACTGTAAAACAAGTTCAGGGTACACCTTGATGATGATTTTCGGTACAATAGTAAGAAAGAATTGAATCTTGAATGATCAAATATATTGAGTACACCTGACTTGTTCTCGCACCCGTGTGTACTGAACAGGCTTAGTGTACCTGATTTAGTCACGCGTCATTGAAATATACTCCAATTTCATACGCTGAGTGTGATTGATTTAGTCACGTCAGTCCCGTGTTGTGCCAACGACGTGTGTTGGATAGGCTATGTATGCTGTTAGGCTATGTATGCCCAGGATTAGCAGCTATGTATGCTGTTAGGCTATGTATGCCCAGGATTAGCAGCTATGTATGCTGTTAGGCTATGTATGCCCAGGATTAGCAGCTATGTATGCTGTTAGGCTATGTATGCCCAGTATTAGCAGCTATGTATGCTGTTAGGCTATGTATGCCCAGGATTAGCAGCTATGTATGCTGTTAGGCTATATATGCCCAGTATTCGCAGCTATGTATGCTGTGTAGGCCAAGTGTGCCCAGTATTTGCAGCTATGTATGCTGAGTAGGCCAAGTGTGCCCAGTATTCGCAGCTATGTATGCTGTGTAGGCCAAGTGTGCCCAGTATTTGCAGCTATATATGCTGTGTAGCCCAAGTGTGCCCAGTATTTGCAGCTATGTATGCTGTGTAGGCCAAGTGTGCCCAGTATTTGCAGCTATGTATGCTGTGTAGGCCAAGTGTGCCCAGTATTCGCAGCTATGTATGCTGTGTAGGCCAAGTGTGCCCAGTATTTGCAGCTATGTATGCTGTGTAGGCCAAATGTGCCCAGTATTTGCAGTTACATATGTGTGCTGTGTAGGCCAAGTGCGCCTACCATTTGCAGTCATGTGTGCTATGTAGGCCAAGTGTGCCCAGTGTAGGCAGTCCTGTGATGCAGGCATTTTGATTAAACGTACCAGTATGATGCAGCCCAGTGTGCTGTGACTAAGGTGAAGACAAAATATAACGCATCGTGAACATTAATTATATCCGATTCCTATATAATGATTTATTTGAAAGGTTATTAAACCAAGATTCACTTAAGTACTGTAAATCAAGTCAAGAAAAACAATACGAATAGGTGTTACGTAACACATTGATTTAATTCATTTATTGAATAACTTGCCACTGATGGTGAAAATACCAATCGATTTCTTCGAGTGACGTCGCAAGGTTGTGTTGCCTACTTTGTGGCAAAGTTATACTGCTGATGATACTCTGGTAATAGTGAGTTGATGAGTATTAGTAGTTATGAATTTATGTATGAATCTTTATTTCAAGCTAAAAGTAATAGAAGACTTTAATCAGACAGCACATTATCTCTTTCGTGTTCCAGTGTACTGGTTGACAGCAATCTTGGCCCTTACAACAAGCCAAACAAGGCTATAGACTAATTTCTATTTCAAGTAATTTTTGAGGCTCTATACCCAAAATGCTTACATAAATACCTGATTGATTGAGAATCAAGTCTGAATAGTAAAATTATGCATGCCAGTTATTTACTGTTGCCAATTAATATAATTAACTATCGATCAGGATAATTTACTGAACCACCAAAACATGTGAATTTTGAATCTACTATAAGATTTTGATAGTAAAGTAGGATTGGAAAGTAAACTTTATTATAAACTATAGTAATTTAATACCTATTTCTTCTGTACGAGTAACTTTTATCCCCAGAGTGCAATATTTTTCAATCTTGGCAGCTTCATGTTTTAGTACTTGCGCGGCTATAATTATGTCTGTATATCTAGACAAATTTAGTGAAGTTTTAGCATAGTCAAGGACTTTGATTCGGGACCCCTGAAGGTTGCCAGTGATGTGAAGTGTAGAAATTCAAAGAAAACGAACAACGGAAGAAAACGTTTGCGAAATGGGTCCAAATTAAAAAGTGTGACCATAGGACGGCTGGGTGTAGAATTATTGCTCCACTGTACTGTTAGTAGATGAGTTTTTATTGAGTATTCTATTCTGAGACAAAATAAACAAACAATAAGAATTGTTAAAAGAGGTAGAAGTAGAAGGTATTGGATATTACATATTACAAATGGATTATTTGAACATTTGATAACCAAAATAACGTGTTGTTTAATTTGGTTGATAAATTATAAATGTTATTTCTATATATTGTATTACTTACCGTAGTCGATTAGTTTTGGGAAAACGTAGATACATGATGCTTAATTGCTTAATAGAGAGACATATTTACTTGTATAAAACAACCAAAACAATTTCTATTCCATTTAAGTTTTGCTTGATACCTACTTAAAGTACGTCTAAAAGTTACACGGTGAGGGTATAAAATATATGCCGATACATTTAAATATGACTGTAATAGAATGTTGACATTTAATATTTTGACATGCAATATTAATATAATTAATAAATTTGGGTAAGCCCTTTATATATAGTTTTAGTTAGTTATTAGTTTCTCTTTGTGTTTATTTTTATTTGTATATTGCTTATAATTGTTGTAAATAAATCCATAAATAAGTGACATAAATAAAAAGTATATGCACCAACAGGACAGTTAAATTGATGCTTGATAGTTTTGTGAAAATATCCAGTGAGAAGCTGTTAAAATTAGCTGTACCTACTATTAAGTTATCTGGAATTCGGTAAATACTTGCGTCCGTGGCCCATTTACTCCGGCCATATTTATTTTATTTACAAATTCTACATACCTATCACTTACAGATAATTCCAAAAGGTGATGATAGAATAGAAAATATTAACAACTTAATAAAATACATACAAACAAAATCATTAATAACGAAAACTTAAGATTTGAGAATTCAGCCAGAGTACAGTTATACCCTATTAGTATTTTTAGTTCCGGATTTGAGGGATTCTTGAGTTAGGCATCTTAGAATGCTGTTTTAATATGAATGGAAAGGTGACACTCTACTAAATTTATATTATGATGAATTTTAACTGGCACTGATAGCTGTTACTGGTAGTGTATTTAATATATAACATAGTATATAACGCAGGATTCATTTATATATTTATTTACTTCTGCATATTCATAAATTAAGCATCTTGATTGTTGCTGTATGACTAATACGAATAATTGAATATGAATGACATTCACGTACTGGGTCTAATTGATAGGTGCGGTAATTTAGGATGGATTATATTTCTTTTGTGTCAGATCATTAACTCTTGCCCAAATTGTTGGTTTGCCACCAAGTTTATAAGATCGTCTCAGATCAGCCAATTAATGCGATGCTGTTTTCTGTCTGCATTCCGGCCTCCAAAAGGGTTCTTAATTTTAGATATCTGACATCTAATAATAATAGTTATACATTCCCTTCACATAATTATGTAGCAATATGGATCCTACTTTACATGCTACTACAGAAAAGTAGGAAGTGTATTGGTATTGTTTTCTGCTACAATATTCAGTTTTGGATTATTCCAAATCCAGTATAAATATATGCTGTGGAATTTAAGTCCTTGATTTCCTTGCAGGCCAATTTAGAGATGAGCTAAGGCGTTATTAATGTGCGTAGTTAAAGTATTTAACTTGGACATATAAAAAAAAGAGCGTGATCATTATAATGATAAATTCGTACAATTTAAATACATATTGGGAGAGGGCTGCGTTCATCCACCGGGTGACCAGTAAAGTAAAATTGGATTAGTTCGTGGTAAATTGTTAACTTTACAGAAATGGGGTGAAGGTAGAGGTTATATTAAAAGATGTTAGAAAAAATACTAAATAAAAATATTTCGACGTCGCACATCTGTGATTAGTTATACATATCTGGTCATGCAAGCAGTGACGATGGTTATACAATTAATGTCTTATAAAGGATTAATAAATATGGGTTCTACGGTGGCATAATTGAGACTCTTAAAGTACAAATGTATAAGGATGCATTGTTTGGTTAATTTGAGGACTAGTGTCGAGGTGTATAAGACAGTGAAGAGATGGTTTATTCGCGCTATAGTCAGCCGTACACTAATTAATGCGAAATCTTATATTTAACATTACACATTAGATACAACAATGCGTTTGCCAAGTTATTAACCTTATTTAGGGCTAGTGCAAATTGCATCGCTTCACGTGCATCGTTACAGAAAGTAATACTCAACAAATGGTTTGTACAACACGTGTTCATTGCAAGGCGTACAATGCATACTATCAGATGAGAAATTTAAGTTCGATTACCAATTCGATTACCCAATGTTTTTAAGTCATCAGTTTGAAATTTGGGTATGATAATGTATTTTAAGTCAGAATTATAGAATAATGGTATTAAAATAGACAATTCAATTTCTTTATTCAGTCAGATTAGTGAATAGTGCGAGTGAATGAATATGGCACCTTATTAGTAAACCCGATACCTCTAAAAATTTTTATTTTTTGTACAATGTTTGCAAATAATTTATATTTTTCATTAAACGGGCGGTTTAAAACGGACGGGTCTTCTCATATCTTCATTGATTCAAAGATGCCGAATGTTATGATTTTATTAATTGTATGTGTGAGTTTTCAGTTACAACGACGTCAATGACCAGGTGTCGGAGCGAGCGTACTGTCGATGACTGCCGATGACTAGTGCAGCTGTGGGAGTGAGAGTGCTGGTGACACTGCTAGAAACTTTGCGGACTTGCTGAGTACCTTAGCAAGCGTGCATCAATAACAACAGATATTCAGATGTCAGAATAAGCGTGCTACTACTGCTACTCCTCGTAATGATCAGATTGGCAAGAATGTTGTAGTTAGATAGTTTAATATAGGTCAGACACATACATACGATCTACGGTACATAATGAATAATGCTAGTAAATCATTGCTTTTCCAATTTCAATATTCACGATATCTCATTGTTTACAGTGATTACGTAGAACATTTATTGTTAGAGTCAAGGTTACAACGTTAGTGTAAGTATTATATTTCAATTGTTTCGATGCTTTCGAATGATTCACCATATATTCATTCACGAATTCATCAATATGAAATATTTGGTTACCCCTTTATTTTGAGAATATTTTTATGCGTAGTATTTACATTATTCAGATCAATATTGTATTCGGCTTGTACTTTGAATTGTCAATTATTTATTAAGTCTCATATTGCTACTATTGTTGATCGACCTATTAAAGTAGGTACCCAAGTGCCTCATTGTTAGGTAGGCATGTTGTTGATCGTTGTCGATCTTGAAATTGTTTATGGACTTAATTCATCCAAGTTTGAGTAGGTGCTACGTATTAAATTAACTGTCTTTGTATTATTGTAATTGCTACAGAAAGTGAAACGCGCCTGGTTCAATATTTGAAATTATAATAAGCCAAATACGTACTACTTAAATTAAGTATTAGGATACGTGCGCCAGAGGCAGCACTTTGTCGGATGGCCGAATGTTATGATTTCGTAAAAAATAGGGTAATTTTTGTATAATTTGTTCAAATTGAGGGTAAGCGATAATATTGTAATACCAGATCGAAAGTATTGATATTGATTCCCTACCTTTTTGGGTGGGGGTACACGATCAAAACCCGATGGCGGGACGCAGTGAGGTCATTCGTTAACGAGCGCTAGCATTGAGTGGAGGTTCAATCGAAGTATTAAGTTGTAGATGTATAACTCTGATGCACTTTTATTATCAATCGTGATTGTATCATCGGGTATGAACCCGGTAACTCCTGTAAGTGCATAAAGTGAGACACAGTACAGTTGTAAGTTTGAAGAATCATCTTACAACACTCGATGAAATTGTAAAACTAAAACAGTGCTCGCAGGTTATTAATTACCGTGGAAACCGTGCAGTGAATTTTTTAGACAACGAATTGGTGTTAGTAAAGACTATTAAGGCTCAGAAAATGAGCTGGTTAAAAGGTGTTATAGTTAAAAGACTCGCTGCCACCGTGTATTCGGTACGCTTACTTAATTGTAACACTACGTTAAAAAAACATACGAATCAACTTTTAAAATACAAAGGGGAGAACGTTGCAAAAGGGCCCGAGAAAGAGAAAGGAAGTGTTGGACATTATTTGTGGGAGGAAATGGTGTTGCCAGCCATTGTATTGTCACCGGTTTCGTCAACCTCTAGTCAGCCACCACCTATAGAGTCTTCTTCGACATCGGAAGCCCCTGAAGTTCCTGGCCTAGTGGTCCCCGACTGCTGGGCCGACTGCGAGGACTCCACTCCGACGGACGCAAGCCAGGCCCCCGCCGCTGAGCCGCTGGCACCGCCGCCGCTGGAAGGCGCGTCGACCTTGACCGCGCCTACAGAGACGCCAGAAGCGCCGCCACAGAATTCCGCGCAGCAAACTTCTGGATCGTCGGACCAACCTTCTGAAGCGCCACTTAAACGACCCCGTAACATTGTCAAATACAAACATTTTTTTTAGAATAAGGGTGGAGGGGTGTTATAGCTATAAGTATGCACGCATGGAAAAGTACCGCGGGCTGCGCCCGGCGGCGTTGCAAGCAGTTGATTACAGGACTTGTCTAAGCGAGCACGTTGGTTTTCTTTCCGCCTCCCAACCTCAAAAACAACAGAAAGCTACACAGCACCGACACACGTACCACGTACGAGTGTGCTCTCAATTTTGAGAGCGTGGTTCTTAAACATAATAATCATTGTCTAAACCTGAAATTGGAAAAGAGATGCTTACCAAAACATAAAGAACATAATTTGCCTGTATAGTCTGTGTGAGCTGATCACACATCATACAGAAAATACAGGGTGGATCAAACCTAGATAGTAAAAAATAGATTCCTCGCATTAAGCGTTGTCGGAATATACCATATGTACTCGTATCGTATGCAAGCCAATTTTTTGGTGTTTTCGAGTTATACATTTTTTAATTTCCTTTTTGAGAAATTGTGGGGTTAATCCATTACATTTTTTAAAAGTATTTGTCGTTTTGTATTTTTTTTATATCACAATCAATATACAAATTGCACAATCACGAAAAAAATTTAAAGCTTCCTTATTTTGATGCAAGTTAAAAAAAACAACGACATACGTTCTAGCAAATCAGACTTAAATAAAAAAAAGAAATGAGCAATTCCAATACTCCTAAAACACAAGAATTCATAACTTGAAAATTAAAAAGAAAAACCGTAACATACATGCCATATATTCTGTTATCCCTTGATGCGACGAATCTAATTTACTTTATTGAACGTCAAGTTTTGGTCCAGCCTGATGTATGTGAAGGCACTTTATCACAATCTAATTGTATAAAGAAAAGAATTGTATAAACTCTAAACTTCATCTCCTAGTTTTAGCTTTAATTATAAGAAATACTTGCCGTGCCCTAACAGGGTTCATATCTGATCCAACCCAAATGTAACACCTATTTTGTATCACATGATTAAGATGCAGTAAATGAATTATGAATTAATTGGTGGCGTGCGCCAACGCAGCAACTCCAGAAACGGTACAGCGCCGGTCTAGGAAAGGCGCGCCGCCTATTGGCCTCACCATCTGGATTCGTCTTGACTGTTATATGTATTTCAGGAACACGAGAGCACGACACGGCACTGCTAACGCTGAACGAAGACGTGCCCTGGGCTGACCAGCAAGCGGGTGCCTGCTTGGGGCTCAAGACACCTCTGGTGGGCGACTGCGTAGCGGTTGGTTTCGACAGTAAGGACCAGCTAGTTTTCGTAAGTGAATGGAACGTTTATTTTTGACCGTGGAGACCTTTTACACCTCCAAATTGACCTTGGAGTCTTTTTACATCTCCAAGTCCAATTAAGGCGACTTCTGACTGGGCGGGACGGGATCGATATGTCATAGATATTTTGCTGACGTGAGCTTACAAATATGAGATTTCCTCACTTAACGAAATACTGTCAGACTGTTAGTATTACGTTTGCGCAGTAGTAATACCATGCGCAGAAGTGGGGCAGTACTGCATTCGTATCGGTTGACACTGACAGCTGACAGTTTTCTCATATCGTACCACCTCCACACCCACAAATCAGGAAGGCGCCTAAGTTAAGGATGATTCACAGTAGACCGTTCCGTGTCCGGGCCGGTCCGTTTTCTTCCAGAGAAATACGCCGGCCGTTACGTTTGCTGTCATAGAAAACGGACCGGCCCGGACACGGAACGGTCTGCAGTGTATCATCCCTTAATCGTCCGAGTATTGTAAAGGGACACAGGAGAGTATATAAACTTCTCGGAAAATATGCGTCCAGGTATTTACTGTGGCAATGATGCTATGTATGAGTACTATTCTCATGTCACTGAATAATGCACCTGTATATGTATTTTCTCAAAAATGCAATGAAAGTCTGTCCCAAACGAGTGGGCTACTATAGAATTTCATAGGGAATTGAAAACCTAGGCCGGCAAAGAAACCGTCTTTTGTTTTCGCGGCGTGGTGGAACGGCACGCGGCCGAACCCGCGCCGCGACTCCCCGAAAACAAAAGAAGGGCGGCCAGGTTGCGCGGGTTTTTACAACTGAAACCTATTTCAATTGGATTTTTCTTTCAAACAGCACTATATACTCGTAAGCCTGGGTGGTAAAGGCAATTCATGAATGCCTATTTTCTCAAAATCAACTTGTCCACGAATTGCTATTTTTTGGCCTCTGCAATATTGTACTTTTGTAAACTCTTACATGTAAAACAGCCCTTGAGGCCTATTTGCAGAATAATTTGATTTAGATTTTGAATGTTCGTCGCTATGTTTACAGACGCCTATGACGGTGACAGCTGAAAGCTGTACCGAGCAAGGATCCACGTACGACGCTGCTTGTGGCCGCGCCAGTGGGACTTGCGCAGTCACATCCGGGTCGCCGGTTCTGTGCCCGTCTGATGTAAGATTGGAATCGTTCGTGAGACTTGCATGGTGTGGCTATAATTCCAAACGCCTACGTTTTTATCAAGTGGCAGGGTGGCGTACATTGCTCGAAGGACGGATGGCAATCGGGGCAGAAATATTCTTGAGTGACAACCAAAACAAGGTGGACTGACGAACTGGTCACGATCGCGGGAAGCCGGTGGATGACGGTGGCGCATGAACGGACATTGCGGTGATCCTTTGAGGTCTTTGTCCAGCAGTGGACGAGTGGATAATGATGGTTTTGTACAACGACGATGGCAAACAAACTTATAGCCTGCCTGACGGTAAGCACAAACAGACACTGCAGCCTTTTTTTTTCGTGGAGAAAACCTGCAATCCCAGTCATCGGGAATGCCTGGGTTATGTGGTATTTCTATCCACTAAAAACTCCACGGTAACCGCCATCTGCGCTCTAATGCGGACGACTCCAGGATCTCAGTACTGAACGCACTGGAGCCCCTAGCAACTCCGTACTCCCTCAGTTGGGTTGCTCCAAATATGAGCGAAATGACGTTCCGCTATGCCCTACCTCTCCCTCGGCGAATATTAGAATGAAATAAACACAGCACAAAACTCAATTTCCAGGTTGAGGGGCTGATCGTCGCTGGAGTTGTCCGTCAGACGTGCATCTCAAATGCAGCAGTGCTGGGTGCCCTGACCCCGTCTGCGGATTGGATTCGTGAGGAGCTCACGAAGAACGTCATAGCTGCCAACCGATACAGCATCATTCGATAGGTGGTTCGATGCATGGTGACAGTCAAAAATACTCATACAATAACTAAGTTTAAGAAATAAAGGAGATACAAATAGTATGTAGGTTTATTTTAAGGGAATGCTTTGATTCTAAACCACCCTGACACACGCTTATATGTTCTGCACACGAGAAAACGAAATGAACCTTCAGGAATAACTTTTTTTGGACAAATTTCGATAGATATCTGAATCTGTGAGTTTAATTCATATTTTTTCTTGTGACATTTTAGATTACGTAAAATCAATAATATGTGATCTTTAGTGTTAAGGGCGGTAAAGTTGCTCAGAGGTTTCTCAAGCTTTGAGAATGTAGTCAAGTCATTATATATGAACTTGTTGGTTTCTCAATGAGGGGAGCCGAAATTGGAGACTAATCAAACACCGACCGTATACTATGACAGGTATATTTCGACTGCCGTCGCGCGGTCAGTCGTCGCTCCTCCCACATCTTACATCTACCCACATAACATCCCTCCACCTTTACTCTTAAAATGTAAACTCGTAAAATGTATGATATATTTTAATGGCTCGTGTATGCAGTTGGTGCGCTATAAGTAGGCGCATCCTGACACAACAAGAGGACGGCATGATTACGACGCTATAGGAAAGAATGAGATAGATATACGAAACCAAGATCATTCGATTCCCTATCTCGTTTTATCTTACAGCGTCGTATTACTAGACGGTTAGTAACATACATGGCAGCCAATCCTTCCTCCCCGTCCTTTGCAGCAATGATCAAATAATTACCAGGAGAGCATAACTCACCTGCAGACGTCCGTTTCGCCGGCGGCATCAGTTCCAGCGCTAATATGAATGGCTGCTGGTACAAGGCTGGGAAGAACAATCCACCAGCTACCCGCAGAGCCGTGTAGCCCCAGTACGAGGTGCTGAAGGACGCGGCGATTGCCAGTGGGACCTCCAGGAAAATCATTAGGAGGATTGTTGGACGCCGACCATATCTGAAAGTAGATGTTTTCCAGGAGTTTTACATGCGCTCTGGGATAGGTCTAAGAAGCTGAAGCAGCCGAAGACAAGCCAGCACTCAAGTTTCTTAATAGGAGCCATTACTCGTCATGCCTTATCAGAAAGAACCCCTTCACTTTAGGGTATTACAGTCCTCTCTGTGGAGCCTGATCAGGACAAAGAGACAGCCACTCACGTCATGCTGACACGCACTGGATGGCAGCATACCGGGTAAAACACCTCGGATTACTGAGGTCACTACCAGAAGTCGTCAGTAACGTCAAGGGTCTGTTATGCTTTCTAGTAAAATTGAGTTGGCACGAGTAGCGCCAAAAACCCATTACAAAATAGACGCATATGACGTCAAGTTGTGGAAAGCCGGCCCGCGTAAACCAACCTATCTATCTATACCTAGCGACGACCTGTTTAGCCTAGTTGGTAGTGACTCTGCCTCCGAAGCTAGAGGTCCCGGGTTCGAATCCCGGCCAGGGCATTTATTTGTGCATTTTTCACGGATATTTGTTCTTGGGTCTTGGATGTTTTCTATGTATTTAGGTATGTATTTATCTATATAAGTATGTATATCGTCGTCCAGTACCCATAGTACAAGCTTTGCTTAGTTTGGGACTAGGTCGATTTGTGTAAGATTGTCCCCCAATATATTATTATTATTTGCGCTCTGGACGATTAGATGCGGAATATTAACTTTATAAAAATGAAGTTACTCTAGAAATGTTTCAAATCATATTTATTTCTTTATAATCGATACAAATTGTAATACAGTTCAAATTCCAATGATTATAGTAGCAAATTTCAGCGAATAATGGCGCGCGCCGATCACTCCACCCTCTTTTATAGATTCGTCGCGCGGTGGTGGTACAGGTTCCAGTCGAAGCTGGCAGGGGGCGCTCGTGTTGATAACAGGAATCTGTTAGATTCTTCTTCAAACTAAATAATTGAAACCACATTACGCAATTCAATTAGGAGGAAATTAGACGAAAATAATTAGTTGTTGAGCTAATCTGGTGATGAAAGCTACCAGATTTCTTACAGAAATGTGCCAACAACCTCATATTGCTTAAGCTCCAAACCCAATAGAATTATTAGTTTACTAGCTTTTGCCCGCGACTTCGTCCGCGTAGAACTCATTCTCGCTTTAGAGTTATTTGTTTTCCCATACATCATTCACCCTTCTTTACACCTCTTTAAGAAATGATTACATTCAATATGAAATGCTCTTATCGCGCAAGGCAAATTTTAATACGAATCTTTTTTCAAAACGAATCATCATCATATCAGCCGCAAGACTACCACTGCTGGACATAAGCCTCCCCCAAAGAGTGACACAATGACCGTTCCTTTGCCATCCGCATCCAGCGGACACCTGCGAACTTTACCAGTTCATCAGTCCACCTCGTAGGGGGCCTACCCGCGCTGCGCCTTCTGGTACGTAGTCGCCACTCAAAAGCCTTTCCTCCCCAACGGCCAACGGTTCTACGTGCAATATGCCCCGCCCACTGCCACTTAAGTTTTGAGGTTCGGAGGGCTATGTCGGTAACTTTGGTTCTACTGCGGATGGCTTCACTTCTGATGCGATCACGCAGAGATACTCCCAGCATAGCCCTCTCCATTGCTCTTTGGGTGACTTTGAGCCTTCTTATGAGGCCCATAGTAAGCGACCACGTTTCAGTGCCATATGTCACCACTGGCAACACACACTGGTCAAAGAGCCTCGTCTTGAGACACTGCTGAATATTGGACGAAAAGATGTACCGTAACTTCCCGAACGCTAACCAGCCGAGTCGGATTCGACGATTAACCCCTTTCTCGAAGTTGGACCTACCTAACTGGACAGTCTGTCCTAGGTATATATAATCGTCTACAACTTCAAGTAAAAGTGTCCGAGTGTAACGGGAGTTGGTGCTACGTGCTCGTGCTTTCAAAACGAATGATTAAGCTTATTTCAGAATATCAAATGTACCGATTCTAGACGAAAGCAAGTGATTCTGACGACTTTTTTCGTCCCTAAGGATTTAGTCAATACTGTGACGTCATCATCAGCGCGTTGTTCTGACTGGATGTCAATTTTACATCAAAATATTGGTGGGTTATGCAGTAAACTTGACCTATTGGAACTGACTTTAAAGGAGTTGAGCGATGACGGCAAAGAATTTGACATCCTATGCCTCAGTGAAACTTTCGTCCGAAATGGTTCTCAGAAGAATATCAAATTAAAACATTATAAACTGGCGACATCATACTGTCGCGATAAAAGTAGGGGAGGAACTTGCATTTTGATAAAAAAACATTTACAATTTAAAAACATAGATTACGTTTCAAAATTAGCTGTAAATTATTATTTTGAATGTTGTGGAGTAGAAATTATTGGTGTAGGCCTCATTATAATCAATATTTACAGAATTCCAGAACAAACAAAGTCACACGTGGGAATATTTATTCGCAAACTTGATATATTGCTTAACTATCTGACATGTGTTTTTAAAAATAAGAAACTAGTTATCTGTGGTGACTGGAATATTGACATAATAAAGCAAAACTCAGCTTCCAGTGATTTGTTAAGTACTTTGCAGAACTATAATTTTTGTGCACATATTCTTGATCCAACTAGACGTAGCTCTTGTATAGACCAAATAGCGAGCAATATACGGAAAGTAGATGTTGAGATTCATCGAGTGGGGCTCTCAGATCATGAAACCGCGCAGTCAATTGCTATACCAACTGTACGGAGGTTTAAGGCTTATACAACCTGGTTTGAATACAAGCGGGACTATAATACAGATAATATCCGCAAATTCAGAGATTGTATATCTGCGCTTTCGTTCTCAGATGTTTTAAAGTGCGACACTACACAAGATGCTTTTAATTGTTTTCATGATACATTGTGTATGTTTTATGAATTGTGTTTCCCCTTGGTTAAAGTTAAAATAAGTAATAAAATGCAGACTGTCAACTGGATAACAAAAGGCATACAAAAATCTTGTAAAGTAAAGCGACTACTATATTTTAATTATACGAAACAAAAGCAGAATAAGAAAATCAACAAAATAAAGTATAAGAAATATAATTATGTCCCCAAAAAAATGTGTACTTAATGCGCAAAAAATAAAAAATAGCAAATATTTACACAATAGTAAAAATAAATCAAAAGCTACCTGGAATATTATATCTTCTACAGTCTATAATAATTTGTACGACAGTAACATAACGGACATAAAATTTAATAATGTTACATACCGCCAACCACTTGATATTTGCAATATTCTAAACAATTACTTTATAGATACGGAAGGTACACAGAACTCAAATGCTACTAGTATGTCTCACAAGTCCTTCTTGCCTCTTGCAAATGCTAATACTATGTTTCTCAGGCCGGTTGATGAAATGGAGTGTTTCAGACTTATTATAGCACTGAAAAACAGTAGATCTTGTGGATGCGACGACATAACAACAAAAATATTAAAGCTTTGTTCATCATCCTTGTGTATCCCACTCACACACGTAATTAACTTATCATTTGTTGAAGGAATCTTCCCACAAAGACTAAAATCTAGTATTGTAAAGCCCTTGTTTAAGAAGGGCGATAGGCAAGATCCGAATAATTATAGGCCAATTTCTCTCATTCCAATAATTTCAAAAGTATTCGAAAGAACAGTATACACAAGACTTTACGACTTCTTGACCAAATTTGATATTCTTTGCCCCGAACAATATGGTTTTAGAAAAGGAAAGTCTACTACACTTGCATGTTTCGATCTTATCAAATATGTCACAGAAAGCATAAATAATAAAACCCCAGTCATGTCCATCTTTTTGGACATGACTAAAGCTTTTGATTTTGTCAATCATTCAAAACTCCTAAACAAGCTTGAAATATACGGCGTGAGAGGTAGAGTGTTTGATTGGATCAAGAGTTATTTAGATGGAAGAAGGCAGTGTACAGAAATAAGTAAATTTTCAGAAAAAAAAGGAGTAATAGTTAGGCAGTCCTACAGATCTGAATTCAGATTAGTTAATAAAGGTGTTCCGCAAGGTAGTATTCTCGGACCCCTACTTTTCATTATATACATTAATGACCTCCCGAACGCAACCTTGGGTAGGACCGTCATGTTCGCTGACGACACGACGCTGCTGTTAAAATGTAATAATAAGTTGACATATGAGCGGGACATAAACAAATTATTTACTGACATTATCAATTGGCTAAATATTAATGATTTACGTATAAATATCAATAAAACTAAATCAATGCAATTTATTTCTTATAATTCGTTCGACATTCCTATAATTTTATCTTATAATAATGAAAATGTGGATCAGGTCAACGTTTTTAAATTTCTGGGCATCGTGATCGATAAACATTTAAATTGGAAGGCCCATATTAACCAAATTTGTAATAATTTAAATCGATTTGTTTTCGCTCTGAAACGATTAAGAGACACCGTTTCAGTAGAAGCTGCACTCACCGCCTATCACGGTTACGTGTCGTCAGTGCTTATGTACGGTCTAATACTCTGGGGAAATTCAGTGGAGGTAGATAGAGTTTTTAGAGTACAGAAGAAGTGTGTCAGAGCCATTTGCAATGCAAGGACTGATGAGAGTTGTATTCCACTATTTAAAAAACTTCACATTCTCCCTTTGCCATGTTTATACATCAGAGAAGTGTGTATTTTCGTGAATACTCATATGTACTACTTCCAAATACGTGGAGAAACTGTGCAAAGGCAAACGAGAGTCAAAGGAAAAAACCTTTTGTATAAGCCGCAAAGTTGTAAGGCCATGTATAAACGCAATGTCTTCAACATGTGTCTTGAGGTGTATAACCGCTTGCCTGAAGGCTTGAGAAAGCTCCAAGGGAATATTTTTAAGTCCACGTTAAATAGCTGGCTCATGGAGAAGTGCTTCTATCGGGTTCGTTATTTTCTCGAACAACAGTATTAAATTATATTTTTGTAATTAATTATGTGACATTCAAATTCAATTCTAATATAATATAAAAAAAAATGTTTAATTCTTATAATAATTAATATGATTTGTAAAATATTTGCACGCCTTACATGGCTGAATACATGAAACAAAAAAAAAAGTAATATCTTATAAGACTGTATTCTCGGCAAATAAATTGATTGATTAATTGATTGATTGAATGAAGCCCGTAAAATATTACATGTACAATGATAAAAGTCTCGCTACGCAGTTCTTCCGTAAAACGTCCCAACAGAGCGGGTTCTTCATGTAAGTATGATGGCCGAAGGCCGGAAGCAGAGTGGCAAAACATGCAAGGCGCAAGGCCGAGTATTCACACAGAGCGGGCTTCTTATGTAAGGTTGAGGGCCGAAGGCCTGAAGCTGGGAAGCGAGACACGCGAGGCCGAAGGCCGAGCTTCCCAACAGAGTGGATTCTTCATGTAAAGTTGATGACTAACGGGCCGAAACGGAGTGGCAAGCCATGCGAAGCCGAAGGTCGAGCATTTAAATAGAGCGGGATCCTTATATAAGGCTGAGGGCTGAAGGCCCGGAGCCGTGTGGCACGCACGCGAGGCCGAAGACCGAGCGTCCCAACAGAGCGGGCTCCTTATGTAAGGCCGAAGGCCTGAAGCAGAGTGGCAGTTCACGCGAGGCCGAAGGCCGAGAGTCCCAACAGAGCGGGCTCCTTATGTAGGGCCGAAGGCCCGAAGCAGAGCAGCAATGCACGTGAGGCTGAAGGCCGAGAGTCACAATGCCTAGACATATAAACCGATAGACAAACAGACACGCATTCTTAAAACTGGAGAAATGTGTTCTGTTTCGATGCCAAGGGCCCTCCAATCGCTCCATTGATTTATCCAATATCTTCAATGTACAGATTTTCGACCCTCTACAGCTGTATTATATGTATACGGATAAGCATAGATCCAGGGGCCTTACAGCTCGAATACGATTTTTTCTATCGAAATGTTAGTTTAACTTGTTTGTACCAGATGTCACTGGGTGCTATCTCTATCGCACTTGCATATTGAAGTGACAGGGATGCAGCGGTCGTGCGGTTAGTTCTTACCCAATACACAACAGCGCTACGATCTATGTGGAGTATTTCACTGGTATCTCAATCTCAGTATATATATTGTACTTTGTGCATAGATCTAAGATGCTTCAACCGTCAATGTTGACGATTGGGCTGCCCAGTCCAAGTGATCTCTTATATCAAACAGTTATTATAGTGTGAAGGGTCACCAATTACGTAAACAATAATACACGACAAAATTAAATTGTACACCGACGATACAAAGACTGCATTGAAGCCGCTGTTTTTATATTTCAGCATATGAAGACAAACAATTCCAAAGTATCGCAAATTTATTTTGATTTACACGCTATAATAGACCTAATTGCTAAAAGGTTATGCTCAAAAATAGCGTCATCAATCAGAATGAATTATGATATTTCGGTTTTGTCATATCGAAAAGCTTGTTTACAATACGTCAAATTCTGCTACGGCTTACGTTAAATTTATTGACACGCCGTTATACTTCCAATTGGCTGAAACTTAAAGCTTAGAATGGCGTATGAGGATTTAAATCACCCAGTTTCATAGACCATATTTGCACCCCCGATTTCATCCCTTTGAGGGTGATTATCGGGACAAAAAGTATACTATAAGTGAATCCAGATTACATACTATTAGTATACAAAAAATCATCTTGATCTGTTCAGCCGTTTTTGCGTGATTGAGTAACAAACATCCAAACATCTAAACTTTCGCATTTATAATATTAGTGGGATTAGTGGGATGATTAGAATCTCAACTTAAGACTTTTGACTTTTGATTAAAAGAACTCGGAAAAAAGATTGACAGTTGATTAAAAGAACTCGGTCGTATTTTTATGGACTCGTCGGAGTGCCCTCGATCCGAAGAGTTCTGAACACGTCTGTGTGCTAAATTTGCCGAAGACAACTAACCTATCAGACATCCATCCGAAGAAGAGGTTGCCGAAGATGGAGCCAACCCAGAATAGCGTGTTGCTGGTTCGGGGTAACCAATCATGCTCACACACCAGTCCAAACTGAAACAGACAGTGCAATAGTTTTTACTCAATGTAATGTATTATGAATATGGCATGTGATGTTAGAACACTTGTTAGTGTGGTTTGCGAGGCCGAGGCTCACCCAAAGAGTAAACATAAATGAAGTCTTTTTTTTTCTGTTTAGCCTGCTGAACGGCCAGCTACAAATTTGTTGAGGGAACCTGCACGGCCCTTTCGAGGCATTAACGTGGTGATTATTATCACGATACTGGGATGTCAATATTATCGCGGTATTTCAAAACTGTTTGAATTTTGCTTTGATATTTATGTGATACGTATTGTGATGAATGTATCACCTGCCAAATCGCCCCCACAGACTGACAGAAGGAAAAAGATAAAGTCGCTTTTTTTTAATAAATAATAATAAATATTGGGGAAATTTCTTTTTTACACAAATCGAACTAGTCCCATAGTAAGCTCAATAAAGCTTGTGTTATGGGTACTAGACGACGATATATTTAATAGATATACATATAAAACACCCAAGCCTCAGGAACAAATGTTTCTGGTCACCACAGAAACAAATGCCCTTACCGGGATTCGAACCCGGGACCTCTAGCTTCGGAGGCAGTGTCACTACCAACTGGGCTAAACAGGCTAGCTAAACGCTTGTGCTGTTATAATGATTACGTACTTTAGTAACGAGGGTATTCTGATACTGGTCAGTGTTGAACTGCCACCCGTTTGTGCACGCGGCCGGCCCCTTTCGTAGCTTCAAGACAGCTTCTGTCACTTTCGCTATCTGGAAATACAATACATTCATTTGAATTTTCGTACACCATAACTTTTAACCCTTATGGGAGGTCTACCCACGCGCCTTTTAGTACGTGGTCGCCATTCGAGAACCTTTGCGCCCCAATGGACATCGGTTCTACGTGTAATGTGCCCCGCCCACTGCCATTCAACATCATCATATCAGACGAAATACGTCTATTGCTGGACATAGGCCTCCCTCAAAGAGTGCCACAATGACCGGTCCTGCGCCATCCGCATCCAGCGGACTCCCGAGACCTTTACCAGGTCATCAGTCCACCTTGTTGGGGTTCTTCTCACGCTGCACTTAAATCCCCAATGGACTTCGGTTCTACGTGTAATGTGCCCCGCCCACTGCCACTTCATCATCATTCATCATCATCATATCAGCCGAAAGACGTCAATTGCTGGACATAGGCCTCCCTCAAAGAGTGCCACAATGACTGGTCCTTAGAGCGTTCGTGGCTCAGCGGCGCCCGCGTACCGCGTGCGGTATGCGAGGTTAAGCAATGTGGGCGCAGGTCAGTTCTTGAATGGGTGACCGCTTTGAGTGGTTACTAACTGAGTGCTCTCGTGCTTTGGAAGGCACGTTAAGCCATTGATCCCGGCTTCTGTCTACGACATCAGTCGTTAAGCCAAGTTAGAGGCCTTCGGGCGGCTTGAGAACTTCTAACAGTCAAGTTGCCCACTCACTTGACAAAGGGGGGTCGAAGTTGCACCACGTCCGTAGGGAGTACCCACCGTTACCCTACACGTGACCCTTGGGTGGTGCTAAAAGTGCAACAAAAACTGGCAACCGTACTTGTCTTCTCGAAGATCTCACGGTTCGTAAATAAATGCCATACGATTAAATAATAAACTGGTCCTGCGCCACCCGCATCCAGCGGACTCCCGAGACCTTTACCAGGTCATCGGTCCACCTTGTAGGGGTTCTTCTCACGCTGCACGTTCCGGTACGTGGTCGCCAGTCGAGAACCTTTCCGCCCCAATGGCCATCGATTGCCCGCCAGTTAAGCTCAGCGATTCGCGAGAGTCTGCAGGATAAGGGTGGCGCAGGACCGGTCATTCATGCACTCTTTAGGGGAGGCCTATGTGCAGCAGTGGACGTCTTTCAGCTGATATGATGATGATAATGATTGTCAATGTTTTTTTAAATATTCTATAGGAACGTTCTTGACTGGCTTACAGTTTTTGTGTGCGAAGGCGACATGCGAATGTCAAAATATTTAGGAGGTTGCTTAAATTTTTCTGTTTCGCGGCAGTTCCCATGGATATTTCAACTCAACCTAACTTATAGTCAAAACAGAAACTACAGGCCACGTTTTGAGACGGTGCCTGCCCGGCGCGTGGCGTATGGTCCAGGTTCCTGGCCGTCCTTGCCTTTCGTTTTCATAGATCCGTACCTCAAAAGGAAAAAAATGGAACCCATAGGTATAGGATTTGGTTCGAAAGTATTGGACCAATTGAGTGGAAAGGACCATGGGCAGAAATGTTCCCACCCATTAACAGAAACGAAACATGTCTCATTTAATAGATCTTGGACAAGGTTGATTTTGAACAAGGGGGCATTTTTGGTGTTAGTAATAATTAGTAGTAAAATATGCAGGGTGTGGCCTGTAATAGGAGCAAAAATTAAACGGTACACTATTGAGCTCCCAGCGATTATTTCCAAATGATTTTAATGAAAAAGAAAGGTTATTTTTTATGGAATTTCTTTTCGTATATGTAGCTTATATGCACTTTTTTACTCTACTGGAGTGATATTAATAACAATTTATTCAAAAAACACTGAAAATTTGTATATATTTTTTTAAATCCCAATAATATTCTTTTAAACCAAAAATGCGACAACGATTATGAGTAATGACTTGAAGCAACTTCAAAATCAGCATTGACTGCCGCGCTATAATCTCTGGGTGCCAAGATCCATTACTTGGAGGTCATAACTTTAGATCAAAATTTCTCCCAATTGAAAAAAGATAAAAAATTTTTGGACACAAGAGTTAACTGCAGATGCTCTAAGGAAGCGTCCTTTAAATGTATTGCTCCGATTACAGGCCACACCCTGTATATACATACCTGCTCTTTTCTTTCTGTTTCCCCTTCAGCAGGAACCAGCTGTCTTGTTGTCACTTTTCGCATCACACCGCCTTCGCGAATTATTTCTGTCCTGTTGATAATGAAATCTTACTTTACTTCATAGCCTTTTGAGTGTCCCACAACTGGGCAAAGGCCTTTCCCGACCGACCCAATCCCCGTGATCTCCATGAGTTCCTGTTGAGTGTTTTCCTCCCAGTTACATAGAAATGCCATTCCCCTTGTGAGCCGGGTTAGAATAGCACCACCCCCTTTTTCCCTTGGGTGTCGTAAGAGTCGACTAAGGGAACTAGGTTGAAGTGTGTTGTGGGCGATGGGCTAGCAACCTGCCACTGCAATATTATCCATCTATAAACCTACATTTGATAAAAGTGGCACTGAAATTAATTTTCGTGTGCTCTGCCTACCCCCTACCCCTTTTCAGAATATATTAGGCGTGAGTTTATGTATGTATGCATGCATGGAAATGCATCAGAATTATCCCCCCATTTCTATTTAGGCTTACCCCGTCTACGTCGCTAGTCATCTGTCTCACTAAAAATAAGCGAGGTTAAGCAATGTCGGGCGAGGTCAGTCCTTGGATCCCCCTCGAGGGTGCCCGCCTTGTCGGGGCGGGGGGGGCTTAGTAACCGTGGACTGGTCATCCACGGTGAAGCTAAGAGGCACCCAGGGCCGGCCTGTTTGGGCTGCCGGCTGGCCCAAGGAGGGCGCTCCCAGCGGGCTTCGGAAGCCCGCTGAGGATGCGTTGAGGAGGGGCCGCAGAAGAAGAGGAGTGCCGGTATTGCGGTGAGCCGTTCTCCCTATCTTCTGTGGCCGAGGCGGTATCGCAGGGGGAGAGGCGTGTTGGTATTTCGGTGCGCCACTCTCCCTACCCCCTGCGAACTTGGCGGGGCCGTTCCGCGGAAACGGTGTTGGTGAGGCCGCAGAGGAAGAGAAATGCTTTCCCTATCCTCTGCGGCCGAGGTGTGGTTCGTGGCGGAACCACCGACCTGCTCCGCAACCGGGTGCCGGAAGTTTTTCGGCACCCATGACCTCCTCATAGCGGACTCAGGGGGGTCCGCTACTGGACAAGATGGAGGTCGAGGAGGAAGGCACGCCAAAACATCTGGCGTGCCTGACGTGGAGGGCCTTCGGGCATCTGCGGTGGAGCCGCTTGAGAGCGGCTGTCGCCAGCGGGGTCGCGGATGTGTGCGCAAGCGTTCCCGTGACCTCGCCACAAGGCGACGAGGCGGCAGATGGAGGGGTTTTTAGTGGGTATACCGTGGGTCTCATCAGCTTATACGGGAGTCCCACATAACCACTCGGGTCACCCCGGGTGGCACCCGGGTGGTATGCGTAAAGAATTTTCCCCTCCTAAACAAAAAAAAAAAGGTCAGTCCTTGGATGGGTGACCGCTTTGAGTGGTTACTAACGGAGCGCTCGGAGTGCTGTCTATGATAGCAGTCGTTAAGCCAAGTTAGAGGCCTCCGGGCGGCTTGAGAACTTCTAACAGTCAAGTTGCCCACTCACTTGACAAGCCTAATCCCAATAAGGTCTGGTTTCCCCCTTGGGTTGGAAGGTCAGATGGCAGTCGCTTCCGTAAAAACTAGTGCCTACGCCAATTCTTGGGATTAGGTAGCGGACCCCAGGCATCCTTCAGGATGCAACTACTGGGAATAACGCTAGGAGGATGATGATGATGATATTGATGATGTATAGCTTGAAACGCACAGACCGCGGCGCAGCGTCGTTGCGGGGCGGTGGCGGTTTTGCGGTAAAGCGAACGCGGTCCGAGGCACGTCGCACCAAAAAACCACGCGGTATTCTATAGCGCGAGGAGGGAGAGCGGATTTGGACATATGAAGCAGTACTCGACAGTCGACAGTTTTGGAAAGATCAAAAATGCAAAACCGCCTCAGTGCGTTCTTGGCCAGCATCTAGCCGGGGGACAAAGATGAGGCCGACGATGAAGCGAGCTCGCCCAGAAGATGCCTATTCACTCGTGCCTTAAAAAGGTCCAGGTTATATGAACTCGGAAATACAAACGCCGGCAGAGAATTCCAAACCCTAGAAATGCGCACTACTACTATATACTATAATGAATGTTAGTCGGTGAGTCTTAGTGTCTTATATCTTTAAACAAGCCACGCTGAGAATCTACGAATTTATTTATGCTATTGCTGCAGTGCGTCTTTTGATTACTGAATTTCGCGTACTTATAATTTTCAAACTTTCTCGCATTCTTTGAGAAAAGCACTATACTCGGCCGGAAACAGGATTGCCTGCCTCGTATCGTATTACTAGAGGACCGAGACGAACATACTCGACAGGCAATCCTTTCCCTCCCGGCCTCTGCAGTAATTGACTGAACGAGTGAAGCGAGCGAAGCGTATCCGTTTCAGCTTGGGCAAAAACGCTTTCGTATGTCCGGATGTCATAATGTCCGACTATTCTCTTTTACAGATCGCTTTTCTCAGCCGAATCTCATGAAATTTTGTGAACAGGTTATAGATAATAATATGGAATTTTATAGCCTACTCACTTTTAGGAAATTTTGTAATTGAAAAAAATTGCCAGGTCTACAGATCACAAAGCCACTACTATTTATTTCAGAGTCCAGTAACAGCTGGCAACCCAGTACAAACTGTGTCATCTTTGACGTATGATGGCATAAATTGTACTGGGTTGACAGTCACCGGACTCTTCATAGCTGAAATAGATATTAGTGTACCTATTATCAACATTACATTCGTGCGCACGTACCTTTCATCTACATAGTCATTCAATATAACGAACAAAGTCTGCGGATCCACTGTGTAGGCGCGGCAGCTCTCGTACACCCCATGATCTCCTGGTACCGTCAGGGACTTCACGAGCTGATCGGGCAAAGCTAAACCCGCGAGCTCAGGTGGCGGCGCACACCAATGCACGGGTGTAGCGTTGGTGAACACCTGAAATAATTTCTTTAAATTTATGCTGTCCTGGTACATTGGGACTCGGGTATGTCCTAAAACTACGACCAAGACCACTGGGGGATGGGCAGCAGCATCGCTGGGGTGCGGTAGGGATACTGTGACCGCCAATCCGCATGCCAAGCGTGGTGATTATAGCATTTAACTCCATTAAATTGGGCCCTATCTCCAGCACTGGCCTATAAGATGAAGGCCTAGGCCAGGAAGTATTTTTTTTATTTTAATGTTTAACATGACGTCTATTAAATAACTTTTTTGAGTGGTGTATTTTTTTATTTCATTGCATTTGTTTGAGAAAAGCACTATACAAATCTCAGCGAGAAACGTTAGGCTGCAGGCCGCGTATCGCTTTCCGTCTCTCTTTATCTACTTGGCCTGTAACCCGTTGTTTCCCGACCTCTATAGTAATTTACTATTATTATCACAGCTAAGTAACGAGTAGTAGCTGAACTTAAGAAGTCTTTGAAAAGCAAACTTTAGTTCATTAGATAAGTTGTTAATTGTGTTATCCACATGGTAAACATAAAAGTTTGTGCACTGCTAAGTCCGCATAAAACGGGTGAGCAGCTAAGAAAAAGGGCCTTTCAGCTCGAAGTACGAACTTGTTTATGGAGATGTTAGTTTAACTTGTTTGCAACTGTGTGCTATCTCTATCGCACTTGCATATTGGAGTGACAGAGGTGCAGCGGTCGTGTGGTTAGTTCTTACTGAATACCATAGCGGCGCTACGATCTATGTGCAGTATTTCACTGATATCTCTATCTCAGTATATACAGGATGTGGCCTGTAATAGGAGCAAAAAATTTAAAGGCTGCTTCCTTAGAGAATCTGCAGCAACATCTTGTGTCCAAAAAAAATAACGTTTTTCACTTGGGAGAAATTTTGATCTAAAGTTATGACCTCGAAGTAATGGATCTTGGCACCACGAGATTATAGCGCGGCAGTCAATGCTGATTTTGAGGTAGCATCTAGTTATGACTCATAATCGTTGTTGCATTTTTGGTTTAAAAGGAGATTTTTGGGATTAAAAAAAACTTATTAGCGTTATTTAAATAAATAGTTATTAATATAGCTCCAGTAGAGTAAAAAAGTACATAGAAGCTATATTTGCGGAAAAAAAAACTGTTTTTTTGTTAAAACTATTTGGAAATAATAGCTGGAGAGCTCAATAGTGTGCCTACCGTTTAATTTTTTGCTCTTGTGTCTAAAAACTACCTACATTGCGCGTTGTAGGCCACCCACTTGGCCGCTTTTTAAATAACGTCTATTTAAATACTGTCAACAAGTAAGTCATTAACGTTTACGTTATGCTATTGATAACATGGAATGTCGCCTTGCATTGAAGCATGTCGGTAAATCCACGGTCCCTTACACTTTGTCACGACTCGGCATAATCTACTGACAGTCCCATTCATATTTAAATCTGTACCCTATTAACATATTTGCATAAGTAAAATGAGTCAACTCAATCCTCACACCTTGAATTTCCTCCCTCGGACACTCCGGTTGTGGAATGCGCTCCCTGCCGAGGTTTTCCCAAAGGCAATTACTATGTTTTTCTCAAACATGCAATGAAATATTGATGATATATTCCTTATAATAGGCTGCGAAGTATGACGTTTCAGGTGCGGCTAGGACAAGAGGTCGTTAATGGAATTTCATACAAATCTTGCAGGCCTAAGCCGGCAAAGTCCTCCTTTTTAATTTCCATTCCACATAAATTTGTGGCACAGGCATCATGACATTCTGCCACTATGCGTATTAAAAAATTAAACTTTGATTTTTTTGTTGTTTGTTTCATTGCATGTTTGAGAAAAGCACTATACATACCTCGGCGGGAAATATGAGGTTGCCCGCCTCGCCCTATCCTTTCGTCCCGGCCTTTGTAGTAATGTACTATTATTCTATACTTTGCCAAGGGACTACAGTCACAGAAAATTATAATAGTATTACATGTGTATCCTTCAATGAAGGCGTGTATAATTGTTTAAGGATAGGCAACGACCCTGTGACACGTGACTCCCCTGAAGATGGAGATTGCGATGACCGCTTACCATCAGGTTGACTGTACGTTTGTTTGCCACCGACGCGGAATTAAAAATCTCCAAATCAATGGATCAACACGACTAATTCCTCTGAAACTATACCGTACACGACCATTTACAATACAATACAATACAATATGCTTTATTGCGCACCTCAAAAAAGAATTACAAATAGAAACAGCATAAAGATACAAGCAGAGGTAAACAACAGGCGGTCTTATCGCTAAATGAGCGATTTCTTCCAGACAACCTTTGGGTAGCGGAGAAAAAAGTAAACAAACATGATAAGTGGGTGGTGCAAACAAAAGGAATAACTACTAGAAATAAAAATAAATATAATAATAATAATAAACACATAAAGCACTATAAACATACATAAATAAGTAAATAAATAAACATACTTATATACCACAAACTTAAGTGAGACCCAAAAGTAAACTACAGACCAGTATCGAAAAATATTATGGAAGAGACAAATAGTGCTCTTTCAGACTAGATTTAAAAGCCGCACTAGATTTAGCCCGTCGTACATCAAGGGGCAGAGAGTTCCATAGTCGGACAGCTTGAAAAGTAAATGAACAGTTATAAAATTTAGAGGAGGACGAAGGCACAGCAAGAAGAAATTTATTAGAGGATCTAATTGAACGCAGATAGTTAAATCGTTCCTAGGTGCTAGAGAAGAACAGCCGAAAAGGCATCCGGACCTAAGAAAGCCAAATGGTCTATAAAAAGGACATTGGGCCGGTTACCATTTTAATTTGGCCATAAAAACCCTAGGCGGCTAAAGGTTAAAGTCAGTCGTGCCAATATTATATTAATTTTAATGTGCAAAATGCATTTTTACAAAACAGGACAACCGCGTATAATTATTAATTAAGTTTATCTCTTTGAAAATCGGCGTTTCGAATATGTCACTACCATTTCTATACATGGTGATTCAGGAGACGTGAGCAGGACCAACACTACATACATAGTAACTGGCAATGAATCGTTCACCATCGTATTTAAGCGAAAACGCCCATACCTTTTTCCTGTGTTTTAATTTTTGTTAAGTTAAAGTTTAATTCTCTACAATCATGGTCACCCTACAACAACTGGTTTATAAATATTAAACCTCTAGCTATTATGACAGCACTTTAATTACGAAGAAAGTAAATTGTCACATTGAGTGAGATACGATATTTCAAAAGTAATCGGACTCAGGTGACATTCAATTTGACACGTATCACTTGACTAAGTATTCTGATTGTAGAGTGACCATGAATTTCGTAAATAATGTAAAACTTTTTGTTATCAACACCAAAGATAAATGAACGTTAATTTCACTAATAGCGGTACGAAGCAGTAGCTTATGATCTACTGAATCCGTAGTGTTGATCTTGCTCACGTCTCCCGAATCATCCTGTATGTCACCAGTATGTCCACTGTAAATAATAACTATAATTTTAGTTGGTACCGGACAATTTAACTTTTATTAATAACACAACATATACTATAGAGTAGGTACATACTTAATTTAAAAAAATATATTCATAAGCAAAATAGCCTACCCTCGACACAGCCAAAAGTTGCCCAGGACATCGTTCCCAGAACACTCGGCTCATTTCCTTGTTGTATGTCCAGACTCAGCCTCTGTGCGAAGTAAGAGCCCGCCCTGGACAATTTTGATCACATTTACAATATCTAGACATGATGTTTTTACGATATGCACCAATTCATTTGAATTAATTGCTTTTGCCCACGAGTTCATCGGCGTAGAATTGATTATCACGTAAGAAAAAATATTGCTATGAAATACTTTGAGGCGCAGGCTTAATTATCGCCCGCCCATATGTTTATTTCCACCCGAATTTTCACCCCCTTAACTGTTTCCGAGATAAAAACTGTCATATGTCCTTTCTGGGATCTCAAACTGTTTCCATGCCAAAATTGAGGTTAAAGCGTGAAGAATTAACAGACAGGCAGACAGAGTTCCTTTCGCATATATAACAATCTGTGAGCTGTGGACCGCGCAAAAATAAAATGCTTTCCAAATTTCAAAATAATGAGTCGACAAAAAAATTCAAATATTATTTTTAATATATATTACTGATTTGCCTAAAACCATATAACATTCTTGCACACTCTTCGCTGACAACATATCAATACTAATATCTTGGCAAACTACACGAAAATCGGTTGAGAAATGCAACCTGTAGAGGAGAACAAACGGCAATCCGCGCATCTTGACATCTGGACATCCGGACGGGACATACGAAATCGTGCAAGAACGCATTAAAAAAGATATTTTTCTAACTGACAGCGAGGTGTAGTTTGTTGAGTGTATCTACAATAGCTATATAGTTGTATTGTAATTACTTGGGTATATAAGGATTGTGATATTATTGTTGTGAGCGGTGCGATGCATTCGCGTCACGCATAAACCTTAAATAGGTTTCTGTGCGCGTCTATTAGTTTTGTATTAAAATGTTTATTTTTTTGTAATATAAATAAATTAAAAAAAAAATTGTCGAAGCTGAAACGGTTTCACTCGGTCGTTTAGTATAAATAGCACGCAATGTAGCGTTCTGTAGTTGCCCACACGTAACATTAGGAGAACTTAAAAGCTCACAAACGTATTATTCAATCTTCATTTCGAATAATATAGTTCATTATAAGCATCTTAGCCTTATCCCAATACAAATGTATCCCGATTGATGCCCGGAGTCCGCTATCTAATCCCAAGAATTGGCGTAGGCAAAATTTATACGGAAGCGACTGCCATCTGACCTTCTAACCCAAGGGGGGAAACGGGACCTTATTGGTCAGCTATCTAATGCCAAGAATTTGTGTAGGCAAAATTTATACGGAAGCGACTGCCATCTGACCTTCTAACCCAAGGGGGGAAACGGGACCTTATTGGTCAGCTATCTAATGCCAAGAATTTGTGTTGGCAAAATTTATACGGAAGCGACTGCCATCTGACCTTCTAACCCAAGGGGGAAACTGGACCTTATTGGTCAGCTATCTAATGCCAAGAATTGGTGTAGGCAAAATTTATACGGAAGCGACTGCCATCTGACCTTCTAATCCAAGGGGGGAAACGGGACCTTATTGGTCAGCTATCTAATGCCAAGAATTTGTGTTGGCAAAATTTATAGGGAAGCGACTGCCATCTGACCTTCTAACCCAAGGGGGGAAACGGGACCTTATTGGTCAGCTATCTAATGCCAAGAATTTGTGTTGGCAAAATTTATAGGGAAGCGACTGCCATCTGACCTTCTAACCCAAGGGGGGAAACGGGACCTTATTGGTCAGCTATCTAATGCCAAGAATTTGTGTTGGCAAAATTTATACGGAAGCGACTGCCATCTGACCTTCCAACCCAAGGAGGGAAACGGGACCTTATTGGTCAGCTATCTAATGCCAAGAATTGGTGTAAACAAAATTTATACGGAAGCGACTGCTATCCTATCTTCTAACCAAAGGGGGAAACTAGACCTCAATGGTCCGCTATCTAATGCTAAGAATTGGTGTAGGCAAAATTTATACGGAAGCGACTGCCATCTGACCTTCCAACCCAAGGGGGGAAGCTGGACCTTATTGTTCCGCTATCTAATGCCAAGAATTGGCGTAGGCAAAATTTATATGGAAGCGACTGCCTTCTGACCGTCTAACTAAAGGGGGAAACTGGATCTTATTGGTAGGCTTGTCAGGTGAGTGGGCAACTTGACTGTTAAAAGTTCGTTCAAATAGTTACCTGAGAAAAAATCAAGAAGGACGTAGGTATAGCGGCCAAGGCACACAGTAGGTAGAAGAGCAGCACATGCCAGCAGCCGGTCGTGGTCGCCAGCTGCGCTGCCTCATCCAACTCCTTGGTCCACGACGTCATGCCGCCATATTGGACACTAACATCATCACACCGCTGCTGTACCCTCGGTCGCCACAACGTCAAGATACCCTTGATTCGCACACCGTATCCGTGATCGTAGCACCAGGGCACCCTCAATTAGCACTCCGCAGGTACCCTCGATTAGTAACCACCAGAGCACCCTCTGTTAGCACACTGCCACGGTACCCTCGATTGTTATACTGTCACGGCACCCCCAATTAGTACACCAAAGTACCCTCGATTGTCGCACTACCGCCGTACCCTCAATTGTTGAAAAATTGGTTGTCGCGCAATAACGGCACCATTGATTATCGCATCACTACGGTTTCTCGATAGTCACGCCACCATGACACTTTCGATTGTCACTTTACCACGGTACCCTCAATTATCGCACCACCGCGGCACCCTCGATTGTCACACCCTCATAGTACCTTCAATCGTCAAGATTCGCGATTGAGTTTTATAGTCACTACACGGTAAAATATTCTCCACACGACACACCGAAAGACGAGGCTTTATAGTTACAATGCCTCGAAAGAGTCTAATAGTCAATTTTTTTTTATTATATCGTATTTTCTATCGACACTTTAAAAAATTATTAGGTCACAACAATGTCTGATTATCAATTATATGTATTTACTTGTAGTAGCTATGTATTTAAACACATTATTGTATAAAAAAACAAATACGTGACATATATATTATACCTAAGATTAAAGTACAAAGACGAAGTTAAACATATAGGTATCATATTATTTTATTGTATTCCTAGTTGTTAAAATTAGTAACTTATAATGAAAAAAAATTAACTACATAGAAACTATTTTTATTTTACTTTTAATAGGTTAGTAACTAAAAAAGAAAAACTATGTTGATATTTTTGATTTTTTTATACTGAAAGGATTTGTGGGCGATGAAATACAGTCAAGTTCAAATTTATTTAAGAGGGCGCAGTACGATCGGTGTGGATCGGTTCTCCATACAAACGTATTTATGCTCTCATTTTAAAACGCCATGCTAGAATAACATGAAAATTTGTATACACAATGGGATCCGGCATATCTAGGTCGGATCATAGTTTCTGTTGCTAGAAATTGTAAAAGAAAAAAAATACAGCGGCTTTTTGAGTTTTTTACGGCTTGTATGAAAACCTTAATAATCGCTGTATTTTTTCTCCATTATAATTTCAAGCAACAGAAACTATGATCCGACCTAGATATGCCGGATCCCATTGTGTATACAAAGTTTCATGTTATTCTAGCCTGGCGTTTTAAAATGAGAGCATAAATACGTTTGTATGGAGAACCGAACGTACTGCGCAGTCTTAATCGTATGGCATTTATTTACGAACCGTGAGATCTTCGAGAAGACAAGTACGGTTGCCAGTTTCAAGTTCAAATAAAACAGATATACTGTATTCAATTTCCATACAAAGGGTACTCGTTCTATTCGAATCAATCAAGATTGTACTGCGAATTCAAATTAGTTGGCGGTTTTAGAAGTACAGTTACGCAAAGAAATACCGGATGTCTCTGACTAACATGTGCGTATTATTATACGACATATAGTAATGTCCAATGCGCGTATAAAAGGGTTTATCATTGGCTAGCTAGAGCGCAAAGAGCGGTGCTGAAAGTCGCTTTGAAGAAACCAATTAGACACTCAACGAATGATTTGTACTGCGATGCACACGTGCTCAGCGTCCGGAAACTGTACTTAATGAGGGTAGCATTGCACGTATATAAAACAGTTCTCAGCTCATCAGACTACAACGATCTACTTAAAAACCGTATCATTAAAATTCCCACCACATCTGTTAATACCAGCACATCATTTCTCAGTCTTTCTGTTCCCACGCATTTACAATCGTCTAATAGGGTTATACGATTCTAAGGAGCACTCCGTTCTCAAGGCAAAGAAGCTACTAACTAGGGTTTGCAGCCCCGGTACCGATTTCTATTCAAAATTCCCGGGAAATTGCATGCCCTACTGCTAACGAAAAATATGATAAACCTATCTTATGTTGAAACAGAAAACCTAACAAAGACGACACACACACACACACACACACACACACACACACTTATACACTTTCATTTTTGTATCATGTTACTTACCTACGTTATGTTAAATATATGAAAAAAAAGATTATGTATTGTTACTTTTAGAACACTGTTGCTACTAGCCGCTAATGTTTAAAGATATGTCAATCTTATTATTTCCTCCACGAGACAGGCTATGCCTAGTGTGGAGGTCAGTACTTATATATCATGTACCTGTTTAAACTTATTTGTTGTCAAATAAACTAAATAGTTTACATGACAACAAAACAACAACATACAAATGTATTTGTTTGTATTTGCTTTTGGCCGCGACTCCGTCCGCGTGCAACTCGTTATATTATCGAAATAATTGCTATTCAATTGTTGCAGGCGCAGGCTTAAATATCGCTCGCCCATACAAATTTCTAACCTTCCTTTTCGCCCCCTAAGGAATGACTTCCGGAATAAAAACTATCCTATGTCCTTTCCCGGGACTCAAAGTATCTCTATACCAAATTTCATCTAAATCGGTTTTAGCGTGATGAGGTAACAGACAGAGTTACTTTATGGATAGATTAATATTAAAATTGAAATTAAAACTGTATTACTCAAATATTCATATTCGGCTCAACTAACTCTGAGTAGTTTTGAATTCCATCGCAACACATTGCGCACTATTTCCAGAATCTATTTCAGTCCTGCATAATGATTTTACGTATTTCATCTGTAAGGTAAGCGACCCAATGCGTGACACCCTAATGCCCTAAAGTTATCACCTATCGATAACCTCTACTGTCGTGAATTGTGTTAATCACTGGAACATTTATCTTATTTCGTTTATTCTACTTTCTCATGACAATGATGCCTAAACTATAATTAGTCCCCACTCAGAATCAGAATCAGAATTATTTATTGTCACACTCACACATTCAACATTTTGTACAATACAAACAATGCTAAATAGATAGAGCATGCCTCGTACTGCTGAAATCATTATTTGACACTTATTTTACACTACTTATAATTTCTAATTAATTACCATTACATTAATTAGTGCTTTAAATATACTTATTAAATTATATCATTTATAACTATTATAATTTCTATATATATATTTGGTGCTAAAAGTGTAACAAAAACTGGCAACCATACTTGTCTTCTCGAAGATCTCACAGTTCGTAAATAAATACCATACGATTAAATAAATAAATAAATAATTTCATGTAAAATTTCTGTAATCTTGAATTAGAATTTAAATACACACTAGTCCTAACCTTTCAGTATCGCAGAAAAAACTCGTAAGAGAATAACCTAAATTTAAAAACACTGACAAACAAACATAGCTAAGATGGTTCATACCAGACTTCGACTTTCGATTAAAAAAAACCGCACTCACATCGGTTCGTCCTTTTGGGACCTACGATACCACAGACAGACACACACAAATACACACGTTGAACTTATACCCCTCTTTTGCGACGTGGGTTAAAAATAATCATGTTTACATATACGACGATCAACGACGCATATATAGTTTAACTGAGTTCGAAAAACTTGAAATAGTAAACTATTTTCAAAACACTGAACTGAATTACTCAAAATAATTTCCGGGTTTTTTAAGTGCCCCATACTATTCAATTTGGTCAAAATCAAAACTAGAAGTTAAGTTTTAAATAACGTTTTCGTAACTCTGTAAACAACTTATAACTAACAAACTGAAAATTATAATCTAAAATAAATAAATTTGCAATTTGAAAACACTTCACACACATCCGTTGTTGAGTCACAACACTCGCCAATTAATAGCTACACTGGCTCTATCACAAATACGTTTATACATTTTAGTATCGACTAATATTCTTCCGAAAGTAACTATTTATGTTCGTATTATTTGCGATCAACACAACCGATGCAGTCAGTCACAGCGTGTAACTGCTTCAACGGCGAGTGATGCGAGCTCATAACTTGACTAACTGACCGCATAGACTGGCATCCAGTGCAAGGCGAATCTCAGATCATCTCACTGCCTACGAAGCTGGAGGTCCCGGATTCGATAAGGTAAGGTAATTTGTTTGTGATGAGCCAAAACATTTGTTCCTGAGACTTGGATGTTTTCTATATTTTTAAGTATCATCATCATCATCCTCCTAGCGTTATTCCCAGTACAGTTGCATCCTGAAGAATGCCTGGGGTCCGCTACCTGATCCCAAGAATTGGCTTAGGCACCAGTTTTTGCGGAAGCGACTGCCATCTGACCTTCCAACCCGAGGGGGAAACCGACCTTATTGGGCTTGTCAAGTGAGTCGGCAACTTGACTGTTAGAAGTTGTCAAGCCGCCCTGAGGCCTCTAACTTGGCCTAACGATTGCTATCATAGACAGCAACCGGAATCAACGGCTTAACGTGCCTTCCAAAGCACAGGAGCGCTCAGTTAGTAACCACTCAAAGCGGTCACCCATCCAATGACTGACCTCGCCCGACATTGCTTAACCTCGCATACCGCACGCAGTACGCGGGTGCCACTGGGCCACGAGCGCTCCATATATTTAAGTATATACCTAATAAATATATCGTCGTCTAGTAAACATAACACAAGCTTTATTGAGCTTACTATAGAACTAGTTCGATTTATGATTTGTCCCCTAATATTCTTGTATTTACCATCGAAGAATTTGGTAGAGGAGATTTTTGAGGCTCTGAACATTCTGAAAGAATGTGTGTCAATCAATACTCATTAAAATTTCCATTGATAAGATATGATATGATTTTTTTATCACACAATATATGTACAGTTGCACTTCAAATTACAAATTGGTAATTTTTAAGAAACACCTAGGGACCTTTTATTGCTAGAATTTTTATAGAATAATAAAATTGTATAACAAAACAGTGATGAAGTGTAGTAGAGAATTTTCAACTTAAAATTCTTTACTGCTTCTAAACTATAGGCACAGATTTATTTATTTATTTATTTGGAAAAAAAACAGGCATTAAACAATTCATTTAGTTAATATTAATAAACATGCATAAGTCAAACAGTTTTCACTACTGGTTAAATAACAATTCTGTTGCTCAGACCAAGATATCAAAACTCTGAATGAAGTACATTACCACTAAATCATGCTAAGAATTTAAAACTAATTACATTGAAAATGTGATTCGAGAAAATTATACATAATAATATATATTACTAATACTATCCTGTACTATAGTCAACTGGAAGAGATCCCTTAAATAACGATATAACCATATTTGTCCGTATTTTTACCTTTTACTCACATACTGTAGGAAAGTGATATTTTGAACGCTCTTACGGGAAAAACTAAACTTCAATGTTTAAATGTTTACTATTCTCAGTATTGGTTTACGCAAGCACACTAGTATTCTAATTTTATTAATTATAATTGCCATCATTATCACCGTCAACATATTTTATTATGTATTTTCAATGGATTTCGAACACAATGAATTTCGTGTATATTTTTTTCCGCAGCGTTCAGCTACAAGTACATTTATTTTAAAAATGAAAATTATAATAACTTTATGGAAAACAATCAAGCAATGAATTTCGTTACCGAATAAATGACTGAAATTAAATGAAACATCATCGTAGCGTTATCCCAGCATTTGCACCATGAAGGATGTCCGGGGTACGCTTCCTAATCCAATCTTTACGGCCGCGACTGTCATCTACTCTTCCGACCCAAGGGGGAAACTAGTTCTTATTACTTATTTATTTATTTATAACCTACACTAAACATGACAAAGAAATATAATTGAAATACATTGGACTAACAAGAAAAGTTACATTAATAAAAAACTGTGTTAATTATAGTCCATACTTAAAACTATAGTATAACAATGGATGTGGGGGGCACAATAGCCTCCAGTAGCGCGTGGCTAAGAATCTCGGCTCCGGAGTCGAAAACTGTCTAGGGATTGGTTTTATTAAGCTTGTCAAGATGCCGACCGTTTGAACTTCTCAAGCCTCCCGAAGACACTCACGACTCTTTATTGAGTTGAGGATTCCTAAATGTTTGGTATGTAGTTTCTTATTAAGGTTATTTATAGATTGCCATTGCCATTCGAACAAGGAATAAACAGTCTTATTCGTTATCGCCAAGTATTTATTTAGGTTGGGTTATCTGTCCACACGGTGTTACTCAATAGCCTGTTTGAGTCGTTTGTTTACTGTTTAAATAACTCATAGTTGCTACTTTACTTATGGATACTCCCACGACGATTTTCTGGTACAATATTGCGATTTAATTTATGTACTGTAACATTGAGTAAAGGAGTGTTCGTGGCCAAGGAGCGTTCGTGGCCCAGCGGTTAAGCAATGTCGGGCGAGGTCAGTCCATGGATCCCCCTCGAGGGTGCCCGCCTTGTCAGGGCGGGGGGGCTTAGTAACCGTGCACGGTGAAGCTAAGAGGCACCCAGGGCCGGCCTGTTTGGGCTGCCGGCTGGCCCGAGGAGGGCGCTCCCAGACACGTTAACCCGTTGATCCCGGTTGCTGTCTATGATAGCAGTCGTTAAGCCAAGTTAGAGGCCTGCGGGCGGCTTGAGAACTTCTTCCGTAAAAACTAGTGCCTACGCCAATTCTTGGAATTAGGTAGCGGACCCCAGGCATCCTTCAGGATGCAACTGTACTGGGAATAACGCTAGGAGGATGATGACTGTAACATCGAGTAAACCTGAGCTGAAATTGATATTATCAATAATGAATAATATGAATATGAACAGCCTAGTTGGTGGTACGAATCCCGATAAGGGCATTTCTTTCTGTGGTGAGCAGAAACATTTGTTCCTGAGACTTGGATGTTTTCTAAGTGTTTAAGTATATATCTATTAAATATATCGTCGTCTAGTTACCTATAACACAAGCCTATTGAGCTTACTATTGGACTAGTTCGATTTGTGAAAACAAAATGTCGTATTTATTTTCAAAATGGCGGGGCCATCAGGATTGAATACGTTAAAAATGTCACTGGCGAGGCCTACTACTTCCAGGGCCACTATTTTGTAATCTATAGTTGACGGCCTGTTTAGCCTAGCCGGTGCCACTGCCTCCGAAGCCAGAGGTCCCGGCCAGGGAGTTATTTGTGCATTTAGCACGGATATTTGTTCTTGGGTCTTGGATTTTCTATGTATTTAAGTATGTGTTTATCTATATATGTATATCGTCATCTAGTACCCACAGTACAAGCTTTGCTTAGTTTTGGACTAGGTCGATTTGTGTAAGATTGTCCCCCAATAATGACAGCGCTAAACTCACAGTCGACTACCAATCGACTTGAGGACGATAGACATTGAGCATCCGAAAGATGTTCACTTAGAACGTTGATAAGTAGTTCCTCAAGACGTAACGTCTCCTTGACCGCCTCACACCTCTGGTGCCCTAGTACATTCAGCGAACAGGTCCGGATGTTTAAATATGATTTACTGGTCGGTCTCCGAGACAATTGACCTATTACGGACCCTAGTATAGGTAGCGGCACGTAAGTTTAGCGCTGACCGTTTATGCGCAGAAGTCGAAAATAAGGTATCTCGGGGGAGGGCAAGGGCGCGCGCGGACGTGCGCAAGCGCTGATTGGCTCTCCTGACGTACTCTGTCCCGCGCACCGATACGACGCCCCGCTCACTTCTGGTGTACAGTCGCGTTCTAAATTGTATTGTTGTTACTGTTGTTGTTTTCTTTTAAGTTTGAGTTTGTGTTTTATTGACCGTTTTAATTAAGTTTGTGTTTATTTGTGATTTGAAACAGTGAACTAGAAGAAATACTGTTATGTGAAGACAGGCACGGAAAATGGTTTATGACGTGTCTTTCTTTTTTAAAGACAGAGCTAATGAATTAATTGATTCTTTGAAACATATTAAAAGTCTGACTGACGAAACCACGAATATGTATAATGTGGATTTAAACATGATGAAACAAACTGCACAAGACGGAAAATATGAAATTGAATTGTGTTGTCAGTGATTTAGGGAAAATTTAAAAAACAATAGTAGAGGCTACAAAAACAGCTCCCGCTCGCGACTTCGTTCGTGTGGGAAAGTACGATATGTACTATATCTCGGAGCTAAATGTCATCCAGATCCGTTCAGCCGCTTTGGCGTGATTGAGAAACATCCATCTATACGAGACTAGTTTTAACGAACTAGCTAAGATATAAAAGAAGGACAAACAAAAACACGTTCTTTATTAATAAGTATTATTGTAATCAATTTGTAGACATAACAATTGCGCGCGCGACAGTACCTATGCGCAGCTATCCCCTCTACGTTTCGTTCACCGCTAGACTTACGTGCCGCGACCTATACTACGTAAGGTTAGCTATAAGATTTGTACAATGTTATATCTAGTTCGACGCTATTTTAAGAACGGTACTGGTCCTTGGAAGCCATGAATTAAAGGCTCACGGAGTCTGCTTAGCACCAGGTAGCTAGATTGTTTGCCACCGTCACTGTATATAAAAAAAAAATGTTCTTTTTTTTATTATACGACATCGGTGGCAAATAAGCGTACCTCGCCCGCCTGATGGTAAGCGGTCACCACAGCAAAAAGTTATAATAATAAATAATATATAATAAATTATATGGCACAATTTTTACACAAATCGAACTAGTCCCATAGTAAGCTCAATAAGGCTTGTGTTATGGGTACTAGACGACGATATATTTAATAGATATATACTTAAATACATAGAAAACATCCAAGTCTCAGGAACAAATGTCTCTGCTCACCACAGAAACTAATGCCCTTACGAGTACCGGGATTCGAACCCGGGACCTCTAGCTTCGGAGGCAGTGACACTACCAACTAGGCTAAATAGGCCGACGAATTATGGAGAATAGGCCTAGTCACAGTTGAAATACAAGTTACATCGTGTATAGTTCAGGAACTCTAGTAGCTTCAAAATAACGATTTCATTTAAGATATTCTCATACGAGATATTAGTAAAAAAAAATTGGCAATTTAAGTTATTATAATTTTGATTTAATTTTCACGTTTTAACTCTTAACATATTATATTATTTAGATCGCAGTATTTTGGGCGTGAAATTGACGGATCGCAATAAAAATACGCGCGTTCCAAAACCCAGATAGCTGCTGGCGTGTAGGATGGTTGCTATTTTATCATTTATCGTCGTGGATAAAACAATCGTCACGTTCTGACAAGTATGCGAGTGCGAGAGTGGCGGGCGCCTTATCCACGACGATAAGTGATAAAATAACGACCTTCATACGCCTTCTGAAGTAGCTCACACAGCCGCCAAACTTAAATGGACCGGACACGTCTGCCGCATTGACCGCATGACTTGTGGGCTAAAAATCACCACCAAGTGGGTCCCACAAAATCGAACACAGCGTCGCGGCCGACCTCGCCGGAGATGGCGAGACGAAATCGTCGTCTTTGATCAAGACTGGTAGAAGGCTATCCAGGACAGGGATACGCGGAAGAAAAGGGTGTCTTTGCCTAGCAGTGGAACACAAATGACTGTTAATAATAATAACATATTGTTAGTTTCTTGAGCGCACAAAAGATTTTCAGGCACAGGGGAATATCATCTAGTGCAATATTTTATTTGTAGCAGTGCAAATGAGAAAGTTTCTCCACCTACTGAGATTCACAGCCAAGATTAACACTGCTCTATAGGTAAGTGGTCGGCTTTGGTCTTCTTTTTCAGAAACGCGTAGATTTTGACTTGTAAAAGTGCCATTGCGGCCTACTTTTCATTTACTCGTATTTTATTTATTTATCAAGTTTATATTGGCTGTTGCTTCTAAAAAGCGTTGCATATAGATTTCATAGTTATGAATTTCAACCCAGTTGGGTAGAAATTAAGCAAGTCGAAAGCGCGGGGCTCCTATTTCTGGGCGGTTTGCCCTTCGGGCATCTGAAGCTACCTAACGAACCAAACCTATATTTTTTTAATAGGATGGTTCTAATACTAAGTCGATAAGGAGGTAGGTTAGGTTCGTTAGGTAGCTTCAGATATCCGAAGGGCAAACCGCCCAGAAAAAGGGGCCCCGCGTAGCGGGGCTACGTCGAATCGCTTAATCTAACTACCCATTTAAAAGGTAGTTGTCAAAACCATACATGAATAGGAGGAACAAGGAACAGAACAGTCAACAACGAAGTTCATTTTTTCAAAACATGGTAATACAGGGTGTAGAGAACTATCAGTGGGACCACGAGAAACAGCGTTTTTACAGCTCTAGCCACTAGTACGAGACTACGAGTATAAGTAGGTAAAGTGTGGATTGCGCTCGTTATTACTGCCAGGTGTCTCGCGTGTACGCATGATCGCGCCGAGTAAAGGCCCTCGCCAAAGAATATAATACTCATTGTGACTCTCGCACGCTCCGCCGCCTTCGCTGCAATGTCTACTCCTACTATTCGGTAGGATAATCCGTGGATAGCTGATAAGTCTGCACAATACTTGTGGTATAATATGTAATTTTAGGTTTACAAATTCGAGTGCAACGTCCCTCTGTGTCTTACTTCTTGGATGGGCAGGACAAACCTCTCTGAAGCGGCGCCGGCCCTAGTCCAGTATTGCGATCGTGTTCGGCACAACACGATAAATTAGGAGATTCACCATTAACAGTTTGTTAAACTTAGACACTGGAGCTTTTTGTAAGCACAGTACTTGCGGATTTGCGGTTTTGCGGTATTTTGTATAAATTTTCGTAAGCTTTTTAAGCGCGCGCGGCGGCGGTAATTTTTGCACTGAGGTTTATAAGGTAGGGTGGGGGGAAGGATAGTTGCCATGTATGAATGTGTAAAGGATGCGTTCTAAGGTGCGTCTTTTTAAGAAGAAATTAGTAACTAAAATGTATGAATTTAAATAGGTAATAATTCAATATATTGGCGCAGCCACTTCTTCTTCAAAGGCGAGCCTCAATCACAGAGGAAGATTCAGAAGATTAAAAGAATGAGATTAAAGTTTATTGTTGACGAAAGCTGTCGGGGATTTCATCTCTGATGTGTGAAGAAGCCTACTGCTGATATGTTTCTGTATGCACTTGACGAATTAGTGTTTATCGCAACGTAAGTAATTTTTATAGAGATCCTATACGAGTTCCACTAAGAGGAACAGAAAAGCTCTTACGCAGCTAAATTGAGAACCTTGTGTTAGACGTCTGACGGCTTACCATAAACAATCGCTTTAATTTGGACAAATAAACGTTTATTGGCCTCAAATGGCATATCAAACCCAGACCCGGGTATATCCTAAAACTACGACCAAGACCCCCGGGGCAGCAGCATCCCTGGAGGGCGGTGGAGATACTGCGATCGCCAACCCGCATGCCAAGCATGGCGATTATGGCATTTACCTCCCATTAAATTGGGGGAGGCCTGTGTCCAGCAGTGGACGTCCTTCGGCTGATATGGTGGTGGTGGTCATATCAAATAGTTTGAGGCATATATAAAAGTAGAACTATGACAAAAGATAAATAGATATAATAGCTCTCTCGGTCGCTCTTATTCAATTTACTATATGACCATCTTGCTCGTTAGCGGTATTATTATTTTGATAACTTCTCTGTGGTACTTTAAGGCATTTGTGAACTATTGATACTTTGTTTTGTTGCTATAAATACTTATTGAACTACGCATTGAACTACTTATTGTTTTTCGTCTTTCAATAATTCATACGCAGATTTACTAATTTGTAATAAGCATTTTTTGGGAGAAAATGACTACCTGTCGAGTTTATTTCGGTGTTTCTTCTCGGCAGTGGTCTTCTTTTTCAGAAACGCTAGTAGACTTTGACTTGTAAAAGTGCCATCGCGGCCTACCTGTTGAATAAAGTACATTTTCTCAAACATGCAATGAAATATTGATGTTATGTTCCTTATAGCGAAGTATGACGTTTCAAGTGCGGCTAGGGCAAGAGGTCGTGAATGGAATTTCATACAAATCTTGCAGGCCTAGGCCGGCAAAGTCCTCTTTTTTAATTCCATTCCACATAAATTTGTGGCGCAGGCATCATGACATTCTGCCACTATGCGTATTAAAAATAAAATTTTGTTTTTTTTGTTGTTTATTTCATTGCATGTTTGAGAAAAGCACTATACATACCTCGGCGGGAAATTTGGGGTTGCCCGCCTTAGACCTATCCGGCCGAGCGAAGCGAGCAACCGGCAACCCCTTTCGTCCCGGCCTCTGTAGTAATGTACTATTATTTATTTATTAAATCACAGAATGGTTATGTAAAGTAGGTTTTCTATTGCACAAAACCGTTGTTCGATAGTTAGAAAACACCTAATCATGTTATACCACTCTACCCACAGATATCAGAGTAAAGAAGATCCGTTCATTTAAATTGAATGATTTCTGTACATCTGATCTATTCTCACTAATGCACAAATCAGAAAGTTTGAGAGAGACAGACAAGTGACATCCGACAGTGTCTCCGTCTTCATAACTTAAAATTGTACTGAACGGACGTTGTGGTGTGTTAGGTGTATATGTGCTTTCAAATGACGACCTGTTTAGCCTAGTTGGTAGTGACTCTGCCTCCGAAGCTAGAGGTCCCGGGTTTGAATCCCGGCCAGGGCATTTATTTGTGCATTTTTCACGGATATTTGTTCTTGGGTCTTGGATGTTTTCTATGTATTTAAGTATGTATTTATCTATATAAGTATGTATATCGTCGTCTAGTACCCATAGTACAAGCTTTGCTTTAGGTTGGGACTAGGTCGATTTGTGTAAGATTGTCCCCCAATATTTATTTATTTATTTATTTATAATTCTTTAACAGCCGGTAATGATCGTATTATCTGTCGCATTCTATCTCATATTGGTGCACCATAAGCATTTAACGAGACAACTATATGAAAAATCATCTGGCTTAATACTGCGAGTCTGCTTTTTTCTGATATCTGTGATTCTACCGCATAGCACGTGCTCTTCGTTTCTAAGGGCGGTTGCACATCAGCGCTGTCCCACAAACAAATCAAACGATGCTGTCAGTGACCCGGCGGTATCAGCCGCGTGTGGTTAACACCCCGGGGCTATGTCAAAGCCAAGTTTATCCCAAGAGACAAGAGGAAGGCGTTAAGAGTGCGCAGTACGCTCTGTTCTCCATACAAACGTATTTACGCTCTCATTTTGAAACGCCATGCTAGAATAACATGAAATTTTGTATACACAATGGGATCCGGCATATCTAGGTCGGAAATTAGTTTCTATTGTTAGAAATTGTAAAAGAAAAAAATACAGCGGTTTTTTGAGTTTTTTACGGCTTGTAGGAAAACCCTAATAATCGCTGTATTTTCTCTCCATTATAATTTAAAGCAACAGAAACTAATTTCCGACCTAGATATGCCGGATCCCATTGTGTATACAAAGTTTCATGTTATTCTAGCATGGCGTTTTAAAATGAGAGCGTAAATAAGTTTGTAAGGAGAACCGAGCGTACTGCGCCCTCTTAACATCCGCACATTTGTTCGAAGGTACTCCCTTCCCAGTGACCAGGGAACCAGGAATCGTAACTAGATTGCCTACGTCATCTCGTCAACGGACAATTAAACAATTGAGCGGCCAATCGAATCGCATACGCGGAACCGGCTGCAAAGGTCGCATGCATGTCAATAAAGACATGCCGACTAGCGTTGTTAGTTGCGACACTTGCGACCGACTGAAAAAGGAGTTCTCAATTCAATGGACTCTTTTCGTGGGAAGTCTCTATCGTTATTTAAAAAAACCGGGTAAGTGTGAGTCGGACTCGCGCACGACGTACTGTTTATTTAACTGTTTAACTTTGTTTATTTAACTGTTTAACTATCACGGTTCAGACAGAGTTGAATAATGCGTTCCTATCGGCTAAGCTCGAAATACGACTAGACCCGAAGTGGTTAAGAACACAAAGTACAATAATATACAGGGTGGCCCATTCAAATCGGTCAGTATGGGAAAGTCTGAAACTATAAGACATACGAAGATTTGTTCTTAGGAACCATGTCACCGATTTTGATAAAAAGAAAAACTGCATTCATACATTTGAAAAAAAAACACTGTACCCAGCTCCCTAGCTGGGTACAGTGTTTTTTTTTCAAATGTATGAATGCAGTTTTTCTTAGAAGTGTAAGTTTATTTTTTCAAAACAACCGGGTTCGATTCCCTAATCGAACCCGGTTGTTTTGAAAAAATAAACTTACACTATTTCTATTCAGATATCGTTTGTGTAGGTCTTAAGCAGTAAATGTCTCTAAGAAACATAATGTCTAAAATGAATAAAATGCATTTTTTCACATACTTTAATTTATCATAGTAGGTGTTCAAAGTGACCACCGTTACAATATTCAACAAGTTCAGGCATGTAAAATTGTCTCTATGGTTGTTTGTACCTCTCTACTTGTAAAATCGGTGACATGGTTCCTAAGAACAAATCTTCGTATGTCTTATAGTTTTAGACTTTCCCATACTGACCGATTTGAATGGGCCACCCTGTATATACTGAGATGGAGATACCAGTAAAATACTCCACATAGATCGTAGCGCCGTTGTGTATTTAGTAAGAACTAACTGCACGTCCGCTGCATCTCTGTCACTTCAATATGCAAGTGCGAAAGATAGCACCCAGTGACATCTGGTACAAACGAGTTAAACTAACATTTCCATAGAAAAATTCCTACTTCGAGCTGAAAGGCCCCTGGTTAAGAAGAACCGAGGAAATGTCAATCAGTTACCATACTTCACATCTGTCATGTCATGTCACATTTGATTTGCCATTGCAAAAAATCACCAGTTTGCATTCTGATTGATATTTGACCAAGGGTTCCCCGCACTCTTGACTCGATTCTCCATACAAACGTAGTTTGGTTCTCATTTTCAAAACGCCGCGCTGAAATAACATGAAAATTTTGTATACACAATGGGATCCGCCATATCTAGGCCGGAAACTAGTTTATGTTGCCAGATATTGTAAAAAAATACAACGATTTTTGATTTTCTTAAGTCTTGTATGAAAACCTTAATAATCGCTGTATTTTTTCTCCAGTATAATTTGAAGCAACAAAAACTAATTACTGACCTCGATATGCCGGATGCAATTGTGTATACAACGTTGCATGTTATTCCAGCATGCCATTTTAAAATGAGAACGAAGCTACGTTTGTATGGAGAACCGAGCTTCCTGCGGATATTTCATATTTTTTGGTAATAAATGCAGTATTAGCAGGAAGGTGACACCCCTGGAGTGACAGATATCCATACGCTGATACGTAAACTGCTCATTATGTGGATTCAACATCACACAAACGAATGACTAAATCTAAATATCGTAAAATAAAGCTCATCTTCTTTTCTAACGAGCTATCTAACGACACCGAACACAATGGGATTTGAAATAAAACTGCATCCCCACTTTACATGTAGCGGAAGTACCCTCTTTTTAGGGTTCCGTAGCCAAAATGGCTAAATAGGAACCCTTATAGATTTGTCGTGTCTGTCCGTCCATTCGTCCGTCCGTCCGTATGTCACAGCCGATTTACTTGGAGACTATGAGCACTACAATTATGAAATTTTGTAGGAAGGTGGTGGTGCTATGACCCTCTATAGAAATATGATGTGAAATTACGAAAAAAATATTAAATTGGAGGGGCACCCCACCCCATACATGTACCAAGGGGGTCAAAAATTTTTTTTCAATGCACATAGGCGTGTGGGGTATCAGTGGACAGGCCTTCAAAAATGACATAGAGGTTTCTAAAAAACTTTTCCATTTAAGTGAACCGGTGGTGAGATATTAACTGTCAAAGTCGTAAAAAGTGTGCCACCCCCTCTAATTTCCAAACTATGAAATTTAAAATTCTGAAAAAAATCAATATGATGTACAATTATAAATACTTTCAGCGATTTTTGGTTCGAACAAGACAGTTTTAACGGTTTTTGAGTTATTGCTGAAAAACTGTCTTGCCCAAACAAAAGGGCGTAAGTGCCGTGACTTCCCTATGAAGATACAACCTTTTTTGATTTACCGTATTGTACGTGACCCGACACGCACTTGGCCGGTTTTTTCATAATTGTATATACCTAATACCGTTTTGTATATGATTTCAAACACAATCGTGGTATTGTTTGTGAATAAATAAATGAAATGAAATGAATGAAAGATATATAAATCAATAAAACTCATACGATTTTTTTTATTCATCCTTACGGTGTGGTGTGTTGTTGGATAGGTGTTTCAAAATGAATAGAGGTCTTAATCAAACATTTTTTTAAAAGTGAATATTTTCTAAAATATTCACTCCAAAAGAAAAAAAATGACCCCCCCCCCCCCCCTCCAATCTAACTTTTGAACTATGGATCCAAAAAATATGAAAAAATTCATGAGACTAAAGCTTAATAAAGACTTTCAACGAAATCTATATTGGACATGATCAGTTTTTGAGTTATAGTAAAATGTCTTCCCTTCTTAGAAGACGTATGAAACGCTGCGAAAGTGTTCCCTTTTGCCTCAGACCAAGAAAAAAATATAGACGGAGCATTACGAACAAAATAATGAAGCCGGTTTTTAAAACCATGCCCAATAAGTAAGCACTAGCTCGCACACATAATTATACAAACTAAACCATGAACATGAACTCTTTAGTACATGTGACAATGGCGTCAGGGTCCTTCATTTTGGGTTTGTGCATGGTTTAGTGTGTATTTGCCTGCCTGAGCGTGTGCTTCCTTATTGGGCATGGTTTTAAAAATCGGCTTAACAACTTTGTTCTTGCTCCGTCTACATTTTTTTATTAGTCTGAGCCTTTTGCTTGTTATTGTTTTTTTTTTTTTGAGTAAGTTCATAGGGCAACTACGGAACTCTACATAAGTATGGTCCGACATGCTCTTATCCGATTTTTTTACATATTATTACTAACTTAAGTCAGCTTATTGCCTAGAAAAAGTAATCAGCCAGCATAACGGTGTTAATACCATCGCCAACATAGGTAACTGACCATTCGTGCACTTTATCTACATTGCAATAAGGGTCACATTAGTTAACCTTGTAGGCGTTTGTACCGTCAGGCTGAATCTTAGGTTACACTGCCGTCACTGTGACGTCGCAATGACGCACGTAACAAGTGACACTGGACGCACAAAGTACAATATATATACTGAGATAGAGATACCAGTGAAATACTCTACATAGATCGTAGCGCCGTTGTGTATTTAGTAAGAACTAACCGCACGAACGCTGCATCTCTGTCACTTCAATATGCAAGTGCGATAAGGATAGCACCCAGTGGCATCTGGTGGAAACAAGTTAAACTAAAATTTCCATAGAAAAATCGTACTTCGAGCTGAAAGGCCCCTGACTGGACGCAAGCCTGTGTTCACTAGGAACTAGGACTTACTATAACAAAACATTCTTATTTTTATTCTTTTATTCTTTTCCATCTTAAGTTTAGTTGATAGTAGGTATTCTTTTTATAAATTAATAGCAAGAGCTAGGATCACATTTCTGTTAAAATTAAGACTGCGCAGTACGTTCGGTTCTCCATACAAACGTATTTATGCTCTCATTTTAAAACGCCAGGCTAGAATAACATGAAACTTTGTATACAAAATGGGATCCGGCATATCTAGGTCGGATCATAGTTTCTGTTGCTTGAAATTATAATGGAGAAAAAATACAGCGATTATTAAGGTTTTCATACAAGCCGTAAAAAACTCAAAAAGCCGCTGTATTTTTTTTCTTTTACAATTCCTAGCAACAGAAACTATGATCCGACCTAGATATGCCGGATCCCATTGTGTATACAAATTTTCATGTTATTCTAGCATGGCGTTTTAAAATGAGAGCATAAATACGTTTGTATGGAGAACCGATCCACACCGATCGTACTGCGCCCTCGTGCATGCAGTGTCTTTCTGTAATTAATAAGGTACTTAGTTTTAAGTTGTATGTGTATTTTATAAGAATTAAAATGTACTTATTGTTGAAGGGCGTTCTTAATAAATAAATAAATCATCATCCTCCTAGCGTTATTCCCAGTACAGTTGCATCCTGAAGGATGCCTGGCGTCCGCTACCTAATCCCAAGAATTGGCGTAGGCACTAGTTTTTACGGAAGCAACTGCCATCTGACCTTCCAACCCGAGGGGAAACTAGACCTTATAGGGATTAGGCTTGTCAAGTGAGTGGGGCAACTTGACTGTTAGAAGTTCTCAAGCCGCCCGGAGGCCTCTAACTTGGCTTAACGACTGCTATCATAGACAGCCACCGGGATCAGCGGCTTAACGTGCCTTCCAAAGCACGGGAGCGCTCAGTTAGTAACCACTCAAAGCGGTCACCCATCCAAGGACTGACCTCGCCCGACATTGCTTAACCTCGCATACCGCACGCGGTACGCGGGCGCCGCTGGGCCACGAACGGTCCGCATCAAATCAAATAGATATGAAAGGATACAAAAAAGTGGAAGTATAATAAGGACAACAAATCTATCTGTCGCTATTATTCAATTTGGTATATGACAATCTCGCTCGGGAGTAGTGTTATTTTTTGAAGTCGGGTATCCTGAGATTTCGTTGAAAAGTGGGTGCGCAAATTTCGAATGCTCACAGTACGCTTCCGCTACTTACTGAGAGCACAAATTTCGGAAATTCTCTGTTCTTTCGTTTATTCCTAATTTCAGCTATGATTTAATTGATTGACCGTTCTGTTGTGTGCTATTAAAGACTTAAAATGAATAATAATAGGAGCTCCAACGAGTCGCTTATGGATTTAAGACCGAGGCGGAACATTTTTGAGTCGGACACTGACGACTCAATCTTCGGTAAGTAGAAACTGATTACTATCATTTTACAGTACACATAAAATATATCTCGTGCAGACACGTGCAAACTATTCATTGAGATAGGTTTCAATGGTACCTCTTTTTAAGTATAGAATACCTGTGCTAAGAAATGTTATGTGTTCCGCTGTGTGTGTATTCCGCACTAATACGACTACTAATATGAACAATTATGGATAATCTAATGTCCGAAGTAAAGTAAAATTATCATGGCCTTTTTTCATATTTAATAGGGTAGTTTCATTATGTTAAACTTTTTTGACTTATTGCCTTTATATGGTTATATTAATAAATAAATAAATATTAAATAAATAATTTAGAGGTCTTTTTGACTTGTTCCCATCCTGGTAGTTCCTCGGGAAAACCTCGGCAGGGAGCTCAAAACTGAAACTAAAAACTAACAGTTCATATTTAAGTACCAACACATACGTTAAGATTACTATTAAACTTTTTTTAGTTATCAAATGTATGACGCATGCGTAGACTCTACATTAATAACATAATACATTGTAGAACGTTTCCTGACGTTACTTAAATACACTAATATGTGATACAAATTTTTGACATAATAATCATCCGTTTCCGTGGTGTAGCGGTTATCACATCTGCCTAACACGCAGAAGGCCCCCGGTTCGATCCCGGGCGGAAACATCTTTTTGTTATTTCTTGTTATATTAGAACTTTATTTCATTATTTTCATGAAACATTTATAAACATATCGATATTTTAAATTTATTTCGTTCGATAAGTATTTTTAGCAATACATTTATTCTAGCTTTAACTAACAACATTTTAATTTCTAAGAAAAGTCCAAAATGGATTCTAATCAGACTTTCGAGACGAGTGAAAGACGATTTTAAAAGCTGCCCAAGCCAAAACTTTCATAAATAATTTCGTTTTTACTGAATTCCTGCTATATACAATGGCCGATTGAGCATGCGCCGTCATGTAGCGATTTACTACTCTTTGACAGTGTTAAACAAGTTGGTAGGTAAAATTTACTAGTCTATTGCAATGGGCGTAAGAGCGTATGGATATTTTTGTCACTTTGCGCAAATCATTTTTATGACTGACTGAACACAATCTAAATCAGTGATCAGGCTCACACTAAACCGGTGGCGCCATCTACCGACCGGTAGCAATACTACATGGACTATCGGACAGCCAACGAAGTTTGAACTACGTAAGCATGCTACTCCTCGCTAGATGTCGCCATAAGAAACAAATTAAACTTTGATTTGAATTCTTTGCGTAACATGGCATAACATGACAAACGTGCTATTCAATATGAATAAAATACTTATTAAATAACACACGGTTTATGAGACATGTACTTATCGTCTTAATAGAATCAGAATTTCTTACAAATGTGTCATTAAAGGGGCGTTTTAACCGACTTTGAAGGAGGGAATTAGTATGATTTGATATTTGATGTGTGTAAACCGATTATTTTCAAATATGGAATTCTTACAGTACTAGATGGGTCCGATATAATTTTGGATAGGCCTTTAAAAAGGACATGGAGGTTTATACAAAACTTTTCCATTTATGTCAACCGTTGGTGAGAGCTGTCAAAGTCGTCAAAAGTGGTCCCCCCCCCCCTCTAACTTACAAACTATGAAGTTTGAAATTCTGAATAAAATTAAGATAATTTAGATGATGTATAAATGCTTTCAACGATTATTGGTTTGAACAAGATAGGTGTAACGGTTTTTGAGTCCTATATTGCTGAAAAACTGTCTTGCCAAAACAAAATGGCGTAACTAGTGCCGTAAGTTTCCTATGTAGATACGACCTTTTTTAATTAAATGTACAGTGCTTTTAAATTTTGATTAGGAGGTGTCGGTACGGAACCCTTCTTTGTGCGTGGTCCGACACGCACTTGGTCGGTTTTTGGGATTCATGAGGAGTTGAAAATTATAAATTAGATATTTTCAATAGTAGCCCTCCTCTATGAATTCCCCTCGGTGAACTGGAAGTACAACCTAAGGTACACACTTCCTCCATCTCTAAACCTGCAATTGCTAAAAGTGGCACTGAAAATTAATTTTCATGTGCTCTGTTTACCACTTTTGGGAATATAGGCGTGAGTTTATGCATGTATGTACCACGAAATGGTCCTGCCTCAGCGTGGTGCTGACTCAAGAGTAAGTCTTTCGTCGAGACCATTGGTGGACAAGGATCTGTGTGATAATTGCGGATGTGTCGTATCCATTTGATGCACTGATAGATAGAGAGATAGATAGATACAAACTTTATTTAACCACAACACAAAAATACATATTCTTAAAGCTAACCAATAAGAGTGAAAATACAAAGAGATAGAAACAATTTCCAAGGAACATTATTTGACTTAAAGCTTGCATTTATAAAGAGCAATCTGAACGAGAGCCATGTGTTGTGGCAGCATAGGCGCTGACTCAGCATTAAATGCTGCGGAGCCCGCAGCGCTAATCTTCCGTCAGAACCTTTAAAACTAAAAACTAAAAACCGATCACGCTAGCTCATACTAAAAATGCTTTGGACCCATTTTCAAATATGTACTTCAACTTATCATCACAAAATGCCTCTCGATTAGCAAAATTTGCCATATCGCTGCTTTTGTATGTATGTATATAACACTTTATTGCACAAAAAAACAATAACAATCGAAACAAAATAACAAAATGTAAAAGTACAAAGGCAAACTTATACCTATAAGGGATCTATTCCAGCTAACCTTCGAGAAAATGAGAAAAATAAATGTAGTACACAAAGGCGACAAACTAATTTTGCACAAACACGGATATTTAAGAAAGCAGTGTCAGATTATGAATACACGTAAAACTAATAAGATACACGAATGTATGAATACACGTAGAACTTTTGTCATGTGATTCCCTCCCTCCCTCTCTTGAACAGTCCTCATCTCATCAGTTAAAAACTATCGATTTACTGAGTGAATCGATAAGTATATATATATAGCACTTACAACCCCTCTGGGCGAGTGTCCTTGGGCGGCACTAATCGCGTACCATCAGGCGATTGCTCTGCTCGTTTGCCGCTTATGTCATAAAAAAATAAAAAGTATCTCGTCATTTTTTCGTCGTTACTACCTGGAACTGAGCTATTGCGACCTATTTAACATTGATTTTAGCTGTATTTTTTGATTTAATTAATTTAGAAATATCGTTTCAAACGTCATCCGAAATCGAGCAATTTCAAGAAAAAAATTTTTTTTCGCAAAAGCCCGAAATGGCGCCATTACTATCTAAAATAAAATAAAAAACTTTTAATCAGTGTTAATAAATTATCTTACTATACTTATGTCATTTATTTCAATTCTAAACATCTTAAAATTTGCATCAGTGCTCATTGTTCAGTGGGAGACGGGCGTCTGCTTCCTACTACCAAATTAGTGTAATTAGTGTATTTTTTCTTCATTTACTGGTTACCTCTAGTACCTAAAGGTATTCAGTAAATGGCGGAAAAAAACATTATAAATCAATATTTAATGCAAAAACTTGTGCAAACATCGCTTATCCTTATCAATGCATTTGCAGTTCGTAGGAAAAATGCTGAAGATGAATGCACGATAAAAAAATGATAACGTTATTAAAATACGGGACATTGCACTTTAGGGTTTGACGCACTTCGGAAATGTAGGGAATTTTGCAATATTATTATTTACTTAATGGGACTTAATAGCGTACTCTTACTTATATTTATATCATATCATTTATTTGCTATGATCAACATCGTCATTCACAATAAACATGTCAAATATATAAATTGACAATAAAATAGGCAAGGCAAACAGAGTATTTATCCCTGTAAAAATTTGGTAACCGAGTAAAAGGCCTGTTGGACCAGGAAACACTTGAGCTTACGTGCGAAAATGACACCTGAAGAAGCATCTTTTATTTCGGCAGGTAACCTATTGAAAATATATGGCCCCAAAATTTGATATAGCTATTTATGTCGATGTTTCGGACGTGTTGCAACATTCTTGGTCGTGACATACCTGGCGAGAGCAGGGATGTATCTGGGCCTTCTGTTGCCAGTTCAAAAATAACTTGCCAAATTCTTGTTGGACCACGCACAACGAAAGGCTCCGCACTAACTACTATTAGGTCACATTTTTTTTATTAAAGTAATGTTTCTTTAGTTTAGTTTCGAGATAGCGTACAGTAAAGAAGAAGTCGGCCTCATAAGTAGCTGTCCTTATGAGTCCGACTTCTTCACCCGTTAGACATTTCGTATGACAATATAAAAATGACGTTAAAGCGACAAGGTGCAAAGTTGTTCAGCCCCTTGTGAGGCCGACCGTGCTAGGTACCGTCTCCGCACCTGCAAGTCAGTCGCATTGGTCTCTCTAAGTTTTCTTAATTCATGAATCATAATAATTTGTTTTGTTATCAAACATTGTCGCTTACTATGGGCCTTATAAGAAGGCTGAAAATCCTCAAAAGAGCAATGGTGTGATCGCATCAGGAATGAGGCCATCCGCAGCAGAACCAAAGTAATCGATATAGCCCTTCATATCGCTAAATGTGGCAGTGAGCCAGTCACATTGACACATAGCACGTATAACCAAAGGCCGTTGGGGCCGAAAGGGTCTCGAGTGGCGACCACGTACTGAAAGGCGATCCCCCACAAGGTGCATTGATGACCTGGTAAAGGTCGCCGGAGTCCGCTGGATGCGGATGGCGCAGGATCGATCATTGTGGAACTCTTTGGGGGAGGCCTATGTCCAGCAGTGGACGTCCTTCGGCTATGATGAAGATGATAATTAATTTGTCCAAGTTACGGAGTCAAATGATAACGGAAACCTAAATATTGCAGGTCAGTTCTTGGATGGGTGACCACTTTGAGTGCATGGTTACTAGCTGAGCACTCCCGTGCTTTGGAAGGCACGTTAAGCCGTTGATCCCGGCTGCTGTCTACGACAGCAGTCGTTAAGCCGAGTTAGAGGCCTTCGGGCGGCTTGAAAACTTCTAACAGTCAAGTTGCCCACTCACTTGACAAAGGGGGGTCGAAGTTGCACCACGTCCGTAGGGAGTACCCACCGTTACCCTACACGTGACCCCTGGGTGGTGCTAAAAGTGCAACAAAAACTGGCAACCGTACTTGTCTTCTCGAAGATCTCACGGTTCGTAAATACATGCCATACGATTAAATAAAAACTATCAACCATTGTCCGAAGCCGTGCATTGCCCGGACACTGAACCTGCAATCGGTTACAGCTTCAGGCGCTGCCCTCAGAGTCAACACGCGATAAAAATGCAGTGACGTGTTCCGCAAGGGCCGGTACTGGGAAATAAATAATAGGCACTGAATATGCAAGTGTACTCATAACTACCAGTAGGTACCATGATATAAATTCGCTGTTTGACAGTGTGAGAGACAAGATTTAGAGGACTTCCTGACTTGGAAAATGAAATTTCTGCTGCTGCAGTAAGCTCACGTCGCAGAACAAAATACCACATAGGTAGTTATCGATCCCGCCCCGCCAAGCTTTATGTTAGTTTCAGTTGCCTACCCCCTCGAGAGTGCCCGCCTTGCTGCGGGGGCTTAGTAACCGTGGACTGGGTCATCCACGGTGAAGGTAAGAGGTACCCAGTGCCGGCCTGTTTGGGATGCAGGCTGGCCCGGGGCGGGCGCTCCTAGCGGGCTTAGCTAGCCCGCTGAGGTATGTTAAGGTGAGGCCGCAGAAGAAGAGGAGTGTCGGTATTATGGTGCGCCGTTCACCGAGGGTCTCATAAGCCTATACGGGAGTGCGACATAACCACTCTGGTCACTCCCTGCGCCCGAGTGTTTGCGTATTGCATTTTCCCCAGCTGAAAAAAAAGGTTTAGTTGCCTAGTCGCCGAAGTGCGCTAAAGCGTAGCTTGATCTATAAACGCACGTCTCAGTCTTCCCCTGCTTCTTCTTCCTTCTATTTTGCCATCTATTTATAGTTTTTATATAAATGTCATGTCGTATCAGGTGCCCCAGTAATAGACATAAGTCTGTAGGTCCAAAATTGTCTGACACCAAAAGATGGTGGTATAGGTACACGTATATTGGGACTCGGCAAATTTTGACATAGTCATACAAAACTAATTGTGTCATAAAATGTTTTATAGTACATATGGTGCTACTTTACCGCACGAGTGCGGTAATCAGCAGATTACGTGCATATGTCGAAACTTTAAAGAGCCATATGTACTGTAAAACGTTGTACGATACGCGTGCGAACAGGTAATTCGCAACTCGTGTTGATTTAAAACACTCCCTTCGGTCGTGTTTCAATTTATCACCACTCGGTGCGAATGTCCTGTTCTCTGCACTTGTATCGTAATGTACTATTATTTCCTTAGTTCTAGACAAATACGATACCAACGCCTTAAAGACCGCCATCATTATTGTTACATCCTGTAATTATAATAACTCACAACTTAGAAAAAGTTGAAAAACCACTGACAACAGGCAGCTCGGTTCTCCATACAAACGTAGTTTCGCTCTCATTTTCAAACGGCATGTTGGAATAACATGAAACTTTGTAATGGAGAAAAATGCAGCGATTATTAAGGTTTTGATACAAGCCGTAAAGACATAAAAATCTCGCTGTATTTTTTTTATTACTATTTCTAGCGACAGGAACTAATTTCCGGCCTAAATATGGTGGATCCCATTGTGTGTACAAAGTTTAATGTTGTTTCAGCACAGCGTTTTAAAATGAGAACGTAACCACGTTTGTATGGACAATCGAGTTCAGTCAAGCGTGCGGGGGACCCTTAAAGCTCAATATCTCAAGAACGGTTGATTTTGACAAAACATGTCTAAGGCGACTTCCTGATTTGGCGGGGCGGGAGCGATATGTCATAGGTATTTTGCTCTTTGACGTGAATTTACCGATGTGAGATTTCCTCACTTGACGAAATACTGTCAGTAATACGTTTGCGCAGCAGTAATACCATGCGCAGAAGTGGGGCAGTACTGCATTAGTATCGGTTGACACTGACAGCTGACAATTTTCTCATATCGTACCACCCCCGCATCGACAAGTCAGGAAGGCGCCTAAAAATCATCGCTGGAAAACCTGCTTTAAAATAAAAAAAATGCATTTAAATCAGTTTGTATGTTTAAAAACTACGAGTCCACAGACAAACACACAGATACACATGTTAAATTTATAGGAATTTTACGTCGTTCGTCGGGGGTTATTTAATTTGACAAAAAACCCGACATCAACCGAGTTATTTGTCAGAACCGGACCAAATTTTAATGGGACCATAAGATAAGTAGCTAGTAGTGCTGTTTCTATGTGTAATTCTTTTTTGAGGTGTGCAATAAAGCATATTGTATTGTATTATATAAGTACTAGCTTTCAAATAAAAAAAAGAATCATCAAAATCGGACCGAATCGAAAGTTTTGAAGTAAAAAAATACAGTCGATTTGAGAACCCCCTCCTTTTTTGAAGTTGGTTAAAAAAAGCCCTCATCGAGGACGCGTTGTGTTGACAGTGAGGGATTTGCATTTATCTCTTTTTTCTTTTGCTACAGTGTCTGCTTACCATCAGATCGAATGCTTATTATAATAATAATATTGGGGGACAATCTTACACAAATCGACCTAGTCCCAAACTAAGCAAAGCTTGTACTATGGGTACTAGACGACGATATACATACTTATATAGATAAATACATACTTAAATACATACAAGACCCAAGAACAAATATCCGTGAAAAATGCACAAATAAATGCCCTGGCCGGGATTCGAACCCGGGACCTCTAGCTTCGGAGGCAGAGTCACTACCAACTAGACTAAACAGGTCGTCATTTTTTATTCGCCACCAACTAGTGTAGTGTAGTGTAGTATAAAATACTGACCTCAGACAAAGAACTCTAGATCAGCAGCACCGCGGTGTCGACACGGTTACACAAGCTGCCATTAGGGGCCCATTCGTCGCTTCCTAGCCGCCGTTACGTAACCAGCAGTGATCTACAGAGTTTACCTGTTCCACATTTTTAAGGTTTTATAAAAAATAACCTAAAAAGCTGGAGGCTAAGCTGGAGGTCCCGGGTTCGAATCCCGGTAAGGGCATTTGTTTCTGTGGTGAGCAGAAATATTTGGTCCTGAGACTTGGATGTTTTCTATGTATTTAAGTATATAACTATTAGATATATCGTCGTCTAGTACCCATAACACAAGCCTTATTGAGCTTACGGGTACTATGGGATTAGTTCGATTTGTGTAAAATATCTCGTAATATTTTTTTATAAACAAAAATTGAAAAAATATAGTAGGGTTTTATGCGACCGTTACATAATAAGGGCTCTTTAAATTCGAGAGTCTTGTTATTGCACGAGCATAGCGAGTTTTGTTTTAAAGACTCGAGAATATTAAGACCTGATTATGTAACGTTGCATAGAATATTTTTTCTGCGACAGCAAAATAATTTCATTTAAATAAATAAATAAATTCGACTGAGAACATGTCCGACCATGCTCAGTGTAGATGTAAGAACACAACCACGAACAAATTGTAAGAACACAACCATGAACAAAAAATGTTAGTTGTCTTTATACCTATATAATGTTACTAACGTAAATCAGAACACACCACTGCACTGGCCTCACGTAGACTTAAGCGAGCAGTTACACCCCTGAGATCCGAAAGGGACCAGGTACATTATGTAAATAAATTGAACTAAGAAATAAACAATATTCTGATTCTGATTCTCAGTGTAGACTTCCGTAGCTGCACAATGAACTTAATAGAAAAGGGGGAGAACCATCGCAGCGTTTCATACGTCTTTTACTAAGAAGGGAAGACTTTTTACAATAACTCAAAAACAGCTTAACTGTTCCACCACCACCACCATATCAGCCGAAATACGTCCACTGCTGAACATAGGCCTCCCCCAATTTCATGGGGGGTAAATGCCAGAATCGCCACGCTTGGCATGCGGGTTGGCGATCGCAGTATCTCCACCGCACTTCAGGGATGCTGGAGGGAGGGGTAACTGTTCATGCCTGCTATAGTTTTATGTGAAAGTCGTTATCAAGCTTTACTTTATGATTTTTTTTCATATTTTTGGACCCATAGTTCATAAGTTAGAGGGGTACACAATTTTCTTAATCATAAGAAATAGTATAATTTTTTTTTAAACTCGGCTCTGTCAAATGTAGATAACTAAAGGATTGAAGAATCGATAACTGTTTGTGCCATAAAATATGGTTGTACATATTATCTTGTTTCGCAGACGGAAGTTTCATAGAGTATATATTATGTATGTTTCCCATAATTTTCATTTCATAGAAAGCATTTTTTTTTACCAACGGGTCGCAGTTCTAACATAAACAACGACCTAAAAAGCCTACCTAAAACCTTAATGGTTTCTGAAAAAAAATTGTTTATTAAATGAAAATTCTGCGAATCAATACATCCTATTAAACATTTGTCTGCGAAAGAAGGTGCCACGCCAAATACGAGTATCTATAGTTTTGACGGAAGAATAATATATCAACTCATAACTCGTAAAAATCGATCATAGCGCGTAGAGCCCTTAAAAAGGCACAAATGTATGCAGCATCAATCTAGCACGGAATAATCTGCCAAGCTAGCACGATGTTTTACCGGCATGTTTTATGTGACGTTTTCGTACAATTCAGCCACAAAACGCGACCATAAAACCTATCGTGCTATGGCTGAAAGAGCATAAAAAAGGAATTTTAGGTCTAAACCCTATTAACGGCAAAGGAATTGTGAGAATGCAATATAGCCAATGAATATTTCCAATTGTCACTTGCCATCGCGTTATAATATTTGGGAAATTTTAATTGTATTAAAGCGGGTCAGCACTTCTCACGTTTTATCACTGTTGACATTGTTTCTGGGACTGCAACCACGATCTCGTGTACCGCAGCGTCAGAAAGACAAACATTTTTAGCTTCAAACGTTCTGGTACTAACTTTTGTATGTAAAATAGTCAATTAGTACCTATTAACTAGTGGCTCTGTGAGCTGCAGACCACGCGTTTTTTTTTTTCAAATTTCAAAATGTCCAAAAAACTCGACAAAAGAATCTAAAATAATTATCGAGTCTGCTCACAAAGTTTCACGAGAATCGGTAGATATATGCGACCTGTAGAGGAGAACATCCGGACAGACAGACATATGAAAGATTTTTTGTCGAAAGCTGAAACGGAGACGCTTCGCTCGCTCGGTCAATCAAATTTCTTGCGATCAAACTTAATATTACTAAATGTAGATATATCATTGGTTCGACTTGGCTGACGAGTAAGGCGACTTCCTGATTTGGCGGGGCGGGAGCGATGTCATAGGTATTTTGCTCTTTGACGTGAATTTACCGATGTGAGATTTCCTCACTTGACGAAATACTGTCAGTAATACGTTTGCGCAGTAGTAATACCATGCGCGGAAGTGGGGCAGTACTGCACTAGTATCGGTTGACACTGACAGCTGACAGTTTTCTCATATCGTACCGCCCCGCATCGACAAGTCAGGAAGGCGCCTAAGACACATTTGTTATAGAATGTCGCAAATCACGTATAAGGAAGGGTTCCGTACCGACATCTACTATGTAGTCCACATTTAAAACCACATTGAGTCCGCAGAAAGCTCGGTTCTCCATATCATTTTATCTTTTCAAATTCTGCAAAAATGTCTAGAAATACTGAATGGCTTTAGTTTAGTTCAAAAACTTTATTTAAAACATCAATAGTTTAGACGTCAGATTGTAAATGCTTTATAAAAAGGAGTAACTTTGGGGTCTCTTTCTATCGAGCGAAGTTCATTAGATCGTGTATCTGAGTGCAACTTTGACTAGACTAGATCCTTAGGTAAAACATATAATTTTTTCAAATTTTTATATCCCTTTTTCTACGTTTCAGATTGTTTTTAGAAAACTCGAAAACGCTAACTCGCTTGACGACCTCCCCTTAAAACGGCATGCTGGAACAACATGATTATATACACATTACACAATGGGATCCGCCATACGCCGGAAAATACTTTTTGTTGCTTGAAATTATAATGGAGAAAAAATACAGCAATATTAAGGCTTTCATACAAGACCTTGAAATCTCAAAGACTCGCTGTATTTTTTTCTATTACAATTTCTAGCAACAGAAACTAATATCCGGACTAGATATAGCGGATCACATTGTGTATACAAAGTTTTATGATATTTCAGCACGGCGTTTTAAAATGAGAACTGCACTACGTTTGTATGGACAATCGAGTTCAGTCGAGCGTGCGACCCTTAATACTAATTATTCTAATCTTAAAATCCTGCTCGGAGCATTAAATTTTTCAATTTTTCCCTTTAATTATGTTTATTGACGACCTGTTTAGCGTAGTTGGTAGTGACTCTGCCTCCGAAGCTAGAGGTCCCGGGTTCGAATCCCGGCCAGGGCATTTATTTGTGCATTTTTCACGGATATTTGTTCTTGGGTCTTAATATTGGGGGACAATAATAATAATATTGGGGGACAATCTTACACAAATCGACCTAGTCCCAAACTAAGCAAAGCTTGTACTATGGGTACTAGACGACGATATACATACTTATATAGATAAATACATACTTAAATACCGAGAAAACATCCAAGACCGTGAAAAATGCACAAATAAATGCCCTGGCCGGGATTCGAACCCGGGACCTCTAGCTTCGGAGGCAGAGTCACTACCAACTAGGCTAAACAGGTCGTCTTGGATGTTTTCTATGTATTTATCTATATAAGTATGTATATCGTCGTCTAGTACCCATAGTACAAGCTTTGCTTAGTTTGGGACTAGGTCGATACGTGTAAGATTGTCCCCCAATATTATTATTATTATTATTAATTTGAAATTTTCGTTAGCAGCGTTACTGCTTTAGTACAAAATTAATTTATTCTAATCTTCTTTATGAGAGACTAGCTGTTGCCTGCGACTTCGTCCGCGTCTTCGCTCCTATTGGTCGCAGCGTGATGTTATATAGCCTAAAGCCTTCCTCGATAAATGGACTCCATCCATCCTCCATCCTCCTAGCGTTATTCCCAGTACAGTTGCATCCTAAAGGATGCCTGGGGCCCGCTACCTAATCCCAAGAATTGGCGTAGGCACCAATTTTTACGGACGCGACTGCCATCTGACCTTCCAACCCGAGGGGGAAACCAGACCTTATTGGGATAAGAATTTGGGATACTCGATAAATGGACTATCCAACACAAAAATAATTTTTAATTCGAACCAGTAGTTCCTGAGATTAGCGCGTTGATACAAACAGACAAACTCTTCAGCTTTGTAATTTTAGTATAGATGTTAACGGTCCCTTCGGGTATGTTATGCGTTGTCTAAACTTGTGGTAGTGATCTGCTCACACTTGACTTTGCATTAATTTTGATACTTTCAATAACTACAGACCTTATGTAACGGCAACCAGGCCGGAACGGAACACTTTCGATATTCACGACATTCGGCCATTGGATCGATAACATCGGACATTTCAATGCACCCCTTGCATTTATTTCCTCCTCCTTAATCGGTGCGGAAGACGCAGCGTGGGAAGGCCCGCAAGGTGGACTGACGATGGAAACTGTTTGACGACGGCGGCGTAGGACCGGTCATTGTGGAAATCCTTTGGGGAGCCCATGTCTAGCAGTGGACGTCTTTCGGCTGATATGATGATGATGAATCGGTACTTCATTGCTGAGAACCGTGACTGGGTTAACGTTATTAATAATCATGATCATCCTCGCGTTATCTCATTACAGTTACATCCTGAAGGATGCCCGGGGTCCGCTACCTACTCGTAATCCCAAGAATTGGGAAATGCACTAGTTTTTACGGAACCTACTGCCATCTTACCAAGGGGCAAACTCCTACCAAGGGGCTTATTGGGATTAGGCTTGTCAAGTAAGTGGGCGACTTGACTTTTAAAAGTTCTCAAGCCGCCCGAAGGCGTCTAACCTGGCGTAACGACTCCTATCATATGACAGCAGCCGAGATAAACGGCTAAACGCACCTTCCAAAGCACGGGAGCACTCACTTAGTCTCTCAAAGTCACCCATCCAACAGTTGACATGGTCCGACGTTGCTTCGCGGTGCGCGGGCGCCACTGGGGCACGAGCGCTGTCTTTTGACAGTACTACTCATAATATGTACTTAAAGTCTGAGATGGAATTAGAGATCAAAAATGTAAACAAACAAAGTGTCAATCTGATATGACTTTCCTTTTTAAAACCTCTTGTCATTACCAGTAGCATAAATCATATCTCCACATATTTTATTAAAACAACACCGATATATCGGTGTTAATAACGTACACGTTATTAAAAACGCTATTTAATTCAGAGAGGTATTTTTTTTTGTGTTAATTCAAATTCATTTCGCTTAAATTTTGAACGCGGTAATATTTTCCAAGTATTCCATTGATTTACAATTACCCACTGCATACGTAATTTTTTAAGGTGGCAACTCACTTGTTTACATTTTTCATTTCTAAATCTATCACCGATTTTATGTCATTTACAAATTCGCATAGTATTTATTTATTTATCGTATGTCAATCATTTCGAACCGTAAGATCTTCGAGAAGACAGCACGGTTGCCGGTTTGTTGTACTTTTAGCACCACCCAGGGCACGTGTAGGGTAACGGTGGGTACTCCCTACGGTGGGTATTCGTATAGTAAGGTTGTGGAAAACGAAAACCAAGCTATCACCAGTATCACCGATCTTTCGGATGCGATTCTGTCCGGTATTTCACTAGTATCGAAAGTGTTCCGTTCCGGCCCGCTGACGGTTATGTAAGCGACCCAGATACCTTGCGGCGCTGTCGCCGCCTTCGCAGTGTTCCAAGTGAGCTAACTTAACCGGAGTCAGTTAAAAATGTGTGACATTCGATCCTTTTTACACATATTAAATACAAGTAGTGGCTCTGTAAGCTTTACCTCTCGCCGCTTGAAAAAATTCCGAAAATTCAATTGACAATAAAATCCTTTTTCTCAAACATGCAATGAAATATTGATGTTATGTTCCTTATAATAGGCTGCGAAGTATGATGTTTCAGGGGCGGCTAGGACAAGAGGTCGTTAATGGGATTTCATACAAATCATGCAGGCCTAGGCCGGCAAAGTCCTCTTTTTTTAATTTCCATTCCACATAAATTTGTGGCACAGGCATCATGTCATTCTGCCACTATGCGTATTAAAACTAAAACTTTTTATTTTTTTGTTGTTTATTTCATTGCATGTTTGAGAAAAGCACTATACATACCTCGGCGGGAAATATGGGCTTGCACGCCTTAGACCTATCTATATGTCTTCGGCCGGCAACCCCTTTCGTCCCGGCCTCTGTAGTAATGTCTATTTGCACGAAAATATTCACGAGAATCGGTTGAGAAATGCGACCTGTAATGGAGAATTGCCGGACATACACACAAAATACGAAAGCATTTTTGGGTAAAAGCTGAAACGGAACCGCTTGGCTCGCGCGCACCATACTCATGTAAAAAAGTCGACTTTGAATCAAGCATTTTATGTCATTTGACAACATTTAAAAATTTTAAGAAGTATGAAATCTTAACTCATTTCGTTAATTTGATGACAAGAAACCCCAAAATATTTTTATTTATATTTTTATAGCTATTAGTTTTCTAAATATTCACGAAAATGTGAAGAAAGCCCATATCGTAGTAATGACGTCATTACTACGAAATTGTGACAGTCACAGCGCACAAAAAGAACAGCAGTTCACTTTCTTTAGTGTCTTAGTAACTGTGCTTCTGTATGATTTGTTACGCTGTGACGCCTTACTTGTCACTTACTCTCTTTTAGAATGAGGAACTTTTTAATTTGAGTTATTTATATGAAATTGGGATATTTTCGAGGATTTAAAAAAGTGGTTTTCCTTAACTTCTTATCCTCTATTAGATTTCATCATAAAAAAGCCTGCTTAAAAAAATTAAATGTTGTCATTTATTATAAATCAATCTAATAGTTAAAAAACGCTACATAGATATTCCTTGGCATTAAAGATAACTGCCCGGAAAAAAATACAATTGGTCCTTTTGTTGAAACCCTATTATATTTTTCTCAAACATGTAATGAAATTTCGTCATTAACGATATAACAGGCTTCAAAGTATCACGTTGCAGGCGGAACAAGTCGGGAGAACTGTAAATGAATTTCATACGAAATTGAAGGTCTAGGCCGGGAGATATTTTTTATTTATTTTAATGTCAAACATGTCGTCTGTTAAATTTGTTTTTTGAGTGGTGTATTTTTTTATTACATTGCTTATGTTTGAGAAAAGCACTATACAAATCTCGGCGAGAAACTTTGGGCTGCAGGCCGCGTATCCCTATCCTTCTATATGAACTTAGCCTACAACCCTTTGTTTCAATGCCTCTATAGTAATGTAATATTACGTCAATGTGTATTTTTGCCTTATGTCCTTGGACCCGGGTATGTCCTAAAACTACGACCAAGACCACCGGGGGACGGGCAGCAGCATCCCTAGAGTGCGGTGGAGATACTGCGATCGCCAACCCGCATGCCAAGCGTGGCGATTATGGCATATCATCATCATCATCATTTCAGCCGAATGACGTCCACTGCTGGACATAGTCCTTCCCCAAAGACTTCCACAAGGACCGGTCCTGCGCCACCCGCATCCAGCGGACACCCGCGACCCTTACCAGGTCATCAGTCCACCGTGTGGGGGGCCTGCCCACGCTACGCCTTCCGGTATGTGGTCGCCACTCGAGAACCTTCCCGCCCCAACGGCCATCGGTTCTGCGTGCTATGTGCCCCGCCCACTGGCATATACCCCCCGTGAATTTGGGGAAATGAATCTTCTATGTCCAGCAGTGGACGTCCTTTGGCTGATATGGTGGTGGTGGTGTATTTTTGTAATTAAACAATAATAGTTTGTTTACGGCAAATAATGGCTGCTCAACTGCTGAATACTCCTGCCCAGGCATAAGTATTTAATTACAGCAATTGTGGAAAAATCAGTGGTCTACATACTATACAACGAGTAGGCCCATTCCGTGTCGGGAGAAGCTTAATCAAGCCCTTCATATTGCGTCCGCCTAAAAAAATCTTGTCGCTGTAATCCGGTTGGTCCGATAGAAATCCTCAAAAAAAAAAAAAAATGGATTGTGGAACAAATCCGAAACCAAATGGTTTATTTATACGGTGCGATTTTTTTGCGTGATCAATCCAAAGAAAACTGACGTTTCTTGTATGTATAAATAGAACCTGGGGCCGGTGACAGGCGGACAGACAGAGAGTCTCCCGTAGTAACATGGACCCGTCCCATCATACAGGGTGTGGCCTGTAATAGGAGCAAACAATTTAAAGGCTGCTTCCTTAGAGCAACTACAGTAACCTCTTGTGTCCAAAAAAATAATATTTTTGCACTTGGGAGAAATTTTGATCTAAAGTTATGACCACCAAGTAATGGATCTTGGCACCCCGAGATTATAGCGCGGCAGTCACTGCTGATATTGAGGTAGCATCTAGTGATGATAATCTTTGTTACATTTTTGATTTAAAAGGATACTTTTGGGATTTTTCAATTTTTTTTTATTATATATATTTTTTGTGTTTTTTAAATAAATTGGTATTAATATAGCTCCAGTAGAGTAAAAAAGCACTTATAAGAGTTATAAGCTACATATGCGAAAAAAAAACCAAAATAAACTTTTTTTTTCAATTAAAGCCATTTGGAAATAATTGCTGGACAGCTCAATAGTGTACCGTTTAATTTTTTGCTTCTATTACAGGCCACAACCTGTATAACATACGGGTACCTAGAACTTGTTTTAATCGAAAACAACAAAGTTTCCACCGAAAACTACCAGGGCAGCATAACCAGCGGGTGGTCACTAATGACTAATTTACACAGAACACATTCCGCAGAAGGTTCACTCGAACATGCGATGTCCATTGTTCAATACGCTGCGTCGGCGCCCATTCATCAACACCTGTGCCTTTGTTCGAAATCATTATGTCTTATAAGTATTCTTTGTTTTATCCTTATACGACGTTTTGGAATGAGTTGGTTTGATTGACGGCGCTCTGGTTTCAATGAGATGGTATAAGCGAAAATGTTCCCATACAATATCGAACTTCAGAATGAGTACCTAAGTGATATTTAATTTGCATGCTAATTATCTCTATTCATAGAGCATGATATTAGGCTGCAATATCCAGATAGTACAGAAAATACCATTGTCCTAAAAATTATTTTTCTCTGGTATTTCTTAATGGAAAATCGAAAATACAACAAAAAATTTTTATACCACGTCGGTGGCAAACAAGCGTACGGCCCGCCTGATGGTAAGTGGTCACCGCGGCCTATAGACGCTTGCAACTCCAGGGGCGTCAAATGCGCGTTGCCGACCCTTTAAAAATGTATAGGTATACATTTTTAAAGGGTTCAAGAAAAGAGTGTAGGTACACTCTTTTCTTGAAGAATCCCATACTGTAGGTTATTTATGATATTAGGCCGCAATATCCAAGATAGTGCAGAAAATACCCTTTTCTCAAACATGCAATGAAATACTGATGTTATGTTCCTTATAATAGGCTGCGAAGTATGACGTTTCAGGTGCGGCTAGGACAAGCGGTAGTTAATGGAATTTCATACAAATCTTGCAGGCCTAGGCCTGCAAAGGCCTCTTTTATAATTTTCATTCCACATAAATTTGTGGCACAGGCATCGTGACATTCTGCCACTATGCGTATTAAAAATAAATCTTTGATTTTTTTTTGTTGTTTATTTCATTGCATGTTTGAGAAAAGCACGATACATACCTCGGCAGGAAATATGGGATTGCCGGCCTTAGACCTTTCCGGCCTCGCTTCGCTCAGCCGTCTATATGTCTTCGGCCGGCAACCCCTTTTGTCCCGGCCTCTGTAGTAGGTAATGTACTATTTCTCAAACATGCAATCAAGTCATTACGTGCGTTGTAACAGGCTTCAAAAGTATCACGTTGCAGGCGGAACAACTCGGTATAACTGTAAAGGGATTTCATACAAAATTGAAGGCCTAGGCCGGGAAGTAATTTTTTATTATTTATATTTTAATGTCAAACATGGCGTCAGTTAAATTTGTTTTTTGAGCGGTGTATTTTTTTATTTCATTGCATATGTTTGAGAAAAGCGCTATACAAATCTCGGCGAGTCTAATATCTACTTGGCCTGCAACCCTTTTCCCGGCCTCTATAGTAATGTAATGAACTAAATCAGTTAAAATTACTCATCCCTAAGGATATTTTCTGCACTATCTGGATATTGCGTGCTGTGCTATATATTTTCGATTTTCCATTAAGAAATATCAAAGAAAATAGTTATTTGCTCAACAAGAGAGCAAAGTAAATTTTTGCTGCGAGTGTTGATGTTGAGTCCCGAGCAAGCGAAAGATACTATAATTGTCAAAAAAGTAAAATTAGAATCTTGAGCGAAGCGAGGGACTCAAAGACACGAGATGCAAATATCTTTGCTCTCGTGTGATACATACAACTTTTCACCTCAGCGGCGAGAACATATAACGCAAAGGAATAGTGATAGAGGGAATGAAGTTACTCTAACTAACCTACGATATGAAAAATTAAAAAGGTAGTTTTTTTCACGCTCGCAGCAAAATTGCATTTTGCTCACTGGTTTCAAGCCGGAAAAGTCGTTTTCACGCTCGCAACAAAATTACATTTTGCTCACTGGTTTCACGCAACAAAACCGCCATTTTCGAGCCGCTGTGGTGTTTTTTTTTATTTGTCCTGTTCAAGGTAAGGTAAGGAGATTGGATCGTTTTATACATCACACAAAATCAACAAATTTCAAATAAAAAACTTAGTAAGTACTAGTTTTTAGGGTTCCGTGCCCAAAGGGTAGAACGGGACCCTTTTACTAATACTCCGTTGTCCGTCCGTTTGTCTGTCAGTCTGTCACCAGGCTGTATCTCATGAACCGTAATAGTTAGACAGTTGAATTTTTACACAGATGATGTGTTTCTGTTGCCGCTATAACAACAAATATTACAAAGCAGAATAAAATAAATACTAAATACTAAACCCATACTACAGGCATGATTTTTTTGCCGTTTTTATAGATAATACGGAACTCTTCCTGCACGAGTCCGACTCGCACTTGGCTTGTTTTATTTAGAATGTGGCTCTGTAACGCAACGCAAGGTTGCATGGGTCGGCAAAGTGCCTGCTCCACCCATTATTCAAAAAGCCAAAACGATATAAAAAGCAACATTTTTTTAAGTGAATCTTACTGTAGCAAGTTTGATCGCAAATTACATACTTTTTTTTTATGACAGGTGGCAAACGAGCAGACGAATCGCCTGATGGTAAGCGATTAGCGCCGCCCATGGACACTCGCAACACCTGAGGGCTTTTCGTGTGTAGCCATAATAACACTCCGGAGGTGCATTTCCCCAAACAGCAAAACAAATCTTCTTGCGAATAAACCTATTCTATTCTATTCAGGGTTAGTTGCGCGTTTGATTGTTCCGTTGCCGCTTAACGTCTGGTTGTCTGTATGGTTGTTTGCCACCGCCGGAGTATAAAAAGGTCCCGCGCGAGGCACAGGCTGCGCGGGATTCGGTCGCCGACCTGCGCGTACGCCTTACACGTGCAAGTACTCCGCACCGGCCGTTGGTTACTGATGGTTTAATCGTTTTGATAAGTTTGTCCTGAAAATAACCTCCCAATGGTATGACAATTTCGTTAAATTCTTTTCTCTTTTTTTTAAACTGCACTTTCATGAGAAACTTGACATTTAAGGGTTTACGACTTGCGTATTCTTAAAAAAAGCCTTAAGGTTATGCTAAGGCAACTTAAGTATATTCTTGACTAGCTGTTGCCCGCGACTTCGTCCGCGTCTTCGGACCTATTGGTCGCAGCGTGTTGTTATATAGCCTGAAACCTTCCTCGATAAATGGACTATCCAACAGAAAATTATTTTTTCAATTCGAACCAGTAGTTCCTGAGATTAGCGCGTTCAAACAAGCAAACAAACAAACTCTTCAGCTTTATAATATTAGTATAAGTAGATAAGGTGATTAATGATGAATGAATTGTGTTTCCTTTCGCGTCTCAGTGTTTATGATCCTGCACTGCTATAGTTTCTGTTTGGCGCAACGGTTTACTAGTAGAGAATACGTCAAGGCATTAAGTCCGCCAATTGTACTTGTTTTGTATCTGTGCAAAAAAGTTTAAATTAAAATATTACGTGATTAAATGGAGATGTAATTAGGCTTTGACCAAGTCCCGCAACGGCTGTGCCGCGTGCGTTGACACCGTTCTAACATGTTCTATGCAGTTTTCGGTGGTTGAGCTTTGATGCACAATTGCACTTGGTAACTAGCAGCGCAATTACGCGACTTTTGAAGTGGACGTCCGTCCGTGACACCTTGTCAAAATGGAGTAACGCTGACTGATGTCAGTTTTGCAATTAACCCGCAAGCCAATGTACAGCCTGTATTTCCGAGTTCATATAACCTGGACCTTTTTAGGGCACTACTGAATAGGCATCTTCTGGGTGAGCTCGCTTCATCGTCGCCTCATCTTCGCCCCTGGCTAGATGCTGGCCAAGAGAAATCCCATTTTTAATAAATAAAAAGTCGAGAGAAATGAATGTTTGTTAGTTTTGGACTTATTTTTTAATTTATACACCACATCTGTGGCAAACAAGCTCTTGGAGCGCTAATGGCCCCGCGGCGGCCGTGTGGTACCGCGTGCAGTATGCGAGATTAAGCAATGTCGACCAGAGTCAACTCTTGGATGGGTGACCGCGTTGAGTGGTTACTAACTAAGCGCTCCCGTGCTTTTGAAGGCACGTAAAGCCGTTGATCCCGGCTGCTGTCTATGTCAAGTTAGAGGCGGCTTAAAAACTTCTAACAGTCAAGTTGCCCACTCTCTTGATTAGCCTTTGTCTAGTTCCCCCCTTCGGTTGGAAGGTCAGATGGCAGTCGCTTCCGTAAAAACTAGAGCCTACCCTATCGATACCCTAGTCCACAATAGTACGAGAAAAAAGGGAGCGCAATTAAGACTTTATGCTTTGTGCATCACTTTATGATTGTGAACTACGGTATCGATATGCACATACAACACTAGTATCAAGTCGACCAACAGAGATCAGCGTTTTCTACAGGATTAAGGTACACTTCAATTTGATAACGCTGACGCTGCTTTGATTTGCGGTTAGCTGGAAGAGATCCCTTATAGGGATAAGTTCGCTTTTGTACTTTTACATTTTGTTGTTTTGTTTCGATTGTTATTGTTTTTTTGTGCAATAAAGTGTTATACATACATACATACATACATAAAGAACGTTGATGTCAAAGGCTTATTACAGGGTCGAGGACTACCTGACAGAAATTCATGGCCCAAACCAGAGACCTAAATCCTAAATAGCATTAATTTTCATATAAGTATGTACTATATTTTCATTGTATCACGTCTAGGAAATTAGTTAACAGGATACAGGATACAGGATTTATTGGTAAAACATAAGCATTTTACAAGTCAGGTTAATTACAAAGAATATTCAATCATGATGTTCCAAAAACGTTATACACACACATATTGCATGGGTCAATGATCCTTTCTTATATGCGTAAACTCATCAATTGAGTAACAGGCTTTCTCAGTGAGCAACAATCTGAGCTTGTTTTTAAATATTGTGTCACTTTCCGAGTCCATTATTTCAGCTGGTACTGAGTTGTATATAACCGGTCCCATGATGCTGAGCGATCGCCGTGACTTGGCGAGCCTGCGCCTCGGAGCCAGCCAACATTTGTTGTCTTGTTGAAGTACGCATTGTAATAGTACATTACGATACAAGTGCGGAGATCAGGAAATTCGCAACGAGTGGTGATAAATTAAAACACGACCGGAGGGAGTATTTTAAATCGACACGAGTTGCGAATTACCTATTCGCACGTGTATCGTACAACGTTTTACAGTAAATATGGCTGTTTAAAGTTTCGACATATGCACGTAATCTGCTGATTACCGCACTCGTGCGGTAAAGTAGCACCATATGTACTGTAAATATATGTTCCTCTTTTTGTATCCATACTCATATTAACTTATATTAAGTAGGATAAGTATTATCAATGTAATAAGCATATTTTTGGGAGAATATGACTGAATGTCGAGAGTTTGTTTCGGCGTTTCTTCTCGGCGGTGGTCTACTTTTTCAGGAACGCGAGTAGATTTTGGCTTGTAAAAGTGCCATTGCGACCAACTTGCAGTACTTATAATGTTCATTTATTTCATTTATACTTACTTTTTTTAAGATACTCGTTTTTGTCGTATACTTCTGTTGTTTCTCCAATAAAGAAAATAAAATAAAATAAGGATCGCCCCTGTTCTGGCATGAATTCCCCATCGCGGTCTTCCCGAGGAACTACGAAGTATGCGGTTCTTCAAGAAGGTACAGGTTCTTAAAGGATCGGTAACGCGCATGCTACTCCCCTGGAGTTGCAGGCGTCCAAAGGCTATGGTAACCGCTTAGCATAGGCGGGCGGTACGCTTCTTGGCAATCTACATAAGGAGCCTGTGACGTCGCTTTGAATCCCCTCTACACACACAGTCGTTCTTAATCATAGCCATCTTAAAGACTTTGACTTTCAATATCCCCCATCAATCATTCCCCTAGACAGGTCCGGTTCGAAGGACCATAAGGCCTGGTCCTTCGAGGCGGGTTTTCGCGTACTACCCGGCGAGGGCATCGGCCTCTCCGGGCCTTCACCTCGGAGAAAGTAGGAGCCGGGAGCATCTCGCCTATTTAGTTCGTTCACTCGGGGACAGAGTTTGGAGCGGCCACCTGTTTGTTAAGACTAGAATTATGGACCCATGGATGTTACGAATTGTTGTTGATTGTTTTAAAAATGTTGTTCAATAAAAGAGAGGGCGGTATTTTTTGCGGTGTTGCCTTTTACCTGCAGTCCTACTTGCAGTTGATAATTTGGATTTCGTGTAAAACTTCTTATTTAGGCGACTTCCTGGCTTGGCGGGGCGGGTGCGATATGTCATAGGTATTTTGCTACTTGGCGTGAATTTACCGATGTGAGATTTCCTCACTTGACGAAATACTGTCAGTAATACGTTTGTGCAGTAGTAATACCATGCGCAGAAGTGGGGCAGTACTGCATTAGTATCGGTTGACACTGACAGCTGACAGTTTTATTATATCGTACCGCCCCCGCATCGACAAGTCAGGAAGGCGCCTTAATTATGTAAGTACTGGGTCATTTTAGCTCTTTATGTATTTTAATACTTTGTTCAGCCAAATTAGAAGCCTTCGGTCGGCTTGAGAACTTCTAACAGTCAAGTTGCCCTCCCACTTGGAAAACCTTGAAGAAGTAAAGTTACCCCTTGGGCTGAAAGGTCAGATGTCATTCGCTTCCATAATGTCTAGTGCCTACGCCAATCTTGGGGTTAGGTGGCGGACTCCGGGCATTCTTTTGGATGCACTGTATTGGAGTAACGCTAGGATAATGTATTTTAAAACTTTATTAAGACAAAACAAACGAGATCCTTACATAGAAACTTACAAAGTTCAATATTGCGTCACGCACGTAACACGCGTACACATGTGAAAGCAATATATTTCGATACAAATACATCATTTCACATGCACAACACAAATAGAAATGCAGAAGAAAATAAAATGTCGTATTTTTTTTTATTTACGTTACGGGTAATGTTTTGAAACGAACATATGGAAGTTACTTAGTAAATATGATATTTACAATTTCGAAACTAAGATCATCAATCATCAGAGAGATTTGAAAAAAATAGATAACATTTTTGCGCCGACTCCACAGCGCTCCTGTCCCGAAAACCCAAGGCTGCACGGAAGAAAGCTCAGAAAGCGATAGTGGAATGCCCCGGCGCTGCGCGTGTCTCCCCTCCTCAGGTGGAGCGGGGGAGGGGAGTGCAACGCCTTGGGGTTACCATTTCTCTTTTATTATGGGAATGGTGGGAAGAGTACACAAAGGTTTTTGGTGAAGATTGGGATACGTATTCAGGTTTTTTTTTAAATTACGATGGTGGCAAACGGGCATACGGCTTGCCTGATAGTAATCAGGCACGATGGTAATGGTCCGGTACGGTACGTTTTCAGAGGAATTTCCTCCCTCGGACGCTTCGACTGTGGAATGAGCTCCCTGCCGAGGTTTTCCCGAGGGACTACAATATGGGATTCTTCATGAAAGGAAGTTTTATTATTTAATCGTATAGCATTTATTTACGAACCGAGAGATCTTCGAGAAGACAAGTACGGTTGCCAGTTTTTGTTGCACTTTTAGCACCACCCAGGGGTCACGTGTAGGGTAACGGTGGGTACTCCCTACGGACGTGGTGCAACTTCTACCCCCCTTTGTGAAGTGAGTGCGAAACTTGACTGTTAGAAGTTCTCAAGCCGCCCGAAGGCCTCTAACTTGGCTTAACGACTGCTGTCGTAGACAACAGCCGGGATCAACAGCTTAACGTGCCTTCCAGAGCACGAGAGCGCTCAGTTAGTAAGCACTCAAAACGGTCACCCATCCAAGAACTGACCTGCGCCCACATTGCTTAACCTCGCATACCGCACGCGGTAGGCGAGTGCCGCTGGGCCACGAGCGCTCTATGTATGTGATATGAAAGGAGGGTATACATTTTAAAGGGTGGGCAACGCGCATGTGACCATTTTTAATCCCCAAACTCAAAAGAGGGGTGTTATCAGTTGAGCATGTGTATCTGTGTCTGTGGCATCATAGCTCTTAAAGGGTGATTCACAGTAGACTGTTCCGTGTCCGGGCCGGCCCGTTTTCTATGATAGCAAACGCAACGGCCGGCGTATTTCTCTAGAAGACAACGGAACGTTCTACAGTGAATCATCCTTAAACGCGTGAACCTATTTGAATGCGCTTTTCTTTATTTGAAAGCAGTGTTTTTCCAGCAATGGTTCTTAGACATGTTTTATCAAAATCGCTTCAACCGTTTTTGAGATATTGAACTTTGAAATGAAAATGTCACGGGATTTTCAACTTTAAGTTGTCTGTAATTGATACGAGTATTAGTATTGACAGCTAGTTTCCAGTTCTTTTTTCGGGGCAAGAGTTTTATCTCTATTCAGGCAACAGCAGGGCAGACTGTCAACTGTTTCCTCCTCCGGAACTTAACCAACGTGGAAACTGAATGTTAAGGAAATATTCAGTTTCGGACTGTTTTGATTTTTGTAATTTTTTTGACGTATTTGTAACCATCAACTAGGCTTTGTCGGCCTGTTTAGCCTTCCATTGCTCCTGCCTCCGAAGCTAGAGGACCAGGGTTCGAATCCCGGTAAGGGCATTTGTTACTGTGATGAGCAGAAACATTTGTTCCTGAGACTTGGATGTTTTCTATGTAGTTAAGTATATATCTATAAAATATATCGTCATCGAGTACCCATAACACAAGCCTTAAAGATGATACACAGTAGACCGTTCCGTGTCCGGGTCGGCCAGTTTTCTTCTAGAGAAATACGCCGGCCGTTGCGTTTGCTGTCATAGAAAACGGGCCGGCCCGGACACGGAACGGTCTACTGTGAATCATCCTTTATTGAGCTTACTATGGAACTAGTTCGATAAGTGTAAAAATTGTCCCCTAATATATTTTTCTCAAACATGCAATGAAATATTGATGTTATGTTCCTTATAATAGGCTGCGAAGTATGACGATTCAGGTGCGGCTAGGACAAGAGGTCGTTAATGGGATTTCATACAAATCATGCAGGCCTAGGCCGGCAAAGTCCTCTTTTTTAATTTCCATTCCACATAAATTTGTGGCACAGGCATCATGACATTCTGCCACTATGCGTATTAAAAATAAAACTTTAATTTTTTTTGTTGTTTATTTCATTGCATGTTTGAGTAAAGCACTATACATACCTCGGCGGGAAATATGGGGTTGCCCGCCTTAGACCTACCCTTCTCTATATGTCTTCGGCCGGCAACCCCTTTCGTCCCGGCCTCTGTAGTAATGTACTATAATGTTTCCGGCCCATTTAATCAGAAATCCCTGTTTCAAGTAACCTAGCACTAATAAAGATAAGCATAACAGAAAACAGACAGTAAACAATATTGATGACAAAATTATGTTATTCGAAATGCTAATCAGATATGTATGTATAATATCAGTTATTTGACATAACTAGCAACATATTTAAGTAATCAATGGAAATTGAACGAAAGTTTTATTAGACCAGTACCGTAAACTGGGGTTACTTTGATTCTAGGGGTGACTTTGATCAAACCAGTTTTTCTCATAAATTATTAGTAATATTTTCCTGTGACCTATGGCAGTAAAATTGTAAGTATTTTTATTTATGTTTTGACGATCCTATTGTGAATTTTACTACATAATTATTTCTTATTTTGACATGTCTACAACAATACAATATTTATTGTAAAGAATAATAATAGCATCAATAGATTGCTCTAAATAATTAATTAATATATATGTTAATACATGTTATAACTGACGATTCGAAAGTGCTTGTTGCTAGGCCTATTTGAATAAATAATATTTTGAATTTGATTTTGAAAGTACATTACCTTAGTGTTTATTTAATTTAATTTACGAAATTGCTAATAGAATACCTTGTTTGTATATATTTTTTATATACTATGAATTTAATTAATACAAAATATATGATAACAAAACCTAACTTAAATAATTAAAAGTAAAACTATAACTAACAAAAATCTAAAAAAAGGCCCCTACGGCATGGTGCCAAGAATGCTGGAAGAATTTCCTCGCTGTATGGCGATGCCAATACGTTGTGCGAGGAAGCTGCCAGCTCTCCTGTCCCCGGTGACGTCGGCCAGACTCTTCGCCAGCTGATGGAACAGGTCTGTTGCCCCAGGACCCCACGGACCGAGGGTCTCGACGCCGAAGGCAACGAAGTTGTATCCCGCGTCAAGACCACTGTATTTCCGAATTTTCGTGGCTGGTATGTTACATCCTAAATGATCAAAGTAGCCCCATTTTTTTCCTAAAGTAACCCCGGTTTCCTAAGTCTACCGGTACTTTTCTTAAGTTTGTCTATTACTCGTTAACTAGTACTCTCTACTTTGCTGTGATAGTTTTCCTCTATGAATTCATATACACATATATACAGGGTGTGGCCTGTAATAGGAGCAAGAAATTAAACGATACACTATTGAGCTCTCCAGGTACAATTTCCAAATGATTTTAATTAAAAAAAAAAATTATTTTCGCAAATGTATCTTATATGTAGATATTAATAACAATTTATTAAAAAAACAATAAATATATATTTAAAAAAAATGCAAAAATATTCTTTTAAACCAAAAATGTGACAACGATTATGAGTCATAACTTGAAGCAACCTCAAAATCAGCATTGACTGCCGCGCTATAATCTCTGGGTGCCAAGATCCATTACTTGTACGTCATAGCTTTAGATCAAAATTTCTCCTGCTTTTTTTTTAATTTTATTATTCCGTTTGGTTGGCGTGATTGATACGAGTATGTATACCCATACCAAATTACAATTTTCTAGTAGTAACGGACCCTGAGCTAAACTCTGGACTGACGGACGGACGGACAGACGTACATGGCGAAACTATAAGGGTTATAAACTACGGAATCCGCCACGCCACGCCACGTCACGTTACGAGTCCTTCTGAACTTTGACGCTATTTATCTTTGTATTTTTTTGTTTAAGTAAATGACAAAAGAAAAAATGCTAGTCCAATACTTTATTTAACCAGGAAACTACCCAATTACACCCAATACACAGTGACAACTATTAAAACGTTTAACTTACTATTCAAGTTTAATGTCAGGAACCAAACAGGGCTTTGAACCTCCGGAAAAGGGCAAACGAAACGAGAATGACTGTAGAGGTTCCTTGACCGCAGGAGAAAGTTCTCTGGAAGATGGATCGGTGGGATCACTTTCGTGGCGAACTCGTTTGCTCCTACACTATCATGCGCTCCTGGTACATGCGGATGTAATCGTTTATACTTTCTTTGTGATGCATGGGTCAGCTTACGTGTACGAAAACCGACTGTCCTGGGTTCAAATCTCGGTAAGGGCAAATATATGTTTCAGAGTTCTCGGTGTTTTCTATGTTATTAAAGTTTTAATATGTATATAGTATAAAATATGCCTGTCGGCGGGCTTACTGTGGCTCCAGCTCGATTTGTGTAAAATTGACCCTTAATAGGTAGGTACAGTCAGCATCGATAGTAGCTTAGCATATGAACGGGTCTAAAGCTTTTATTCCCTTGTAATAAAGACTTTTGAACTTTTCAAATGCGTAGCTTCTTTTGATGTTGACTGTACCTACTAAAAGTTATAAAAAGTATACAAAACGAGAAACTGTAAACTTTGAAATATATCATCATGATCATCATCATCATCATGTCAGCCGAAAGACGTCCACTGCTGGATATAGGCCTATAGGATATAGGCAAATGAATGAAATTGAAATATATGAAATAATAGTAGGTACATTACTACAGAGGCCGGGACGAAAGGGGTTGCCGGCCGAAGACATATATACGGCCGAGCGAAGCGAGGTCGGATAGGTCTAAGGCGGGCAACCCCAAATTTCCCGCCGAGGTATGTATAGTGCTTTTCTCAAACATGCAATGAAATAAACTAAAAAAAATCAAAGTTTTATTTTTAATACGCATAGTGGCAGAATGTCATGATACCTGTGCCACAAATTTATGTGGAATGGAAATTAAACAAGAGGACTTTGCCGGCCTAGGCCTGCAACATTTGTATGAAAATGCATTAACGACCTCTTGTCCTAGCCGCACCTGAAACATCATACTTCGCAGCCTATTATAAGGAACATAACATCAATATTTCATTGCATGTTTGAGAAAATTAACTTTATCCTGCAAGTAGGCCGCAACGGCACTTTTACAAGTCAAAATCTACTAACGTTTCTGCAAAAGAAGACCACTGCTGAGAAGAAACGCCGAAAGAAACTCGACAGTCAGTCATTTTTTTACAAGTCAAAATCTACTAACGTTTCTGCAAAAGAAGACCACTGCTGAGAAGAAACGCCGAAAGAAACTCGACAGTCAGTCATTTTTTTACAAGTCAAAATCTACTAACGTTTCTGCAAAAGAAGACCACTGCTGAGAAGAAACGCCGAAAGAAACTCGACAGTCAGTCATTTTTTTACAAGTCAAAATCTACTAACGTTTCTGCAAAAGAAGACCACTGCTGAGAAGAAACGCCGAAAGAAACTCGACAGTCAGTCATTTTTTTACAAGTCAAAATCTACTAACGTTTCTGCAAAAGAAGACCACTGCTGAGAAGAAACGCCGAAAGAAACTCGACAGTCAGTCATTTTTTTACAAGTCAAAATCTACTAACGTTTCTGCAAAAGAAGACCACTGCTGAGAAGAAACGCCGAAAGAAACTCGACAGTCAGTCATTTTTTTACAAGTCAAAATCTACTAACGTTTCTGCAAAAGAAGACCACTGCTGAGAAGAAACGCCGAAAGAAACTCGACAGTCAGTAATTTTTTTTTAAATATGCATATTACAATGATAATATTAAGTATTATCATATAAATTACTACTTAATATAAATAAATATGAGTATGGAAACAAAACAGGTAGAATATTTACAATGTATATATAATTCACTATGTGATACTTAACTTTAACGTTTGCTTACCCCCACGTTAACTCTTAAGGCCGTTTGGCATTCATTCTTGGTGATATAATGAATTATTTTAAAATACTAAATATGTTACGTCGTTTCTATGAGTACATAAACGGCTATATGCCTGAAAGGAACGCAAATCAATCAAAATACCCTGTATAATTGTACAAAACTTCGGGCGTAAAGTGTCCGATTGTAACGGGAGTTCGTATTATTTGACATGATCATCTTCATGTTCATCCTTAAGCCAACTCGCTTGGTGGCTCTACTGAGGTCATCGAGCATCGTACTTGAATCTTCCATTTATGAATGCCAATTACTAAATGCCATTGATTAGTCTCATTTGCATGGAGACCGCGATACAATAGAAGTACAAGTAATAGTGCAGTTAGGTTTTGGCACGAAAGGTGGGTGCGAGGCAGCCGTCCATGCCTTAAGGACCTACCTTTCATACGACGATTGTGAAATCGTTGTCAAAATTGATGTGAAAAATGCCTTCAATTCGGTAAATAGGGACACTTTGCTGGCGGAAGTAAAAGACAAAATTCCAGAAATTTACAATTATCTTCTCCTCTGCTATGCAGATCCTTCTAAATTAATGTACAAGTCCCATGAATTATCTTCAGAAGTTGGCTGTCAGCAGGGTGATCCTCTAGGGCCAGCAATTTTTAGTTTGGCCATAAATCCAATAATTCAAAAATTAAAATCTAAATTTAATGTATGGTACTTAGATGACGGAACTCTAGGAGGCGACGTGGATACTGTGCTCTCTGATTTGGCTTTTATTAAAACTAATTTCGAAAATATTGGTTTAGAACTAAATTTTAGCAAATGCGAACTCTTTATTCAAAAGACTTCTTGTAGTTTGGTTGATTTAATACAAAAATTTGTTCATCTGGCTCCTGGTATCAGAATAGTCGACAAATTTTCACTTTGCCTCCTGGGTTCTCCTATTTTTGAAGAATCCTTTCCCGGTTATATTTCTGACACTATTTCTAAATTCCAAAGCCACGCGAATCGTTTACTCGAAATTAGCCCACATTATGCGCTAATCATTCTTAAGTTTTGTCTTTTTGTCCCTAAATTTACATATGTGCTCCGTTGCTGTCCTTTCTGGAAACATCAAAATCTTTTGTCACGAATGGATGACTTAATCAAGACTAGTTTAGAAATGATTCTAAATATTCAGCTAACTGAGCCTTCCTGGTCTCAAGCGTCCCTTCCTATTCGATACGGTGGCTTAGGAATCCGCAAAGTGAGATTGCGGGCTTGGAGGGTGCCAAAAATGCTTTTAAAGTTGCTTGCCCAGGTAAAAAATTTCCAGACAACCCAAAATCACAAAGGAGCTGGGATAATATTTACTGTGATTTAAATTATAATATTCTTCTAACCAGCAGTGCAGGTCCAGATCGTGCGAGACTTTTGGCGGTCGGAACCCGGGAGGCTGGTTACTGGCTACATGCCCATCCCTCGCCAAATACCGGTACCTTCCTGGATCCGACCTCGCTTAGATTGGCGACTGGACTGCGACTCGGGGTCGCGGTATGTACCCCACATATATGCTCTTGTGGCACGGACGTGGACCGACTGGGACACCATGGATTGTGTTGTCAAAAAAGTGCAGGCCGTTTTTCGAGACATGCGACGCTTAATGATATAATCCGCCGGTCTCTTGCCACCGTCAATGTGCCTGCTCTTCTTGAGCCGACTGGCATGGTCAGGGACGATGGTAAGAGACCTGATGGGGTGTCTTTAGTTCCTTGGAGCGTGGGACGGATGTTGGTGTGGGATGCTACCTGTGTAGACACACTGGCACCGTCTCACCTCCAACGGACTACAGTAAAAGCGGGTGCAGCGGCGGAAAACGCCGAAATTCTAAAGCGTAATAAATACAAGGGCCTCGGCAGAGAGTACATGTTTGTACCTTTTGGCGTCGAAACTCTAGGTTCATGGGGTCCCAGCGCGCATAAGTTATTTGCAGAAATTGCGAAGCGTCTGGTTGACGTAACTGGTGACCGAAGAGCTGGCGGTTTCCTCGCTCAACGTATCAGCATTGCGATACAGCGAGGAAATGCCGCCAGCATCCTCGGTACAATGCCTCAAGGGCCCGTTTTAGATTTAAGTTAGTTTTAATTTTCTTTATATTATTTTGGTTAAGTATTCTTGTATATATTTTCGTTGTACATAAATAAATGATTTATACTAGTAATTACTACAAAAAGAAACTGTTAATGATTTTAATAATGAGGAAGTGCTTCATCGTTGATTAAGTGTCGACCCCGAAGGAATCCAAGAATAGACTAAATAAAACCATAGTATCACGAAAGACAAAGAAATGCTTCCCAAGATTTAATTCTAGAAAGTACCCAGCATATTTTTATTTTATTTTTTATACAACGACGGTGGCAAACAAGCTTACGGCCTGCCTGATGGTAAGCAGCCTAGCCTATGGACACTTGCGACTCCAGTAGCATTACCATGAGTTTGCAGTGACCGTACTCGCTAGCGACTACGTAAACAATCAGTATGGAGAATAAGTACAGCGCCTCTGGTGGTCACTCATAGAACTACAGATCGGTACTCGTACCATGAGTCAATTACACGTTTACTATACTCGCTAACGTTAACTCGATTCATCGAGTAGTTTACGTTACGATCGGAGTGAAATGCCTAACTTCACAGCATACAAAGCTCTCTTTCTAACTATACTAAAAAGACAGAGCAAGGACGATATTGGACAAAAGGCTAAGTACCCAAGGCTTCCTTTCAAAAGTATAGAAATAAACCTGCTAATTTAAAGTGTCGTAGAACAGTAGCACAAGGTCAAATGTTAGTGAATCTTGTATTTGCTTTGGTTATTTTTGGTTATTATTGCCATACCTATAAACTGAGTGATGCAGTCTTCCCAGTTTTTATGATGTTTTATTTTAGTTTCATGTGATTAGATGTACATAGATTATATATAATTAATAAACCTAATCTCATTTTATAGTATGTTGAAGTGGATTTTTTTTATTTATTTCTCATATCAGCCTCAATTTATCAGTCATATCAGTCTCTGTTATTTGTCGTTCATCTTCTTACGCAGCCGTCGCTAACATATTCCACACAAAATAATGCCTTACCGATATTATTTAGATAAAGAATTATTACAAAAACTTACGAAACAAGATCTCTAATAAGCTTTCACGCTCCAATTTGCTAGTGAAATAGTTTACTACAGTCGATACGGTATTTTTCGATAGCGACTGTCAAATTGGTGACTCATGGTACCGATCTACGGCAACCGCTACAAAACGTTAGTCGCTAGCGAATATTACGTTAGCTTCTGGCGGGCGCAGTGAACGCGCGGTTGACTCATGGTACGAGCACAATCGAAATCTACTCGAAACGCGTTTATTCGGTAGCGACTGTAGTAACGTAATGTATATTTTCGATAGCATCTCATGGTAGCGGTACAGAGGAATCACAAGCGTCTTGCTGACCCTTTATTGACTTGGGGATGCGCTGTGTTGAGGGTGAGGGACCCGTAGATGTCTCCAGCTGTCAAGCTAGAGACATATGCAAGTCCCTCACTCCCAACACAGCGCATCCTCGGGAGCTCTGGCGACCTTACCACCAGGAACACAACACCACATACCTAAGGGGCAAATAGTGATGATATTATGGCTGCGGTCTTCTGTAAGGTGGAGGTAGTTCCCACGTTGAGCTGATCCAAATTTTAGCGAGATGACGCGATGAGCATATCTGGTAACTGATGTGATCCTATAAAATATGAAGCGTTCCATCTGGTCCTATGGTTGCATTTTTAGACCCGCTGATCGAAACACTTGTCAAACGCATTGGATTTCCATACATCCTGATCTGAGAGACGAGCTACGCGGAGTGCGATCATTTTCCGAAAATCGATTTTTATCGCAAGCAATTATGCCATTCCTAAAATTTAACATTATATTTTTTCTCAATAGATTATTTTCCTGGAATCGATTTTTCCAGGTCGTTATTTATTCGTTCGCATAAATTCCCACTTTGTTTTTCTCGATAGATCCTATACCTGAAAGTGTTTTTTTTAACAGAAGCGGATACAATAGTTAGGTAAGACCACGAGCGACGCGAGGTGTTAGGAATAACTGCAACCCTCCAGAACCGAACATTTTATATTAACAACCTACCATGTCTGATCTAATCTTATTTGTCATTCTACAGTTTCGATGCACGATTTGCCTTTCGGGCATCGGAAGTAACCTGACAAAACTAACCTACCTACTTTTCTGAAGCGCCAAACAGATGAAGTACGAGTAAGTGATTAGAGATGCAAAATTCGCTTCTGTTAAAATAACTAAACACGATAATTATCTATCGAGAAAAATAAAATGGGAAATATGCGAATGGAATGATTCCTTGCGATAAAAATCGATTATTGGAAAATTATGGCTACACTGCACATGCTATGTGGCGGGCGTTTACGCCTCGGCTTTACCTTACCAAGACAGGAAATCGCCTTAGTTTGGAACTACATAAATCGATTTGTGTACGATTGTTCTCCAATATTTCTTATTTTTTTATATCTGTTACAATTACGTTATAATAAACATGTGAACACGCAAAAACCACGTAAACAGAGTTACGTGAGAAGTCGCGTAATCGGCCGACGCATCGACTCGCGCGCAGCTAGCGTTTGACCTTGATCATGATCAAACCATCCGGGACGCATTTTCGCATTCCAACTTTAGCTCAGTGTCCATCGCGCAAATCACGTCTTACTATATCGGCTGAGAGCGCGAAGCGTCTCCGTTTCAGCTTAGGCAAAAATGCCTTAGTTTTTTTTAGTATCACGTCGGTGGCAAACAAGCGTACGGCCCGCCTGATGGTAAGCGGTCACCGTAGCCTATGGACGCCTACAACTCCAGGGGTGTTACATGCCCGTTTCAAAAATTATACACTCCTTTCTTGAAGAATCCCTGTAAAACCTCGGGTAAACCTCGGCAGGGAGCTCATTCTACAACCGGAGCGTTCGTTAAAATGTAATCGCCCGAGTCAAAAATCCTAGTATGTCCGGATGTCCGGTTGTTCTCCTCTACAAGTCACATTTCTCAACCGATTCTCGTGAAACCGTGCGATCAGGCTCGATAAATTTTGCTTTAGTCATTCTTAGCCGACAGATGTATTTCGTTTGAGTTCGTACTCCTCCTAGACGCTTCAACCGATCACGCTCACATTTTGCATGTCGATAGGTGACATCATGACGATTGTTTAGATTTAAAAAAATTGAAAATCGGACATACCACGGAGGAATGATCACCGAAAAACTGAATTTCCGTATATTTCAATGCTAAGCGAGTAATTTTCAGGAGTTTCAGACCGGGTAGACGCACTCAGCTCCTCAACATTTGCAACCAGCAGACTGCATTGCATACCTAGTATAGATTTTTTTCATATAAAATGAAGTGACACTTAATAAATACGATGATTGGCCGCGCAAGTTCGGAAAACTTCGTGGCTCGTAAACAGCCAATGTTCTTTATCCCTTTATCCAAAGACCGATGTGCAATCTTTATCGACTAGTACTGTACTGTAACGCAGTGGTTCCCAGTTGTCTGGGCTACACATAGGCCCACCTCTAGGTAATTTAACCGTTACCAATATGAATAAAGGGCTTTTCAAATAACAAACCAAATTTTTATACATTTTTTTATCAATCTGTACGGCGTCAGTTGCCCGCCGCCCGGCCGTTGGTTCGATTGGTTGGTGTGTCGTTCTACAGACAGAGCCCACTCAATATTCGCTCGCGACCCACCAGTGGGTCGCGACCCATAGTTTGGGAAACCCTCCTGTAACGTGTTTATGTTTCCTTTACTGAGTTCTTTTTGGACTAAAACAAAAGATAGTAAAGTAACGTAATATTGCTAAGTAATAACATCATGAATCATGAAACAATGATTCCGCGTCAGATCGGTCACCTTGCGATGATTATAACCATCATTGTATTTATCTTACCTTGAACTAAGGGCAATGTTAACGACTGCCATCCTAGGTAGGATCTTTTGATTGGCTCATTTTAATTGAAGATTGGTTTACGGGTCTGACAACTTATTTATTCATTTTTCATCGCTCGCAAAGGGTCCTATTGTACGCAGGCGTATAGAGTAGTTATAGCCGATTTAGCTCCCGCGGATGTTATGGATTTTCATCACTCCCTAGGGAGTTATGAGTTTCTCTGCTCTCTGATTGGTTGAAATATTGAAGCCGACAAATCTAGTAGGCCGTGAAGCTGCGCGCGCTGCGCGCTCCTCTCGGCAACCATGCATTGATACTGGAGATGAAGTGGTCAATTTCTTCAATTTTGATTAGTTCTGGATTTATTTATTTCCTCGCAAATGTGATGAAAACATTGTGATTACCTCGGGACGTAAGAAAATTGCAAACTCGAGTCATCAAAAGTCTTCTTACAGACTTTCCACTTATGCACCTCGTTAAACAATGTACTATTATTTGCCTATCTTAGGTGGCTTCCTGAATTAGGACGGGAGCGATATGTGATAGGTATTTTGTTCTTTGACGTGAGTTTACTAACGTGAGATTTCCTCACTTGACGTAATACTGTCAGTATTACGTTTGCGCAGTAGTAATACCATGCGCAGAAGTGGAGCAGTACTGCATTCGTATCGGTTGACACAGACAGCTGACAGTTTTCTCATATCGTACCGCCTCCGCCGTGACAGTGACAAATCAGGAAAGCGCCTTAACGACGTTTTGACACTGGTTGCAAAGATATTTTTATACTTTTGCATCTTGCATTGTAATAAGGCGAAATGTGTATACTTCGACGGTGCATGAAAATATGGTTTCGCAAACGGAAAAATTGCAGGGACTACTTCTTATAAGCGCGGTCGCTCTAAGCAAACCTGAGCTGCTATCGCGAAACGCAAACGAACGAAGTTCGAATATCTCTCTATCGCACGAATATGCTAGTGCGACAGAGAGACAGAAATTCGAACTGAAACCGAAAACGAAGTGTCTGCCTGTCTCGCACTTGCATATTCGACTGACAGAGAGGGAGGTACTTCGTTTTTGATTCGCGGTAAGCCCTCTGGCGTCGGACGATCATGGCAGAGGCGAAGAACATGGGGAAGACTTCGAGCGAATTGAAGCGAAGCTTAAAGCGTGTCACAAACAGGCGCGGCCTGCGGTGGCGGCCGCGGTGGCAGCCAGTTGTAAAGTATGACAATCCTAACAATGATTCAGACACAGGCGGCCTTGACGCGGTGGTTGGGCGGCTGACCGCGGCCGCAAGCCACGCCCCCTCCGCCACTGCGCAGGCCGCGCGGCCTGTTGCAAATATTCACAACTGACCGCCATTAACCATAGATAAAAATGCATAGTTAGATTATTTTATATCCAATATAGTGAATATATTTTTAAAAACAAAATTGATTATACATTTATCAGCTACACAGAGTCAAACTGCAGGCTTAAGTTTTCTTTTGAGTGTCCAAAAGTAACCAAAATATTATTTTTTGGTTATTTATGTAAAGGTTTGACATTTGGTTTGGCGCGAAAATTGACGTATGCCGCCACCGCAGGCCGCGCCAGTGTGTTGTTGTTGCGACCTGTCAAGCGGCCTGCGGCCAGCCGCCACCGCAGGCCGCGCCTGTTTGTGACAGGCTTAAGATCGAACGGGATGGCGGAGCACTGTGGACTCCATCCCAGAGGGTAATATAAGTCAAGTAGACTTCTTATAATATTCATAGCTGTTTGGTTAAATTATCAATCAAACTACAAACAATATCTCTTAAAAGAGAAAGAAACAAAACGATAAAGATTGGCTAAGAGCATGTCGGGCCATGCTTACCCTAAGCCGTAGTTCTCGACCGTCACATAAGTCTGTGGTCCGAGAGCCCAACTATGGTCCAAATTAAATTCTTAACTATTTTTTTACAAAAACTCAAGAACTGCTCAACCGATTAAGTTCAAAATAATTTTAGTATTTAGTCTGTATAACTCTTTGCTTTCATGATTTTTTCATATTTTTTTAGACGCGCGGCTAGTTAGAGAGGCGGATACATTTTTTTGAACTTTCGGATTGAATATTTCCGAATATATCCACCACCATATCAGCCAGAGGGTGTCCACGTAGATCTCATGAAGTCATACTTAACACAGAGAAATCAAAAGGTAGCGATAAATAAAGCCATTTCGTCAGAGACAGTGGTAGAGATGGGAGTACCTCAGGGGTCTATTCTAGGTCCGTTCCTGTTCCTTGTTTATGTAAATGATCTGCCATATATGGTAAGCCGAAGATCAGGCATTGTAATGTTCGCAGACGACACCTCATTACTGTTCAAGGTAAATAGGAGAGATACTGAACTCATTGAACCAAATAATACCCTCTCCATGATATCTGACTGGTTTGCTGCCAATAACTTAGTATTGAACCCGAAAAAAACGAAATGTATTAAATTCTCTCTTGCGAACTCATCAAACAGAAACTTATATACAAATATTAGACTTAATGGTCAAACATTAGAATTTGTTACTTCTACTGTATTCTTAGGTATTACATTGGACTCAAAATTGCAGTGGGGTTCCCATATAACAGCGATAGGAAGTAGGTTGAGCTCTGCTGCATTTGCAGTCAGGAGAATAAGGCAGCTTACCAATGTGGCAACGGCACGGTTAGTTTACTTTGCTTATTTTAATAGTATAATTACTTATGGTCTTATCTTATGGGGATCAGCTGCAGATATTGAAACTGTTTTTATTTTGCAAAAAAGGGCTATCCGAGCAATTTATAACTTGGGGTCACGTGAGTCATTAAGAGAATTTTTCAAAGAAATAGATATTCTAACCCTGCCGTCCCTATATATATTTGAAATAATAATGTATGTTAGGAAGAATTTGGGCAATTTTCCAACGAACGCTGATAAACCAATAGCCACGAGAAATACTGGGAAACTGAAAGTAACCTTCTATAGACTAGTAAAGGCGAAAAAGTCGTTCTTGGGAAATTGTATCAAATTCTACAATAAAATTCCTAAACACATTACTGAACTTAGTAATTCTAAATTCAAATCTGTAGTAAAACAAACACTTATTTCAAAAGCATATTATAAGATAAACGATTACATCATGGATAGGGATGTTTGGCAGTGATAGCGTCCTGCACGGGTAATCTATCGCGAAAATATGTTTTCTACTGTAGCATTGTTATTTCAGTTATTTTGTAGTAGCTGACACTGTAATTTATATTTAACTATACAATGTATATTGTTTTGAAAAAATGACACCTCGCCGAGTTTCTTACGCCGGTTCTTCTCGTGGCAGAGGTTTATTTTTCCGAACCGGTGGTAGTTTATTGACGTTCATAGGTGCATGTAATATGCCTAATTTGAAGAATAAACTACTTTTACTTTTTACTTTTTTTTTACTGCTGGACATAGGCCTTCCCCAAATTCACGGGGGTTTGTGCCATAATCGCCAAGCTTGGCATGCGGGTTGGCGATCGCAGTATCTCCACCGCACTCCAAGGATGCTGCTGCCCATCCCCCGGTGGTCTTGGTCGTAGTTTTAGGACATACCCGGGTCCATCCCTGTTATTTTTTAAAGACCTATTTAACGATACACCCCTCAACATAGGGAGGAAGCGAAAATTAATTTCCATTTTTGTTTTTTTCATATGCATGCTAAATTGCAGCTGTCTATTACTAACGGTCTCTGAGCTTAGCCGCGGACAGAGGGGCAGACAGACAGACATGACATGGGGTTTCTAGTTGACAACGGAACCCTAAAGTAAGAAGGCAGCTCAGCAGAATCTTCTTAAGTAATAAAGAGCATTGAAGCCTATTCAAGTAAATAAAAGGTTTGTTGTTCATTATTCATACAAAATTACTGCCGCTCGCTATCTTCTTTCATCGGTAAGCTTTTATGATGCCTCGGCCATCACGGATCATTGTAAATCATTAAAAAAAAAACATCCTTCCGTGAGCAAGCATAAATCTTGGAGCAAACATTGGCCTGGATAGACCGGATTCCTAGGTATGCTATGAAAGGGGCGCTAGTCGGGTAACCTCCTCGAGTTTCTGGGCTCTTCCAGTTCCCATGGACCCTCGCGGGTCTGGGGGAAGGGGAAGGGTTCTGGCCGGTGCGCCCTGGAGGCAACGGTAAGTGATTCATCTTCGGAGGGATCGCTTACCGGTGCTACCAATAACCCGGAGACGGGGTCGCTCTGGGTGTTCCTCTGTTTAGCGGAGGACACTCCAGATGCGACCAATGGGGGGATGGGGGGTTACGCATCAGGGAGTCGCATGACTCCCCAGGTGCGGCGAGAGGGACAGGCCATGCCGTATGCCTGTATAAATAATTACGGACCCGTAATCCTGACTGCGGCAGAGGGCCGCTATAGTCGGGAGCGGGGGCTGTCACTGTCAGGCCGGGGCCGGGTGGTGGCTGCGAGGGAGAAAACCTCTATAAAAAGTTACAAGGGGACCTGAGGGAGTGAATCCGGGGTTTTTCACTCTCTCCTGGCGTGAAGGTCCTTTGGTCGGCAAGTGTGTGGTGTCGCCCTGCACGCTTGCCGTCGGGTGGGGGGCGCAAGCCTCTACCGAGAGGGGCTTTGGCGACGGGCACGGGAGCCTTGGCGATCCCGTGTCACCGTCACTAATGCTGTGTGATGGGCATACCCTGGTGGTTTTAGACGGTAGTCCGGGCGATTTCCCGGGAGTCCGTCATACCTGTCCTAGTTCCCCGGCTAGGCGGGATGCGTAAAGGCATTTCCCCAGGTAAAAAAAAGAAAAAAGGTATGCTATGAAAAAGTCTACTGTAGTTCTTAAATACCTCGTTGATTGCAGACAAGCGCTCGGCCCGCCTGATGGCAAACGGTATCCGAATCCCATAGACGCTTTCAACTCCAAGGATGTCACATGCAAGATACAAGATTCAAAAATTTATTCGTAACAAGCACAATATTAACATTAAACATGCATAGACAACACAAACAAAGGCGTAGTTACGAAAGGGAACCTACTCAGCATATGCAGGCTTTACAGCCGACGCTGATCTACCGTAGGGCCCATGCGCGTTGACGACCCTATCAATATACAGGGTGTGGCCTGTAATAGGAGCAATAAATTTAAATGACGCTTCCTTAGAGCATCTGCAGTAACCTCTTGTATCCAAAAATAATTTATCTTTTTTCAATTGGGAGAAATTTAGATCTAAAGTTATGACGGCTCCAAGGCTCCAAGTAATGGATCTTGACACCCAGAGATTATAGCGCGGCGGTCAATGCTGATTTTGAGGTTGCTTCAAGTTATAACTCATAATCGTTGTCGCATTTTTGGTTTAAGAGAATATTTTTGGGATTTTCTTATAATTTTTTATAAATTTTTAATGTTTTTTGAATAATTTGTTATTAATATCACTCCAGTAGAGTAAAAATGTACAAATAAGCTACATTTGCGAAAAAAAAATCCAATATTTTTTTTCAATTAAAATCATTTCGAAATAATTGCTGGAGAGCTCAATAGTGTACAGTTTCATTCTTTGCTCCTATTACAGACCACACCCTGTATGTTCACTCCATTTTCGAAGAGTCCTAGACTCGGGAAAACCGGAACACCCGCTCGCCGAAGCGTTCAAAGGAATATTCCTCTGAAACCATACCGTAAGCGACGTGAGGATGAATGCCCTGCTGACAGCGAGCGAAATATGCTTTTAGATTTTCTATAGCCGTAGTAATTATTATCCCAGTGAGCATTTTTCAAAAAAAGTTCCGTCACGTAATGGAATTACACCTAGTAAAAAAATGTTTTTGTTAAAAATAGTTCTAATGAATTCTCCCAATTTCATATTCTATGAAAATATGACTTGTTCGCTACATAATTTGATTATATCGTAAATAAAATACTTTGAACCTGATCAGGTCCATTAGTTTAGGTATCTTCCATACAAACTTTGTGCAAGTGTTTCTTCGTTTGTGTTTGCTCTCCAGTTACTATTTTTGGTCCATATGCTTATTTTTTTGTTAGCTATGTCTTGATGTTTTTCTTTTTTAATTTTAATTATTTTCTGTATTTTTTTATAATAATGCAAAATTTCAACATCAAGTTCTGCGTATACCTATATATCCAATAAGTACCAACAACAATGAAAATTAAATGCTGTAGTGCCAAAACTAACGCAAAAAACTTGCACAACCTTTGTATGGAGAATGACTTACCCTACTCTGCGCCTTAAGGGCTGAGTTTATGGAATAAAATCAAATTCAAGAGTTCTTAGTCCGCGGTTAACCTCCAGGGAAATAACTAAGTGCAGACAACATAATTAGAATTTCCTCCAGACGCTAAATTAGAATCGAACTAACCGCATCTACAACTTAATTTATGCACTGACCGATTTAATTCATTAATTTTAATTTCAGACTTATATGAAACGCTTTAGAGTTGCCTTTTCAACGCTGCCTTTTAAGATAGGTTATTTTTCTTTCCATCGGATTAGAATATATTCAATTTGATATAAGGTATGTGTAAGCGATGCCGATGACATAGCGGCTAGATAACAGTCCATGTTCCTGGTTCAATTTCTATAGTAAGTATACCGCAATACTTATAATTATAAATAACACCAATATTACAATGAAGGCAGACAAGCCAAGGATTTTTTTTAAATTCCACGTCTGTGGCAACTGCCAACAACTGATGGTAAGCGGTCACCGCAGCCAATCATCATCATGTCAGCCGACAGACGTCCACTGCTGGACATAGGCCTCCAAATTCCAAATAATTTATTTCACGTAGTTTTAGGTACAATAAGATCTTACAAGTAGCATTCGTATCAATAAAACATACCATACATGGCATGTGAAAACATACTCTCTATATATTACTAATAAATAAACTTACTCTCCGCCCTCGTAATATAAATAATATTAAGAGGGCGCAGTACGATCGGTGTGGATCGGTTCTCCATACAAACGTATTTATGCTCTCATTTTAAAACGCCATGCTAGAATAACATGAAAATTTGTATACACAATGGGATCCGGCATATCTAGGTCGGATCATAGTTTCTGTTGCTAGAAATTGTAAAAGAAAAAAAATACAGCGGCTTTTTGAGTTTTTTACGGCTTGTATGAAAACCTTAATAATCGCTGTATTTTTTCTCCATTATAATTTCAAGCAACAGAAACTATGATCCGACCTAGATATGCCGGATCCCATTGTGTATACAAAGTTTCATGTTATTCTAGCCTGGCGTTTTAAAATGAGAGCATAAATACGTTTGTATGGAGAACCGAACGTACTGCGCAGTCTTAAAACTCACTTTAATCTAAAACAGGTCCCTTCAGGCATTGTACCCAGGATGCTGGCGGCATTTCCTCGCTATATCGCAATGCATTCGTTGTGCGAAGAAGTCGCCAGCTCTTCGGTCGCAAGTTACGTCAAATTATAAAATCTGTGACCAGACGCATCGAAATATCTGTAAGTAGATATACTACCTAATAATAATACTAGATACATATATAATACTAGATTGTTGGTCTGCTCTCTAGTGCGCTCTTTTGTTTTGAACACTATTTTAGCCTAGTTGGTTGTGACCCTGCTATGAAGCTGTTCCTGGGTTCGAATCCCGATCAGGGCATTTAATAGTGTGATGAACAAGGATTTTTGTGCCTGAGTCTTGGAAGTTTTCTTGTATTTCAATATTAAGTTATCTATATAAGTATGTATATCGTCGTCTAGTAATCATATCATAAGATTTGCTTAGTTTGGGACTAGGGCGATTTGTGTGTCTAGAAATATATTTCAAGTGGTATCTTATTTACAAAGCATGACGATGTATCATGTATCACTACGAATTATCATCAGCAGTCCATGTTCGTCCCAGTGCTGGGTACAGGCCGGTTTCATAGATGACATGGAATTACAATAAATGCCTAGGTACTGAAAAAAAAACTTTCATTTAAACCCAAACAAGAAGGTTATGATAAACGCTAGAACGTGCTGCGGGTCATCAAACGCCAAAATCCGCATTTACATTCTGTTCGACTCACGCGCACCCCCCCACCGTGCGCCGCGGGCACACTTTCACTTTCCGTTCAGTAGGGCAAACCACTCACAACACAACAACGCCAAGTTGCACACCCACCACAATCAAATATCAACCTTATTCATAGGTACGCAAAGTCTAAACTGGACTGACTATATTTATCCTGGAGGAACTTTGTCAAAGTTTGACACACGGGTGACAAAAGCCGAAAGTGATGATACTCGTGTGGAACCAAATGATACCCTTTCTTCATTACCATAAGGGCCGGAATCGCTTGAAATTGACGATGTGTTAAGCTTTATTTCACTGATAGATGGACTCTAAGTTGTTCCGCTAAGAGAGATTCAGAGCCTTATGACGGATCCACGTTTAGGAGCGTTATGAAATCGATTGACACGAACCTTTGTATGGACTTATCGAGAATGGGTATGATGGGTTTTTCTCAGACCACCTATTTGTCGTGGTTTTGTTGAATAAGTGTGATTATACGGATTATACAATGATTTCAACAGTTTTATCAGCTTTTAGTCACTGCTGTTAATCGTCGTCTTGCGACTGCAATGCTTGAATCCACCAACACCACCACCATATCAGCCAAAGGACGTCCACTGCTGGACATAGGCCTCCCCCAAATTCACGGGGGGTATATGCCATAATCGCCACGCTTGGCATGCGGGTTGGCGATCGCAGTATCTCCACCGCACTCCAGGGATGCTGCTGCCCATCCCCCGGTGGTCTTGGTCGTAGTTTTAGGACATACCCGGGTCCTAGGACATACCCGGGTCCGGGTCTGGAATAATCTTTTGTGAATACTTGAATATGGCGCAAGACCGGTCATTGTAGCACTCTTTAGAGGAAGCCATGACCAGCAGTGGACGTCCATCAGCTGATATTATGAGTACTTGAATCATCGGCTCCAAATCGGCAGGGCATTCATATTCATCCTAACATCTTAAAACCTAAATGGTCGCGTACGGTACAGTTTTAAAGCAATTTCCTCCCTCGGACGCTCCAGTTGTGGAATGTCATTTTACCGAGTGACTACAGCTCTTTTTCAAGTGTATATAATTTTTGGGAGGGTCGGCAACATACACGTGACACCCAGATTGAACGTGGTTATGGCCTACGGACTAGTATTCTTTGATCTGTGCCTACGGTGAGCGCCTACCATCAGGCGGGCCGTACGCTTATTTGCCATCGATGTGATACGAGTATAGGAAACAATATTATCTTATTGCGATCGTCCGAATTTCAAGCGAATGCGTGTTTTTCGTAGTTCAACTTCTTTTTCTGACTGAAACTGAAATCTTGCCTGTTATCCCCCGCTTTTTTGAGTTTCTGTCGTGTTACTATTCAGAATGTCCATTGTCCGTGGGCTTCTATGAAAACGCATACTTGCATTAATCTTTGAAGCGCAGAAAAGCGCTTTTTTCAATTCAATTCAATGATTTATTTCAGGCATAGAACCCATATCGTGTTAGTAATAAATACAATTGATTTCTTATGAAACTAAGTATTGTGTTATTAACTGTTCGGCAATAATCATGGAGGATACAAAGAGTTTCCTGTGAATTGCCATTATTAAGGCTGTATTATGGCTGCCGTTGAGTATTAAAAAAATCAAACCAAAATTATACAGGGAAGCCATGATGACCCCCTTTTTGAACTCCAACCATCGGTCTAGTGACTAAACTCATGAAATATTAAAAAAAATACAGCTGTGCCCAACTTCTTAAACTAAATTGAATTTTAGGGAAAATGTATGTAAAACAATGTAACAACGTGACATAATGTACCTACTTATTGACTATGTGCACGTCTGAAACGTCAAACGTCAAAGGTCCCGAGGCAATGTCAAAACTCAGAGATGTCAAATAATGACACATGAATATTTTATTTACTTTAGTAAACGAGAAAGACCCCGTTTTGGAAATTTTACTGAAATAAATAAGAGAATAAATAAATACATACAAACGAAACGAATCGTAGGAAACCGTTAAGAAACCAATAGAGAACGTGAAAGTAAATTTGACAGTGGTCCCCGGTAAGTACACATTTCTGCCATGGTGTGCGCTACGATCGCCTAGCTTACCCCCACCACCTACTTCGCACATAGGCAATATGGTATCGAGGTTTTCCCGAGGGACTACAGGATAGGGTTCTTCAAGAAAAGAAGTGCATACATTTTTAAAGGGTCGGCAACGCGCATACAACACCCCTGGAGTTGCAGGCGTCCATAGACTGCAGTGACCGCTTACCATCAGACGGGTCGTACGCTTGTTTATCACCGACGTTGTATAAAAAAATGTCACGTTATTAATTTTATCTTTAAAAATCTCAATGTCAATCTCAATATTGGGAGGAGCCAATACAATATGATGAGCTATTAATAAAACATAGTCCACAAGAACCTTGTATTTTGATTTACTCCCGTGAAAATACTAAGGCGACTTCCTGACCTGGCGGGGCGGGAGCGATATGTCATAGGTATTTTGCTCTTTGACGTGAATTTACCGATGTGAGATTTCCTCACTTGACGAAATACTGACAGTATTACGTTTGCGCAGTAGTAATATTATGCGCAGAAACAGGACAGTACTGCATTCTTATCCGTTGACACTGACAGCTGTCAGTTTTCTCATATCGTACCGCCTCCGCATCGACAAATCAGGGAGGCGCCTAATCTTTGCAATCATTGTCAGCCATTATCAATAATCAGTAATCAGTATGTTTATTGCTTTCATATAGGTTTCACAGGTGATACATTATAATATTTGGTCAGCTATGAAACCCTGTAGGGCACTGCCACCACCACCATATCAGCCCTAGGACGTCCACTGCTGGACATAGGCCTCCCCAATTTCATGGGGGGTAAATGCCATAATCGCCACGCTTGGCATGTGGGTTGGCGATCTCAGTATCTCCACCGCACTCAAGGAACGCTGCTGCCCATTCCCCGGTGGTCTTGGTCGTAGTTTTAGGACATACCCGGGTCCCTGCAATAGAAAGGGTAGGGCACTGCAATACATCTTAAATCTAATTTAACTGCTACACATATTATAAAACTATAAGTCCATAACAAATATTTTAACATGTAGTATTGAATCTACTACCTATATACTAAAAACATACTATTAACTATCAAAAAAACTCTCGCAATGTGTAAAAACAGTTATCTAACAAATATCTAGTAATTTTTCTATTAAATGAAGTATTTTGTTTGCCTCTACTTATTGTTATTACGTACTGTACTGTGTCCTTTAATTGAGGTGTGCAATAAAGAGTATTGTATTGTATTGTATTTAGAATAGAATAGAATAGAAAACATTTATTCGTGACAATACAATACAACAAAAAAGAAATAAAAAACAAAAACAAGTCACAATGGGTATTGCACGAAATGGTTCCATCTCAGCGTGTTGCTGGCGCGCTAGATTTTTCTCTTCATCTCTTATTAGTCTTTGGCAGTTTATTATATACCTTTATACACATTAAATGTGGACTAGAGCCATGCATTTTTAACTTAGATGACAGTATTGGGATTTTATCTCTAGGGCGTAAGTTAATATTTGAAGGGTTTTTTGCTGCTGGGGAAACATATAATGCTGGAGTAGAAAAAGGTATACTTCGACAACAGATCACTAATCATCTAATTATAGGGTTAAGTGGTATGTGGTTTCGACACTCTCAAGGGAATCATAATTTATAGGGTAAGGCGAGTTCCTGACTTGGCGGCGCGGGATCGATATGTCATATATATTTTGTTGTTTGACGTAAGCTTACTGATGTGAGATTTCCTCACTTGACGTAATACTGTCAGTATGACGTTTCCACCACCACCACCATATCAGCCCTAGGACGTCCACTGCTGGACATAGGCCTCCCCCAATTTCATGGGGGGTAAATGCCATAATCGCCACGCTTGGCATGCGGGTTGGCGATCGCAGTATCTCCACCGCACTCTAGGAATGCTGCTGCCCATTCCCCGGTGGTCTTGATCGTAGTTTAAGGACATACCCGGGTCCCGGGTCATGACGTTTGCGCAGTACTAATACGATGCGCAGAAGTGGGGCAGTACTGCATAGATATCGGTTGACACTGACAGCTGACAGTTTTCTCATATCGTACCGCCTCCGCATCGACATGTCAGGAAGGCGTCTAACTTTCCATTGTAGTGTAGGCCTAAAATTGGAAAACGCATCTCTAAACAATGCAAGCAATAAATCATGTAACAGTTGGGGTGACAACGTTATCAAATGACAGTTAGATCTACCTATACCCGAAATACGCATGCTTACGTAATTATCCAGCAGCTTGACAGAACTGGTTACTATGTTTAACATGTTTCATATTATCTCTGCACCACCTACTGCATATATTATTTTCTTTTTTTCCGCTACCCAAAGGTTGTCTGGAAGAAATCGCTCTTTAGCGACAAGACCGCCTGTTGTCTACCTCTACCTACATATTACTGTGTTTTCTTTTTTCTGTTTGTAACATTTCATTTGTGTGAGGTGTGCAATAAAGAGTATTCGTATCGTATCGTAACTGGAGCCACGAGGTGTAGCGGATTGATCGAACCAAAGACTTACTTATTCTGTGCCAAAGTTGACAGCACCTGAGCACGGGTTATTGTGGTAGAGTGGGAAGGCGTGATTCAGTATTTTCTATCTGTCATACATCGGTTTTGATTGATAGATGACTCATCCTCCTGCGGTGTCCCTCTGGACACCTCAGCGTCCATGACGAGTTAATAGAGTTTACTTCTAAAATCTCCATAAAAAAAAGTTGACCTTCTGTAGGTAAGCACTATTTGAACGAGCGAGCGAAACGTCTCCGTTTCAAGTTGAGCAAAAATGCTTACGTATGTCTCTCGTATATGTTTCTTTAAGGCTGCACACAAACAAAAACAAAGGCCGCATCATTCTGGCAATTCTTCATCATCATCATCATCATATCAGCCGATGGACGGTCGTCCTGATGGACATAGGCCTCCTAAAGGGTGCCGCAATGACCGGTCTTGCGCCACCCACATCCAGCGGACTCCCGCGACCTTTACCAGATCATCAGTCCACTTTGTGGGGGGCCTACCCACGCTGCGCCTTCCGGTACGTGGTCGCCACTCGGATTTCCTCTACAGGTCGTATTTCACAACCGATTCTCGTGAAATTTTTTGAGCAGGGGTTTATTATGTCGATTCACTTTTTTTGCTTTTTTTTCCTTTTCCTTACTTCTCATGTTGGTCCCCGAGAGGGACCTTGACAAATTACCCTAACGACTCACGACTTAGGTGAACCACCAATAAAAATAACGTGACGGTACACTTTTTTGCGTCACATTTAAGATTAAAGAACATTATTAATCCTGGAGTTAAAAAAATTCTTCTCGTAACCAGGACATCAATAAGACATATATTCTACAATACTGCAAAAGCGTGTCACGGTCAGTTATTAAGAGAAATGAAAGAAAGTGCACAAACGAAAGCAAAAGGAACTCATCCCGGATCCGGCTGATATCCGCGAGCGGGCAGACCTCACACCGAACAGACCAGGACACGTGCAAATCCCAGTAGTCACGAAAAAAAATTACCACTATGTACTCGTACGAGTTACAAGTACACCTGTACGTGTTGTAACTCTTCAAGGTGTCCAATACAAATACTACGCGGTGTATGGGGAAATTGCAGTGATAGAAAAAAAGTACTACATTTTATAAAACTGTCATAACATTTTAAGTCTTCTAGCTTGAACAGTAAAGTCATTTTTTGAATGGAGCAATTCGACATAAATAGGCTTGGTCAAATAATTGGAATTATTTGTTATACAAGGCAGAGAAGACAGATAAATTAAGATTTTTTTTTCTCATTTTTGGTTTTCGTGTATTTTATTATAACATTTTGAATTTCTGAAAATATTCTCGTCTAGTCAACCACTAGGCCAAAACGAAAATAGCAGTTTATGCATCATAGGAAGCCTCCACGGTACAGAAAACTGCAGCCATAATATCACCTTTATTTGCTCTGTCTGCATTGTTGCGTTCCTACCTAACTTGTACAATAGTTAGCTTATACCGTCACGTTACGAAAACGTCACATAAAACGTGACGGTATAAGCTACCGTGCTAGCTAGGCTGGTGGGGGGTGAGTAAGATCGCCAGAGCTCCCGAGGATGCCCTGTGTTGAGAGTGAGGGAGCTGCATTTGTCTTTATCCGTTAATACAACGAGTTCTTAAAACAAAATCAAGTAAATTTTTAACAAAAAACACCGACTCCAAACTTTGCTAGATCCCATCCTCTTGGTAATTTGAGTTCCTTATTTTTTGCCATACCCCATCCTCTTGGTTTATAATTTGAGGAGTTCCTTCGATTTTTCCAAGATCCCGTCATCAGATCCAGACTTGGTGACAATGGGACCAACTAAAAAACACACCCTTTCAAACAAAAAAAGATTTTTTGAAATCGGTCCACTAGTCTCCGAGTAATCGGTGAACATACATAAAAAAAATCCAACGAATTGAGAACCTCCTCCTTTTTTTGAAGTCGGTTAATAAAGGCAGCTCATTTGCTGCCTTACAACTCCACGTAAAAGTATAGTTAAATACGAATTAAAAAATTGTAGCCGTGATATTTTCAGTGTACGGTGTAAGCGGCGGTCGATCATAACGGGTTCTTTTCTGAGTCACCCCCAAACTGAAGTGGGGCACTTTCCGACATGTTGGCTTCTCGGACCGCCGGTGACCATCAAAACGATTATTTGTGTATTTCATGATGCAATACGTGGTCTCTATCCACCTTTTCGGGGAACAGGCGTGGTTGTACAAAAAAAAATGTGGTGAATCGAAAGAATTGACCTAATTATGTCTAAATAGAAAGCGTTGCTAGTTAACGCCTTAAAAGAGGACTTTTTTTATTTTCTGAACTATAATTATGACAAAAGTATTGATAATTCTAGACGACTTCGACTTCTATCGTACCGTCCCTTTCCGTCATATAGTGTATAACACGAGAGTGAAAGGGGCGGCACGAGACGAAGTTCTATTTTCGAAGTTTGCGGTAGGCACTCTTATTTCTCCTTGCGGAGGCTGTACGAAATGAGAAAACTGTCAGCTGTCAGTGTCAACCGATACTAATGCAGTCATGCCCCACTTCTGCGCATGGTATTACTACTGCGCAAACGTAATCCAGACAGTATTTTGTGAACTGAGAAAATCTCACATCAGTAAGGTCACGTCAAAACAAAATACCGATCCCGCCCCGCCAAGTCAGGGAGAAGTTTTAAAGAGTAACGGAGAAATAATAAATGAAATAAATGAACTTAACCGGTGTTTTGTGTACAATAAAGTATTTACATACATACATACATACATAAATCTGCAAGTAGGCCGCAATGGCACTTTTACAAGTCAAAATCTACTTACGCTTCTGCAAAATCTACTTACGCTTCTGCAAAATCTACTTACGCTTCTGCAAAATCTACTTACGCTTCTGCAAAATCTACTTACGCTTCTGCAAAATCTACTTACGCTTCTGCAAAATCTACTTACGCTTCTGCAAAATCTACTTACGCTTCTGCAAAATCTACTTACGCTTCTGCAAAATCTACTTACGCTTCTGCAAAAGAGGACCACTGCCAACAAGAAACGCCGTATTCTTTTTTTTGGTATGTAGGAGAATTTGAGCGAAAAACAATCAGTTTTTATCTTGAAATTATAAATTATAAATGTACCCATTATAAATGCATCGTAATATATAATAACATCCCCAATGTAATCAAGCAAGTACCTACTAACATTTTGTTTAAAAATAAATTAAAGAAATTATTGATTAGTAATTGTTATTACTCTGTAAAGGACTTCCTAAACGATAAATTTTTTTAATTTTCTCATAGTTAAAGAATTGTTTTTATTTATTTTAATTGTAAATTAATGTGCTTATTAATTTCATTATTTTACTACATATTTAAAGTGTTAAATTGATATATTAGATATTAGGTATTTAGTTGTTAAGTTAATATTGTGTGCCCTAACAGGGCGTCATATGGACTGACTTTTAGAATATAAGACCTTAATTGATATGTACATGATTTCGCAATTAAATAAATGAAATGAAATTCGTCGATTTAAGCATCACTCGATGTTTGAAACGATATTTTTTAAATCTATGACACAATTTTTCTTGGCTATCCCGCTAAAGAAACTCTGAGTAAAAGAAGAAGTTCTTTAGCGGAATCGCAAAGGAAGATTGTTAAAGTTATATCATGGAATTCTGCAAAATAAATCTGATTTCATCAATTAATAGATTTTTTTTAAATACAAAAGGTACATTTAAGATCTATTATACTACTATTGGGCCGCAATATTCCAGTCCTAGATAGTAACGAAGAGAAATGTTAAAATACGTTTCAATTCACGCAGAAAATAATAATAATAATATTGGGGGACAATCTTACACAAATCGACCTAGTCCCAAACTAAGCAAAGCTTGTACTATGGTACTAGACGACGATATACATACTTATATAGATAAATACATACTTAAATACATAGAAAACATCCAAGACCCAAGAACAAATATCCGTGAAAAATGCACAAATTAATGCCCTGGCCGGGATTCGAACCCGGGACCTCTAGCTTCGGAGGCAGAGTCACTACCAACTAGGCTAAACAGGTCGTCAAAATAGCCTAAAAATACAAGATTTTTTATTAATAATTCGTTATTTTTAGTATTTACTTTCGTGGATCAGCGGCGCCCACATACCGCATGCTCTATGCGAGACTAAGCTACGTCGGCCGCAGTCAAGTCTTGGATGGGTGAGTTTGAGCGGTTACCAACTGAGCGCTCTCGAGCTTCGGACGGCACGCTAAACTGTCAATGGCAGTGTTTAAGCCAAGTTAGAGGCCTTCGGACGACTTGAGAACTTCTGACACGTTAAGTTGGCCACTCACTTGACAAGCCTAATCCCAATAAGGTCTAGTTCCCCCTTGGATTGGAAGGTCAGATCAGAATCGCTCCCATAAAAACTAGTGCCTGCGCCAATTCTTGGGATTAGAAAAAACCGGGCATCCTTCGGGATGCAATTGTACTGGGATAACGCTAGATGAAACCTCTTCAAAATCCTTTCGCAAAGGCTGTTTTAAGCGCTTCTTACCACCGCCACCCCCACATCAGCCAAAGAACGTCCACTGCTGGACATACGCCTCCCCCAATTTCATGGGGGGTAAATGCCAATCGCCATGCGGATAGGCGATCGTAGTATCTCCACCGCACTCCAGGGATGCTGCTGCCCATCCCCCGGTGGTCTTGGTCGTAGTTTGAGGACATACCCGAGTCCCAATGTACCAGGACAGCATAAGTTTAAAGAAATCATTTCAGGTGTTCACCAACGCTACACCCGTGCATTAGTGTGCGCCGCCACCTGAGCTCGCGGGTTTAGCTTTGCCCGATCTGCTCGTGAAGTCCCCGGTTCCACGCTTGCTGCGCTTGCGCACACGTAATAGCTTAACAATATTAACAAAATGCGACCGCATAAGTTGCGTAATACTTTAATTACTCTTTGCCACGTCCATCTAACCAGACCATGTCCCACAACCAAATGGGGAACCACAAAAACGATAATTGCAATTATGTAATCCGCAAATCGTCGAATGTCGGTCATGAGTTGCGCAAGAGTGAAAGGTTACATAAGACTTAGAGCGGGACGAGATGAGGCAGATCTTGCAACATTGCATAGATTAGGGCCGTCGCAGAAGGGGCTTAAGCCGCGTAGAAGTAAATAAAAATAAATTTGTGATCCTGTAAGTTGTGTAAACCGCGCGAATTCTTTTTTGTTCATCTAATGATAATCGTATGTCATTTATTTTCGAACTCTGAGATGTTGGAAAAGACAAGTACGGTAGCCAGTTTTTTTTTTCTATAAATAATATATCCAAAATCAAATAATAAAAAAACTGTATAGTTATCAATCAAACTTGTTCACAAATTTAAACAGGAGACACATAGCATAAATTGATTGAAAAAAGAAAGTGAGACATAGTGCATACATACGAGAGCTGGCTAATAAGTTTCCGAAATGAAAGATAAAAAAAAAGTATAATGTCATTGTAATCTCCTGACTTTTACGTAAACACAAAGGTGAGGAGTTCCATATGTCATCTGTGGTCATCTTCACCAGTTCCGCTTCACCAAATTTGTGGTTTCCGAAAGCCAATGCTTGGTTAACTACAGAAAATACTGACACGGCATATGCGTGCCTATCAAATTCGAGGATTTCCCTCGATTCCTCCTAGATCCCATCATCAGACTTTCACCAAATTTATATGGGACCACCTTGAGAGTGCCTATTATAAAACAAAAAAGGAATAATCAAAATCGGCCAACGTGGTCAAGAGTTATCGAGGAACATAAATAAATAAAATAAAAAATGTACAAAACAAGCAGACGAACTGAGAACCTTCCTTCTATTGAAGTCGGTTAAAAATGAAATGTGTTTCATAAGTTTCGTAAGAGCATTATCATCTCATCGTGTCCTATCGAAGTTTTGAAACGAAATGTTATTAAGCTTTGGTAATGCATGATAAGACATGTGCATATTGTGCATTATGTAACCGATAAAAGTTTACGAAATTTAAGTGTTTTATTTAAATTATTTTTGTTTTTTTATTACGCATGTAGGATTACAAATATCGATTGAAATTGAATGTAGCCCCCGTGAATTTGGGGGAGGCCTGTGTACAGCAGTGGACGTCGTTTGGCTGTTATGGTGGATTGAAAATAGTGAACCTTTTTAAAATCATTACATGTTTTTTTTTTTTTTAGAGTAAGCTCATTAAGGCTTGTGATATCCATATCACAACGACGACGACGACTAGACCAAACGACGATATATTGAATAGATATATACTTAAATACATAGAAAACATCTCAGACTCAGGAACAAAATATTCGAGCAATTTTTTATTATTATTTAAAAATGGGATTGCTCTTGGCCTGCATCTAGCCAGGGGGCAAAGATGAGGCCGACGATGAAGCGAGCTCACCCAAAAGATGCTTATTCACTCGTACCTATTCACTCCTTTCTTCTTAATTACTTTATCTATGTAAGTATACCCATATTACAATCTTTGCTTAGTTTGGGACTAGGTCGATTTGTGTAAGATTGTCCCCCAATATTTATTTTTTCATTTTATTCGCTGAAGATCCTTTGGGCACTATCACCCCGGGGCCCCACGGTGTCGGCTCAAAACGGGCTCAAATAGTACTGTATTTATTTATAAAATCCTTATTGTACAATGCAAAAAAAATTGCAAAGGCGTACTTAACGTCAAAAGATTTTCTCTGTCAGTCAACCGTTTGTCGGTGCATGCGGTATAGTTATTTCAGTAAAGCCTCACCGAGACCAAAACAACCCGACTTAACTGACAACGCTTCTGCGATACTTATTCTTTGACAGAGATCAAAAGGGGGGAGTTATGTAGGTTGCAGCCGAAGCCTTTGTTCCCCTCTTTTGCTCATTTCCCACCACTCGAGAACTGGTTTGCACCGGTTCAGCAAGTCTGGTCCATTAATGATACCACCTGATTTTGAAGGAAATTGAAACGAAAGGCCTTTACAGTGCCCATGTAATTTTCTATATTTATAATATGACTGAGTTTAAACTTTAAAGTCTTAACCAAATATTTCTGAAAACAATATTGTTATTAATAGGATGGTAGTTTAAATATAAATTAATTTAAAACTAGTTGGTTCTGTGAGGTCGTTGCGAAAATGTTTTTTTTGGGTTTAGTACTCAAAGGGAAAAACCTGTCTGTATCTCAAGAAAATAGTCTGTAACTGTCTAGCAGGTGAAATTTTCACAGATTGTGTATTTCTGTTGCCGCTATAACAACAAATACTAAAAACAAAATAATAATAATTAAGGGGGGCTCCCATACATAACACGTGATATTTTAGCCCTTTTTCATGGCTACCACTCGCCGAGCTAGATCTCAAGAACCGTAATAGGTAGACAGTTGAAATTTGCAAAGATTATGTATTTTTATTGTGGCTACAACAACGAATACTAAAATCAAAATAATAATAATAATTAAGGGGGGCTCCCATACAACAGAGTACTTGTTGGCATTTTTTTCTGGTACGGAACCCTTCGTGCGCGAGTCCGACTCGCACTTGGCCGGTTTTTTTTTATTCAGTTTCCAAAAATTTACTCGACAAAAATAATGTAAAATAATCAAAGTTTTCAAATATTCACGAGAATCGGTTGAGAAATGCGTCCTGTAGAGGAGAACAACCGGAAATTCGCCGGCCGGACGTCATCATCATCATCATCATTTCAGCCGAATGACGTCCACTGCTGGACATAGGCCTCCCCCAAAGACTTTCAGAATGACCGGTCCTGCGCCACCCGCATCCAGCCGACACCCGCGACCCTTACCAGGTCGTCAGTCCACCTGCCTGCCCACGCTACTACATACCCGGCCGGACATACGAAAGCTTTTTTGTCCAAGCTAAAACAGAGACCTCGTTCCATTGGGTCAATTAAAATTTTCAGAATAGTTTGCAATTACTACGACGCGACTGCTACGATGGTACAGTCACCGGCAATAGTATATTCCTACACGAAGCGGCCTTATTTGTAGGGTCATAAGAGCGTGTCACATATTTAAGCGGCCTTCGTGTAGGAAGATATTATTGCCGGTGACTGTACATACGGCCATGTCATGAGGCGACCACCGGACCACATGACGAGGATGGTTTTAGGGATAAGTGAGAAGCCTAGAGGACGCGAAAGGCCCAAACTAACATGGATGGGGCTTGTTCAAAGGAACCCTAAAGATGCCCAATTATCACCAGAGACGACGGACAGACGCACCTGGCGACGCCATACTAGGAGAGCCGACCTCAAGTAGATGGGACAAGGCTAGGAAGAAGAAGAAGAATACTTTGCAATTAATAATTAGCGACTATCATTTATGAAAATCTGTTTTTACAAGTTTTTACTTAACTCGCACTATTGGTATTGTCTTGTCCTCAAGCAATCCTTTTGTCAGCCCCTTGCCGGTATCCGATTGAGCTGAAACTTGTGTAAGTTTGGTGAAAATGCAATATTATGGTGCCACGAAGCTGATCTGATGATACTAAAACAGCGAACAAAACTAAACTAAACTGTGAAATGAACTGTCGCCTGCGGTATTTCCGGACCGATTCGACCTTCAAACCTTCAAGAAAAGAGCGTACTCCCATCTTAAAGGCCGGCAACGCACTTACAATCCCTCCGGTGTTGCGAGTGTCCATGGGCGGCGCTAATCGCTTACCATCAGGCGATTCGTCTGTTCGTTTGCCTACTGTCATAAAAATAAAAAAAATTGAACTTTTTGACAGAACCTTTATTAAGAGGGCGCAGTACGCTCGGTTCTCCATACAAACGTATTTACGCTCTCATTTTAAAACGCCATGCTAGAATAACATGAAACTTTGTATACCCAATGGGATCCAGCATATCTAGGTTGGAAATTATCTTTTGCTTGAAATTATAATGGAGAAAAAATACAGTGATTATTAAGGTTTTCATACAAGCCGTAAAAAACTAAAAAAACCGCTGTATTTTTTTCTTTTACAATTTCTAGCAATAGAAACTAATTTCCGACCTAGATATGCCGGATCCCATTGTGTATACAAAGTTTCATGTTATTCTAGCATGGCGTTTTAAAATGAGAGCGTAAATACGTTTGTATGAAGAACCGAGCGTACTGCGCCCTCTTAAGCGTTAGACAAATTCGTTACGAAACTGTCAACATCCAAAATATTGATACTGAATAAACGCCTAAAATATGCGAACATTTTTTTTATGATAGAATGACCAGCGATTGGCCTTAGTCACACCTGATGAAAAGCGATGACAAGGCCTAAGATGTTGCTCACTGGTTCAGTAATAGCCTATTCACTCTTGTCTTGAAGATACCCAGATTTTATGTATCAGGAAATAGAGACGGCGGCAGCAAATTCCAGTCCTAAGCCCATGGCCTTTATCAGGAGAATATGAGCGTTCAACATATTTTTGTCACTTTGGTAACGTACGGTCAAACAATTTGATTTCTGGGCCACTTCGTACCTTGTCACAGTGAAAATCAATATAAAAGCTGCTGGAGATCTCTAATTACTGTCACTGTGACAAGGTACGAAATGGCCCAGAATTCAAATTTATTTCCAACTGAACTGTACACTAAATTTTCACCTCAGCGGCTCGAAAATGGCGGTTTTGTTGCTTGAAACCAGTGAGCAAAATACAATTTTGCTGCGAGCGTGAAAAAAACTTACTTTTTAATTTTTCATATCGTAGGTTAGTTTAAGTAACTTCATTATCTCTATCACTATACCTTTGCGTTATATGTTCTCGCCGCTGAGGTGAAAAGTTGTATGTATCACACGAGAGCAAATATATTTGCATCTCGTGTCTTTAAGTCAACACTCGCAGCAAAAATCTACTTTGCTCTCTTGTTAAACAAATAATTATTGCATATATTCGCCGTTCAGCGGGGCAATGCCGCCAGCGTGATGGGCACCTTTGCACCGGGTATGACTCGGGGTGGGTTGTTCGAGTAGGCTTATTATTATTTATGGTTTAGTTTAGTTTTAGTTTAGCTTATTATTTGATCTTTTGTATATTGTATTGTTCTTTTAATACTTTCTTAGTGTTTTTCGGTTTTAAGTAAATACCTTTTGAAACAATAATTAAACAAATCATTATCTTTGCATAGATAGAATAAATACGATTAATAAACTGTATTATTTAAAATTGCCGTAGAGTTGAAAACAATTGAAAGTCAACAATATTTGTCGTAACAATAAACCTTAAATCAAGGGCTATAAAGCGTAAATTAAACCCCGACTAAGTAAAAAAATCTGTTTCATATTTATCGCTTTCGTTTGGTCGCCCATTGCAGGTTATTTTGACTAACTAATCATAAACTAAAACGATATACTAAAACTTGCGTTTCTGAAAATGAACCGTATACTCGTAATTTTTATCCGAAAAAACGTTCGCGTACGGCAGTTATATAACTGAGATAATTTAAAAATCAGATGCGGTTACACAAGTCTCATTTTTATGGATTTTAAGGTCGTAGAAGAAGTGGAAGTGATACAATTTTCTATGTCAGTGGGCGACTTACGTAACGTTAATTAAAATAAGTCTATTATAAAACGTGGTTACATAATGTTGTTACAAACGTTGTTCTTTGTAGATGTTTGTGATTTACTCCTACCGAACTTTGGTAAAACTTTTTGAATAAAATTACCTAATATTTTGTTTCAGTCGTTGTTATATTAAGGCGACTTCCTCACTTGGCGGGGCGGGTTCGATATTTCATAAGTATTTTGTTGTTTGACGTAAGTTTACTGATGTGAATTTTCCTCAATTGACGAATTACTGTCAGTATTACGTTTGCGCAGTACTAATACGATGCGCAGAAGTGGGGCAGTACTGCATTGATATCGGTTGACACTGACAGCTGACAGTTTGCTCATATCGTACCGCCTCCGCATCGACAAATGAGGAAAGCGCCTTACTTAGACTTTTACGGTTTCTGTTTTTCTGAAGACTTACAAGCCCGTACAACCTTGATGTACCTACAATCTCCTCAATAGTTAAGTCAGATGAGTTTTAGGCTATAAGTTTTCTAGAGATAAATGAATCTTTAGCTAACTTTCAGATTTTTTTTGTATAGTATGGCATTTTTTTACGAACCGTGAGATCTTCGAGAAGACAAGTACGGTTGTCAGTTTTTGTTGCACTTTTAGCACCACCCAGGGGTCACGTGTAGGGTAACGGTGGGTACTCCCTACGGACGTAGAGCAACTTCGACCCCCCTTTGTCAAGTGAGTGGGCAACTTGACTGCTAGAAGTTCTCAAGCCACCCGAAGGCCTCTAACTTGGCTTAACGACTGCTGTCGTAGACAGCAGCCGGGATCAACGGCTTAACGTGCCTTCCAAAGCACGAGAGCGCTCAGTTAGTAACCACTCAAAGCGGTCACCTTCTGACTTGGCGGGCAGGAACGATATGTGATAGGTAATTTTGTTCCTTGAGTTTATTGATATAAGATTTCTTCACATGACGAAATACTGTCAGTAATACGTTTGCCCAGTAGTAATACCATGCGCAGAAGTGGGGCAGTACTGCATTAGTATCGGTTGACACTGACAGCTGACAGTTTTCTCATATCGTACCGCACCCGCATCGACAAGTCAGGAGGGACTTACAGTCTAGATGAACTTTGTTCCATACAAGTATAATTTATTGATAAAATTAAACATAAACAAACAAATGGAAGAACACAAACAAATCTAAAATCTATTTAAAGCTAATAAATACAAAAACCTAAACTAAAACCCTAATTTAAAAAAAAAACTGCGAGAAATCAGGACCTCTTGGTAGAGTACCCATAACGCAGCAGCATTCCCGCGCTGGATAGCGATTGCTACCCCTTGTTTCATTGAACCATATATTATTTAAACCGTTAATTTTTATAAGTCATTATAAAGTCTGCCAATACTCTTTGAAACCTCATATCTCAGCACTAAAACGATGCTGAGATACGAGTTTTACTTAAATAGGTATTTTTTTAAGATTCGAATGAAAAATAAGGTTACGTCAAAATGTGTAAAGTGTCGTATATCTCCTATTCCCAACCCAAATACATCGTACTGAATAAATATGTCTTTATGAACCATGTAAATTTTCAACATAATTAATTTTGATTTTCATGAGTCAGTCATAGGCTATCATCTCCATTTAAGAATACTAACGGAATCACAATTTCATGTCATTTATAGACCTTAACGGATTGCATTAAGGTTCACTGGTCTAAAGTATATCTTCGTTTTTTTTTACCGTGCGTTATGAAACCGCACGGGTCAGAGTTACTAGGAGCGCAGAACTCCGAAGATGTCGTCGGGGCGTTGGCCGCATTGAAATTCGGCGGTCGGCCGACAACGGCCTTCGCATCGTACCGCTTGGCGTTTTCCACTTCCATCGGTTTCTGTGCGCCTGGTACTTCGGTATTTTTTTCATCATTTTTAAGATGACAATACAAGTGAAGTCTTGTCCGATAACGTGATGATGATGAGTATGATGACCTTAAAAGTTATGAGGGAAATTATGAGTCCCGAGAGAACGCTCTATGCTTTTCTCAATCAGCATGCGTTCACGCAGAGTCTTTTAATAGCGTGTACAAAGGGCTAACTAAGATTATACGAGGATCATAATATTGATAATAATGATATTACCGAACATATTTAACGTAGCGTAACAAGCATATATTACATATGAATTGTGTTTAGTTTTTACTATATCCGCAACACATACAAACAAAAGTTAAATGTTATAATGATGTTTATTTCAGTTCATAAATATTCATTCATTCATGCTAGAACTGTGGCTTTAGAACAAGACCCATTTTTCATTCGATTGTAAGTATATTTCAGAATCGATGAAAAATATTCCGGTTCTAATACTATTTTTTTCTGAAGGAATTTTATCTGAAGAACTGATATCGTTCATTTTATAAACATTTTTCTCATGCCATGATATTATGTTTATTTGGCAATAACCCTAAAAAGTTAACTACGATCATTTCTGGAAAAAAAATCTGAAGTATGACGATCAATACACGAGTAAGTAGTTTATTTTCGCGCACGATTTCAGGAAAAATACTACTAACACTGCGCACTTTAACAAAGGGCAAGCCCTCCACGTGTCGTGTCCCTCCTATCTCTGTGACCCACTTACACTCTCACGCATACAGACGCGCACACATACACACCACGTGCGCACGCACAGCCCTGCAACGAGATGAACACACGTTCAGTTACAGCTGTTAAAGAGAGATGCACTTATGCACTATGCGAGGCGCCGTCCTTATCTAAATCAGTCATAGTTTGAAGGGCCTGAAGGAATATGCATTGGTGTAAGTGTTTTCTGGAGTAGGTAAACATTGTCCATGTGTGCGTAAGCGCATACCATTAGGATGTTTTGTTTGTGTGCGCATTTTTGGGACTTTTCTTTGATAAGGATTGCATGTGTGCGTTTAAATGTAATAGTACAGCGTTGTGTTTCCAATTTTATGGCGAGTGTGGGCGATATTTGAGTTTTGAATACAATGACTTCATAATATCTTCACGACTTTATATCTAAATAAGGTGGTCACGAGTGACATTGTCAGTGTTAAGCAGAGCCGGAGATATGTAGATTATTGTGCTTTCTACTATTTATTACTTAGAAAATTAACCTATACACGTCATCAAAAACGTAGATTGTGTCAATACTTTCTATTCTGGTGATATAAATGTGTTTTTTATTATATTACGACGGACCCAACAAGTACTCGTATGCGGCCTCCCTGACGGCAAGCAGACACCGTAACCTATAGACGACCAGAAAAATTAACTGAGTCAATTATTCTGTGATATACTACGTAGGTAACTATTTTGTTACCTGTGATTCTGGACCAAAGTCACGATAGATAGGTAGGTATTACAGGAAACACGAAAGCACATTATCGATTATGTAGATTGGTTCTCATATCACAATGCAATAAAACATGTGAGATTGTTATTGCGAAACTTTATGGTTCACAATGTTCAGATTGATTCGAATTGAAACTTCATTAATTCAAAAATAAATAAAAAACGAAAAAAAGAAGCAGGTCATCGTGAGACCCTCGTTTAGTGAGTGGTATAGAAAATGCAACCAGAACTAAACATCATCATCATCCTAGCTTTAACCCAGTAAAGTTGCATCCTGAAGGACGTCCGGGGTCCGCTACCTAATCCCAAAAATTTGCGTAGGCAATCATTTTTACGGAAGCGACTGACAACCCAAGGCGGAAGCTGGAATTGAGTGGGGTTAGGCTTGTCAAGTGAATGGGCAACTTTACTGTTAAAACTTGGCTTAATTACTGCTGTCATAGACAGCAGCCGGGATCAACGGCATAACGTGCCTTTTAAAGCATAGAAGCGCTCAGTTAGTAACTCAACGTGCACGCGGTACGCGGGTGCTGTTGGGCACAACAAACATAACCAAAACAAATAACAACACATTATTAACAAATAGGAGCAAGGCTTTGAAAATGTATACACTCCTTTCTTGAAGAAACCCATACTGTAGTCCCTTGAGAAACCCACGGCATTCCACAACCGGAGCGTCTGAGGGAGGAAATTCCTCTGAAACGTACGCGATTATTTAGGTTCTAAGGTGTGAGGATGTATACCCTGCCGACGGCGAGCGGTGTGATGGTAAAAAGCGGCCGTGGGCATCAGGTCGGTTCTTCGGAGCACAACCCATTATACAAGCGATAGAACACGCACAAGGGAAAGCTTTTACTTAAACTTAATGGTTCAATATCGCTTGTTAGTTTAGGACGATACGATTCGCACAGCACGCCTCTGCTTTGAAGCGAGTCAAAAGGCCCAAGCTGTCATCCGATCCGGGTGATTTCGCCCAGAGGTGACAGCAATACTCCATGTAGGGACGGAATTGTGATTTATATATTAAATATTAAGTCTCTGTCCCCGAATAACATGTCATTGGTATGCAGCAAAAACAGCGTCGGGGATGACACGGAGCCTTGTGGGACGCCAGCGTTAATGTCCATGCTTTCGGAGCAACTGCCGTCTACTTACGGCTCTTATGCGTCTACCGGACAAAAAGCGCGGCGATCCATCTGCACAAGCCCTCGGGCAGGCCATACGATGGTAGCTTCGACAGAGGACATCGGTGCCTCGTGCTTCGGTGTATCAGGCGGATAATAACCTAGACGACCTGTTTAGCCTAGTTGGTTGTGAAACTGCCTCCGAAGCTAGAGGTCCCGGGTTCGAATCCCGGCCAGGGCAATTATTTGTGCATTTAACACGCTTATTTGTTCTTGGGTCTTGGATGTTTTCTATGTATTTAAGTATGTATTTATCTGTATAAGTATGTATATCGTCGTTTACCATACTACAAGCTTGGGTTAGTTTGGGACTAGGTCGACTTGTGTAAGATTGTCCCCCAATATTTATTAATTTACAATATTTATTTATTTTATATATTTATGAGGCACACAATTTCTGCATTTTACGGATCCTCCAACTCCCATCGTCTCATTTCACTGGTCCCAGAATTATTCGGAACACCTTACGTTCTGCTACTAACAGGCTGTGCTCGTCCTTAAGTGTTAGCGTCCAGGCCTCACACCCATACATTAAGATTGGTCGGATTACGGCCAACAGAAATAGAAGAGCTGGTGGCCGAACCAAATATTATTGGTGAAACTAAAGCGCGTCGTCTTCGCTGGCTTGGCCACCTCGAAAGGATGGGAGAAGATCGACAGGTGAAGAGAGCATACTTGGGCCGCCCGACCGGACGGCGTTGTGGGTCGCCCCAAGTATCGCTGGAAGGACATGGTGGATGCGGACCAGCGTGAGCTTGGATCCAGTGCAAGCTGGCGAGAAATAGCGCAGGACCGAGAAAAATTGTGTGCTCTTGTCTCAGAGGCCAAGTCTCATTTTAGGTCGTCGTGCCAGCCTAGTTAGTTAGTTTTACTACACACAAAACAGATAACAGAAAAAAGAAGATAATTCGGGGTTCTGACTAGGAATGTCATCCAAAAGGTAGGGTCAAAAATAAATCTATATGTCACTGAGGACTTCAGGACTGAGGATTCATGGACCCGGGTATGTCCTAAAACTACGACCAAGACCACCGGGGAATGGGCAGCAGCATTCCTTGAGTGCGGTGGAGATACTGCGATCGCCAACCCGCATGCCAAGCGTGGCGATTATGGCATTTACCCCCCATGATATTGGGGGAGGCCTATGTCCAGCAGTGGACGTCCTAGGGCTGATATGGTGGTAGTGGTGGATGTCACTGAGTTCGTATATTTAACGGTACCTACGGTCAAATGACCCAAACGCGAGCAGGGTTAGCCTATCGTCCGCGCCTGCCAGGAATGCCCGGTTATTTTTAACTGGCACAGTTAACTGCGGTTAGCGGGAACGGTGGAATCTGCCGCCGTTTTATAAATTTTAACCATTAGTTATATCACGGTTTTATCCGCCCTACTTTAAAGCGGATGGGTCGCATAAATATGTGGGGTTTTTCTGAGATAAGCGGAAATAACTAATATTGCCATTAAGAAGTCGGCTACTCGAACGTCGAGTCCCTAAGGCCCTGGTGTCCTATTTTATTCTATTTGCGACGTCTGACTTCAGCGTCACAATGCTTACTATAGAAATGTACTGTAATGGTCTCCTTCAAACGTCGACGTCGGCGTCTTGCGTCCATAGAAAAGTAGATGCGTCGCGTACAGCATAAAATAGGAGTACAGTGCCATAAACAGCGTTGCTGATTCATTGTCTTGACAGCTGAACCAATGAAGGGCCCTCACTCTCAACACAGGGCATCCTAGGGGGCTCTTCACAGTAGGCCGTTCCGTGTACGGTCTCGCTCGTTGTCTATGACAGCAAGACGCCGGCCGTTGCGCGGAGTCCGAGCCCGATGACGCTCGGACGCGGCTACTTTTTAGGGTTCCGTCGTCAACCGTCTGTCTGTCTGTCCGAGGCTTTGCTCTGTGGTTGTCAGTGATAGAAAGCTGCAATTTGGTATGGATATATAAATCAATAAAACTAAGAAAGTCGTAACATAAAATCTACAAAAAAAATTAAGGGTACCTCCCCTACACGTCCCCCCCTCCCCTCCTCCCCTTGGAACCTGAATGGTCGCGTACGGTGCGCTTTCAGAGGAATTTCCTCCCTCGGACGCTCCGATTGTGGAATGAGCTCCCTGCCGAGGTTTTCCCGTCGGACTACAGTATGGGGTTCTTCAAGAAAGGAGTGTATAAATTCTTAAAGGGTCGGCAACGCGCATGTGACACCCCTAGGAGTTGCAGGCGTCCATAGGCTGCGGTGACCGCTTACCATCAGGCGGGCCGTACGCTTGTTTGCCACCGACGTAGTATAAAAAAAAAAAAAAAAACGTAAAGTGGGGATGAATTTTTCTTTTTGATTCAACGCTATGGTGTGGGGTGTTGTTGGAGAGGTCTTTTAAAATGAATAGAGGTCTTTATCAAACATTTTTTTATTAAGTGGATATTTTGGGAAATATTCACTACAAAAGAAAAAAAATGTGTCCCCCGCCCACTAACTTTTGAACGGCGGGTCCAAAAAATATGAAAAAAGCCATGAAAGTAAAACTTAATAAAGACTTTTTTGCAGAAATTGCGAAGCGTCTGGTTGACGTAGTAACTGGTGACCGAAGAGCTGGCGGTTTCCTCGCTCAACGTATCAGCATTGCGATACAGCGAGGAAATGCCGCCAGCATCCTCGGTACAATGCCTCAAGGGCCCGTTTTAGATTTAAGTTAGTTTTAATTTTCTTTATATTATTTTGGTTAAGTATTCTTGTATATATTTACGTTGTACATAAATAAATGAATAAAGACTTTCTACGAAAAATATAGCGGACATGATCAGATGAGCCGTTTTTGAGTTATCGTAAAAAGTCTTCGCTTCTTAGTAAAAGACCTATGAAACGCTGCGAAAGTATTCCCTTACGCTTGTTATTGGGCAGCTACGGAACCCTACACTGAGCATGGCCCGACATGCTCTTTCCCGATTTTTGGAAAATACAATCGTTTGACGGCTAATCTAGCTGGCCTGCTGGAAACGGAACGGTCTAGTGGGTATCATCATTTAACAGTCTTTACAGTACGCATGGTGCTAGATTACCGCACGAGTGCGATAATCAGCAGATTACGTGCATATGTCGAAACTTTAAAGAGCCATACTTACTGTAAAACTTTGTACGATACACGTGCGAACAGGTAATTCACAACTCGTGTCGATTTAAAACACTTCACTTCGGTCGTGTTTCAATTTATCACCACTCGTTGCGAATTTCCCGTTCTCTGCACTTGTATCGTAATGTACTATAACACCACATACCTACAGAGCAAATAGTGGTTTATTACGGCTGCAGTCTTTTGACTGTTTGGATCCTCCTAGCTACCTACGTTCTATATTTAAAATTTGATGGTATTATGTTATGTGGTAGTTAAGGGCACAGCACAACATCATCTCGCTCATATTTGGAGCAACCCAACTGGGAAAGTACCTCCACCTTACAGAAGACCGCTGCCATAACAACCACCACCACCATATCAGCCGAAGGACGTCCATTGCTGGACATGGGCCTCCCCCAATTTCATGGGGGGTAAATGCCATAATCGCCACGCTTGGCATGCGGGTTGGCGATCGCAGTATCTCCACCGCACTTTATCAATCAAACAATCAATCAATCAATATTTATTTTACATAAAAACATGGTTTAGGGATGCTGCTGCCCATCCCCCGGTGGTCTTGGTCGTAGTTTTAGGACATACCCGGGTCCATAACAACACCACAATGGTATTATGTTCCTGGTGGTGAGTAACGTCGCGAGGATGCCCTGTATTGAAGTCAATAAACGGCCGGCAACGCACTTAATTCATCTGAATCCCAAGTTCCCAAGTTCTTGCCTTGCGAACCCAATGGGGCTTCAGGTCAGACCCAAATTGTGCCAGATCCAGTCGATGTCCCATAATTACCGAGGACTCCCGAAGTTTGCGATCGAGGGTGGTATCGCCAAGATCCACCAAGCTGACTCAGAGGTTTCATGTGGCTGGACCGACTGCCTTTTACTTCGTTAGCTAACTTGACTTTAAAGATTTGTATGCCTTATGGCAAGACATAGTGATACATAATTATAAGTTTTTGCCCAGCCATATACCTATGTTCTACAAATAAATTATTTAGATTTTTGAAAATAAAATAAGTTATTTTGATTTTGCAAAACTGTTCACTTGCCATACGCAAAAAAAAAGTGTGTACAGTAAACAGCAAATGTAGATGATCACTTTAGTACTTTGTCGCACTAACGTTACAATACTGCGACAGTTGAGATGCGTCAAAGTAGTAAAAGCGACAAGGTACTAAAATGATCATCTACTTTTGCTGTTGGCCATAAAAAAACCGGCCAAGTGCGAGTTGGACTCACGCACCGAAAATTCCGTAAAAATTTATTTTTTTATGATGTAACAGAAAATTTACGTTTTTCGCAATTTTTCCTTTATCTGTGCTAGAAGACGTTGCTTCATACCAAATTTCAAGATTTTGAGTTCACGGGAAGTACCCAGTAGGTTTTGATTCCCTTGCGAGTGTCGAAAATTTGCGGCATAAACAGCTGTATATTTAATTGCGTTGGCTTAGAAATTTTATTTTTTCACAGCTCCAAAGGACAGTAGACTTGAGTATTTAATATAAATTCCAGCTTGATACCTCTACGCGTTCCTGAGAAAAAGGGTCTTGACAGACAGACGGACGGACGGAAGGACCACAAAGTGATCCTATAATTAAAAGAATTTTTCAAAGAAATAGATATTCTAACCCTGCCGTCCTTATACGTATTTGAAATAATAATGTATGTAGGAAGAATTTGTGCAATTTCCCAACGAATGCTGATAAACCAATAGCCACCAGAAACACTGGGAAACTCAAAATAACCTTCTATAGACTAGTAAAGGCGAAATGGTCGTTCTTGGGAATTTGTGTCAAATTCTACAATAAAATTCCAAAACACATTACTGAACTTAGCAATTCTAAATTCAAATCTGTAGTAAAAGAAACACTTATTTCAGAAGCATATTATAAGGTAAACGATGACATCATGGACAGGGATGTTTGGCAGTGATAGTGTCCTGCACGGTTAATCTATCGCGAAAATAGGTTTTCTACTGTAGCATTGTTATTTTGTAGTAACTGAGACTGTAATTTTATATTTAACTATACAATGTATATCGTTTTGCAAAAATTACCCCTTGCCGAGTTTCTTACGCCGGTTCTTCTCGTGGCAGAGGTTTATTTTTCCGAACCGGTGGTAGTTTATTGACGTTCATAGGTGCATGTTATATGCCTAATTTGAAGAATAAACTACTTTTTTAATACAGTTGCTCAAAAAGTGCTACTTTACGTAGCTGTTTACGTGCGGAAAGTTGGTTTTCGCGCACTAGCGCTTTTCACTTTTCCAATTTTTTTAAATTTATGCTTGTTCCAATGCATGACTCCTTATTGCTGGGTGTTAAATATTAGTTTCCTTTAAACGTCGTAATCAACATAAAAACATGTTAATATCAGAATACGAAAAATATACACATTTCATATTTTATTACTTACCTCTTCATCATTATAACACGTTTATTTTTTAATATTGAATATTGAAAAACCGTTCTTAATAAGTTGTCTGAGTGGAACGGAATAGCTGCCGAAACGCCTGTCAAAGAAGAGGCGTTTTTACTTACTGCAAGCATGTTTTAAGTTTCTAAAGGCAACATTCGATATTGTTTTTATAAATATTACTTGTTGTTTTTCTTATTTTTTCGCAACTGTATTAAAAAACGTCGTTCAATACACGTGCGGAAATGTCATTCTTCACTCGTCCCGAGTGTTGCCACTCGCCTGCGGCTCGTGGTATCCCTCGGTACTCGTGAAGAAATGACATACTTTCCGCACTAGCATCGAAATGTACTATTACTTTTACTTTAAGGGTTCCGTTTTCCCTTTCGAGGTACGGAACCCTAAAAATGTTGTTAATATCTATTATATGTACATACCTACCTGTATTCCACACACAATAAAGAATTCGCATGCCCATAGGTACGGTATCAGGCAGGCCCTAAGCTTGTTTGCCACCGTCGTTGTACAAAAAAGAGTGGCTTATTTCGTCAACAGGCTGCTTCTATTTAGATCTAGTGAATTACGCATCGCATTAAGAGATATTACAACTGGCCTAGTTTGTGCGCAACTATATCCAGTAGGGTTGGTGAGTGGAGAAATTTAAATTGCCTATCTAAGTAATCATCATCATCATCACTTATTTAATAGCTTGACGGCAGACAGACAAACAGACAGAGAGACAGACAATGAGACGGACATAGCGAAACTGTAACCTCGTAAGTCCCCAAGTACTTGTACAAGTACAAATTAACAATAGAACTTCAGATCTGACTTTTCCACTGCATAGCATAAATAACTGCCTAATGTAGTTCACGAAGTACAAATTAAGGATGCGTTCAAAACCATGGACATACTGATTAAAATAACTGGTAAGAATTTATACAAAATCGAAAAAGTCATGCCTGGGTCGGAAGCACTAATATTAGTTTGGACTTGGTAAAGTACATCCGGCAGATATCACTACCGCTATTAAAAAAACACAGGGCTTACGAGGTAAGGGTTCGTAGTTGAATACGGAATCCTAAGAACTGAGTATAGCTAGATCTAACTTACATTTTTACAAGCTTTTATCGTATGTATGGTGAGTAAGTTGTCCTCAAAATTTGCAATTCTTTTTCCAGCCACTTGCCTGCTGACAATTCAATATTATGGTGCCGACGAGCTGATTTGATGATGGAGACAGAAGTTGGCCATAGCTACTCCTAAACTACACAAAAAACTCGGCCAAGTGCGAGTCGGACTCGCGCACGAAGGATTCCGTACTATTATCTATACAACATTAGACACTTTATTATAACCTTTTTTAATACAATTTAAATAATAATATTTTTAACTCGCTCACTGGATTTCCAGTGCAGTCAGTCAACGTAAGGCAGCTTGTGGCGAGCTTGAGCTGTTAGGGAGCAGCGACCTGCGTGGTACCTGAGTGCTCCTGGGGGTGTCCTGTGGGTTGGTTGTATGAACAGGCCCCCCGTCTCTGGCTTGCCTTAACCGGCTGTCCAGAGTGGAGTCGCTGGAGCTGTTGCTCGGGGGTGGATGTGGTCACCTAAGTGGCGAGTGTGGCTATATGTTTAAAGTCCAGTGCCACCTCTCTACCCCCAGCCCTCTGCACCGGTGTTGCCCTTAGGCCATTTTTTAATGTCCCTATTTATAGGGGCCATTAGGGGCCCATCTAGCAGAGGGCGAGTCACCGCATCCGCTTGCATTTCATTAAATTGTCAAAAGGGCCTCTACGTGTTGGCTATGTAGTACTTGGTTGGTACTTCGGTACTTCGGCTCCGCGCACGCCTTCCAAAGGTCCGGGACACCATCGTCCCGTGAGCGGAAAAGTCGTTAAATAATATCAAGTAGAATTTTGGTCAAGTGCGAGTCGGGTTTTAGTTTTCCCATACATTTTGAGACCCACCGCCCGATGAAGGCAACGAGCAACTTTTGAAAAAAAATTGTATTGAAGTTTACTTTAATATTTATTTTATTTTGTTTTGAGTATTTGTTGTTATAGCGGCCACAGAAATACATCATCTGTTAAAATTTCAACTGTCTAGCTATCACGGTTCATGGGATACAGCCTGGTGACAGTCGGACAGACGGACGGACGGACGGACAGCGGAGTCTTAGTAATAGGGTCGCGTTTTATCCTTTGGGTACGGAACCCTAATAAACCAATCGTGCTGGGGCTCATTGGAACACTCTTAACGAGTAGTTAAAGGCTATGTAAATTAAAGTCTGCAATTAAATTTTTTTTGTCAGAAACTAGATAATGTTTTCGTACCTGCGTTGACCTAAACGTAATTTTGACAGATCTACCTGACGTTACTTTGGCATGTTACATAAATTAACTACCGGGTCGTATAAGCAAATGTACATTTTAATTTACTCCATGTGGCAGCCCTGACCGGCAGTGCAAGTGCAGCCGAGTATTTATACCGCTCCGGATTCTAAAGTGGGATGCGTTTGTGGGCCAGCCCTCCGTGCTTCCCTGGTGCGCTATAAGCGCGCCCGTAACATCTACCATCTCGGTGTCATGAAATCCTGGTACCTATTTTTAGGGTTCTCTGTCCGTCTGTCTGTCATATCGCTAAATATATATATTGGGATCTACTTTTAACTATCCATATGAAATTTGGAAATATATACACAGCCTTGGCCAGAAGTATTGAGCACTCCCGCGTTTTTCATATAAAAGTAAAACTTTGAATAAAGCATTTTATATATTTTATTTATTTATTTAAACTTTATTGCACAATACAAGAAATATGTACAAATGGCGGACTTAATGCCATAAGGCATTCTCTACCAGTCAACCATTGGGCTAAACAGAAACATCAGGTGCAGGCATTTAACTTTACAAGAGAACTTATTACAAATACATTTATAATATACATATAGACATATGCATACACAAATATATATATATATATATATATAATATACTACATATTTACATATACATAACCTACTATATGTACCTAATAAAACACTTTATTATAGAAAATTCTAATATTTTTCAATAACACTAGCTATTCATTGACGTTAAAAATAATTGCACTTAAAAAAGGCATTTGGTCCTTTTATTGCGAACCCGATTATTTTTAGGGTTCAGTTTTCAGGATAAATAGCTAATTCGAAATTATATCTGCTAAAGTTTTCTAGATGTTTATATACATTATTCTATTTTGCGTCAATGTATAGTTTTGTAATTAAAAAAAAACATAGTTTATTTATAAGTTACAAAGAAAAATAAGGGGTGCTTAATACTTCTGGCCAAGACTGTACATATAGAAAAGCGCGAATTCTCCGCGCTCGACGATGTTCCACGTAACCTAGTACTAACATTTTAGATTTAAATCAGGGGAGCTCATTCCCCAACCAAGAGCGTCCGAGGGAGACAATTCCTCTGAAACCGTACCGTACGCGGCCATTTAGCTTCTAAGTTGTGAGGATGAATGCCCTGCCGACGGCGAGCGGCGCGATATTTGTTAATGTTGCTCACTTACTTACTCCGTTGGGAGTCTTGGCCTCCGACATAATTTTTTTTACTCCGGATAGGTTTGCGCTTGACCACAAATCACCTGATGGTCAGCGATATTGCGGTCTAGGATGGAGCGCGCTTACCTAGTAAAAAGCGGTTCACTCTCGTCTTGAAGACCGTAAGGTTGTAGTTTTCAGGGAACAAGGATTCCGGCAAAGAGTTCCACAGCTTGGCTGTTCTCACAATAAAAGAGGAAGCGAAACGCTTCGTGCGAATTTTTGGAACTGCCACCGTAAAACGATGTCGCCTTGGCGTATCCCTGGTCGTCCGATGGTAGAAGGAACTGCACAGTATAATACCCCCCGGTATTATACTGTGCAGTTCCTCAGCACACTCCCCGAAATGCAACCGATAGAAAACCGAAAGACTAGCAACTTTGCGGCGATGTTCTAAACTGTGCAGTCTCGGTCCTGTGCGACCTCTCATCAATTGATCACACGAAGTTCGCGCAGATCCGCCTCCACCATGTCGCACCAGCGATACCTGGGGCGTCCGACAGGACGTCTTCCTGTTGGGCGGTTGGGTCAAGTATGCCCAAGTATGTTTGTTAATGTTACAAAGTTGAAAGAATTATCACAGGACAAAACAAAACACCATCAACACCGTCTGTTGCGCCACGATCAACCGGAAAACATGAGGACAAATCGATTATCAGAGAAAAGTACAGCACTCGCACCCCGGATATTGGCGTAGCCTTGTCTTTGGTAGTTGAGGGGAGGTGATAAACAGGCAAAGACAATGGGTGGTTTTTTTCCGCGGCATTAGCACGCGATATGACGTCTGATCAGCCGTTATATTGTGATTCCTTCGACGATCGTATCCTTAGATAGACACGCGGTAAAAGAAGTACCTATTCAGTCTATCATTATGCTTATTAAAGAAACCTGCCCAAATCGAACGCCATACTAATAGAATCAAGTTTTTTTTTTAGTTTTAACGATTTAATACAATTTTCAATCAAACATTCTAATTACTTTTATTGTTTTTATTTACTTTTTTATACAGTACGTTTTAGGGTGAAATCGTACCGATATTGTTGTGGTTCGGTGTCTGATCCAGCAGCTCATTTTCCAATAATTACTTAGATATCTGTGTAAATAAAAATAATTAAAGTAATTACAATGTTTGATAGGAACATGTATTAAATCGTGAGAACTAAAAACATTTCTTGTTTCTATTAGTATGGCATTAGATTTTGACAGGTGTCTTTAATAAGCATAATGATTTAATAATAGACTGAATAGTGAATAGGTACTTCTTTTACCGCGTGTCTGTATTTAACATAGTTACAAAATAGTACATTACTACTGAGGCCGGGACGAAAGGGGTTGCCGGCCGAAGACATATATACAGCCGAGTGAAGCGAGGCCGGATAGGTCTAAAGCTGGCAACCCCAAATTTCCCGCCGAGGTATGTATAGTGCTTTACTCAAACATGAAATGAAATAAACAACAAACAAAAACAAAATTTTATTTTTAATACGCATAGTGGCAGAATGTCATGATGCCTGTGCCACAAATTTATGTGGAAGAGAATTAAAAAAGAGGACTTTGCCGGCCTAGGCCTGCAAGATTTGTATGAAATTCCATTAACGACCTCTTGTCCTAGCCGCGCCTGAAACGTCATACTTCGCAGCCTATTATAAGGAACATAACATAAATATTTCATTGCATGTTTGAGAAAAATCAATTTAATTGTACATATATATCATGGTTGCGTTTAATAATCATTCACTGGAGAAAAATACGAGTTATAGTAACTTATCCGATAATTTGTTACCTTTTAATAATTTTCGGTTATACGACACTTCCATTCATACGTCACCGACCAACTTATATTTGCGTGCGGCGAAATGTTAAGACGATCGTTTCTCGTACTAACGAGTTCAACAAGACAGAGAATGGTAGAAAAAGTAGCTTTGTTAAGGTTTGCATTACCTAGGTGTTTGTTGCAAGTGCGTGCAAGCAGTTTTTACAATGCATTCTAGTCAGAGTAAATAAATAACAACCCGATTGTAATCACGCCATACTTTTTTTATGTTAAAAGCAGAAAAAAAAATATGTTAAGGGGATGCCTCGATGGTAAAAGACACGTTTAATTTGTTCCGCGCACAAGCAGCAACACTCTTTGGGAATGGCTTTTTTGTTCAAATTTAAATTTGGGAAGATTTATTAATATTTCCTTCTAAGAGATTTGAAGTGAGGAAACATAATTATAAGTTAATTGTGTCGTTTAATAAATATTGTTTAAGACGGCAGGTAAAAAAAGAAAATGGAGACCAAACGTTGATTCCTTTTCTACAAAAAAAAACAGTGGCAATAATCAATGTTAAACACCAAATCTTATAATTATAATAAAAAATTCACTGTCAAAGTTGATGTTCAAAGGCGCCTATTTTTGACTGAATTTTAATTTATTTTTATGTGATATTTGACATCAGAATTCAAAGTCCGATTTGACAAACCCCTCACAATTTTTCCAACTCACTTCACTATCCCTACTTACCCCAACTACAGGGTGAGTTGGGACTTCCTAATATTTTGTATTAATCTTTAAAATTATGAAATTAAACGACAGATAGTCATTGAGATACCCAAAATCGTATATATACAAGTACTTTTTATGCGTAAAAACTAACGCGCCACATGTAAAAATAAACATTCATCGAAGTTCTTATTTTCGGTTTTGTCCTAACTCCCCCCGTTTAACCTAATATGTTTATTACAAAAAAAATCGCACACTTATAAAACCCTAAAAGTAATTATTAACGAGCCAAGAGAATTTTGTTTTGCGAAGTTCTCACGGTCACCTTCCGAAGTTCCAATATCATCGACCAGGCTGTATGACATAATAAAACTGCAATTCCATTCAACGGAACACCGATAAATGGATCAAATTGGGGTGCAACTGCAAGAAAAGAGCCTCCCCGTGTGGCATATGAGTTAACCTCACACAAGAACGCCCGGCGCACCCTAGGCAATCATTTTAAAACCTATGCAGATCGGCGACTCCTTTCACTACGATGGCTAACGATTACTGCGATACGAAAACGATTTTGGGCCGGCACAATTTAGCATAGCACAGCCATACTCGATACGAAGAAGAAGAACTACACCTTGTCGAGCTATTGTCAATTGAATAATTTTTTTATACTACGACGGTGGTAAACAAGCTTACGGCCTGCCTGATGGTAAGCAGACACCGTAGCCTATGGACACCAGAGGAATCACAAGTGCGTTGCCGACCCTTTATTGACTTAGGGATGCGCTGTGTGGAGAGTCAGGGACCCGCAGATGTCTCTTGCTGTCGCTTAATATATGACGCATGTCGAAATTTATAATATGGTCTATATGGCAGGCAGCTCCTTCAACAACTGGAGCGTCCGAGGGAGGATATTCCTCTAAAACCGTACCGTACGCGACCATCTGACCATTTAGGCAGATTTAGGTTAATTCATAATAATTCATTGATTGCATCCTTCTTGGTTAACGTGGTTGGTGTGAGAAAGCATCTAAATTAATATTTGTATTTTCTCTTTTTCGTTATTTGTGAATGTCTAATAGAAATGTTAGATAACTCAAAAAGCTTACAATCAATCGGCGCAGTATAAATAAATATCAGTCAAGGTAGTCAGGGAGACAATATGGTTATTTGCGGCGGCCGGTGATGCCGGTGCCAGCTGCGCGTTGGCCCAACATTGGGGCTGTGCGTCTGGGGAGGTCTCGAGACAATATGGAGCAGAATTGGGAAATGTCTTAAGGACGATGCATAAAAGCTGTCATTTTGCTATCATACTATAGATAAGTCAATCCTGACATTGCATTGCACACCTGTCATTTCCATACAGTTACCTCAAAGTGACTTTTAGGTTATAATCTGTATGAAAATGACAGGTGCGAGGATTGACTTCTTAACTATAGCCACGATGGTGTTACTATACGCTAAAAAACCATGGTGGTGGCCCTCCTCGATCTCACACTGGCCGCCACCACCATCGACCATATCAGCCGAAGGACGTCCACTGCTGGACATAAGCCTACCCCAATTTCATGGGGGGGTAAATGCCATAATTGCCACGCTTGGCATGCGGATTGGCGATCGCAGTATCTCCACCGCATTCTAAGGATGCTGCGGTCCATCCCCCGGTCATCCTGGTCTTACAAGTCGAGATACAATATTTTTTATTTTTTTTATTTTATTTATTCAGGACAGCAACAGCCGCAAATATACATTTTACATCAGAATGGTTACATAGCAGAAGGCCAATAACAGTTATCCATTGTATTACAAAATCACATACTTGTTTATAATAAGTGAAAGTGAATAGTACTAAATTGCAAGCTACACAAAGTATATACGAAATGAGACATACTCGTACTCAGACATAATCCAGAACAGACAGCAATCACTTGTAACTTATTATGTACTACTAAGCAGCATGCCATCCAAATTCATTAGAACTATCGGTACCAGATCGGTACTCGGAATGGTACAAGTGCTCACCCATAGTTACGCAAAGAATATGATTAATTAAATACCAGTAGTGCGAGACACACACACACACACACACACACACACACACAAGATGAATGGATAGATTCTACAATACAACTTACAATCCACGATCACGTTGGCATGACACCCCAACACGGCTCACCCTGGCAATTTTGATTGAGATTGAGTTTACAAATTTTGCAATAGTGTTTAAGAGGGCGCAGTACGATCGGTGTGGATCGGTTCTCCATACAAACGTATTTAGGCTCTCATTTTAAAACGCCATGCTAGAATAACATGAAACTTTGTATACACAATGGGATCCGGCATACCTAGGTCGGAAATTAGTTTCTGATGCTAGAAATTGAAAAAGAAAAAAAATACGGCGGTTTTTTGCGTTTTTTACGGCTTGTATGAAAACCTTAATAATGGCTGTATTTTTTCGCCATTATAATTTCAAGCAACATAAACTATTTAATTTCCGCCCTAGACAAGCTGGATCCCATTGGTATACAAAGTTTCATGTTATTCTAGCATGGCGTTTTAAAATGAGAGCATAAATACGTTTGTATGGAGAACCAAACGTACTGCGCCCTCTTAAATATTATTAATTCATTATATTATAGTTGTTCATGTTATACTTATACCAATTTTCTTCATATTGCATTTGAATATTATTATGACACATATATTTTTTACCTTTAAATAATTATCGGTAGTCAAAAATACTCATCATATGAATAGAGTGACTCCTGCGTCAACCACTTCTTCAGCCTAACCTTAAATGATGCGGTGGAAGTTGCGTGTCTTACAGACTCTGGCAGGCGATTGTAAATAGATGGGCCTACGTAGTACGCGGATCGCTCTGACTTTGCAAGTCTGTGAGAATCGGTGACCAGCCTGTTGCGGTGCCTATCACTGCGCAGGTTATAGTTAGTGTTTATGCCTCTGCGCTTGAACATATCCAAGTTCTCCTGTGTGAACATTGAAACCTGGTACATGAGTATGGATGCACTGAAGCCCAATTATGTCACCTACATCTACAATGTAATTTGCCCAACACTGGCCAACATTGGCACCAACATTGGCACCGGATATGCGTCTGCGGTCACCAGATCAAGTCTACTCATCGTGAAGCTATGCTGCAGCGGATATATTTAGCTCCACTGTAGCGCATCGTAATCGTATACTTAGCGCGTATATGTAACGCTCCTAATAAATAGTTGAGAAAACATAACATAAATTTATACTAATGGCTCTGTGAGCAGTAGTCTTCGCAATTTTTTTTAAACTTCAATATTTTCAAAAACTGACTTGACAAAAAAAAATTATATAATTATCGAATCTGCTCAGAAAATTTCACGAGAATCGGTTGAGAAATTCGACCTGTAGAGGATAACATCCGGACAGACAGACAGACATTCGCTGGCTCGGTCAACTAACGTGAGAGAAATATGGTTACAATTAAATAAATAAATAAATATTGGGGACAATCTTACACCAATCGACCTAGTCCCAACCTAATTAAGCTTGTACTATGGGTACTAGACGACGATATACATACTTATATATAGATAAATACATACTTAAAATACATAGAAAACAACCAAGACCCAAGAACAAATATCCGTACTAAATGTACAAATAATGCCCTGGCCGGGATTCGAACCCGGGACCTCTAGCTTCAGAGGCAGTGTTACTTTCAACTAGGCTAAACAGGTCGTCGAAAATTAATGTTAGAAACGGGGATATTTACCATGTATTGTAATTATGATTTTGGATTTTCCTTGCAAGCACCATTTTCTCATACTCATACTCATACATATTTATTGCAAAACCATGGTTACTTAAGGTGGTAAAATTGTTATTTTCAAGGATTTAGGATTGTTTTGGAAGTCGTTCATCAGGTTGAGTATTGACACGGTTGCCGACCGAACTGTACTGCCTGCCGCTGTGCACGCTGTGTGTGCTGATACTGCTGATGCTGATGAAAGGCTCCAATTATAGTCCGAAACATGTCACAAATAGTGACTTTACAATGGAGTTTCAATTGTATTTCTTTCTTTAGTTGAGAATTGACTATCCTCGTAAGCCCTGTGTTTTTTTAATAGCTGTAGTGATATCTGCCGGATGTACTTTACCAAGTACAAACTAATATTAGTGCTTCCGACCCAGGCATGACTTTTTCGATTTTGTATAAATTCTTAGCATTTATTTTAATCAGTATGTCCATGGTTTTGAACGCATCCTTAATTTGTACTTCGTGAAGTACATTAGGCAGTTATTTATGCTATGCAGTTGAAATGTCAGATCTGAAGTTCTATTGTTAATTTGTACTTGTACAAGTACGTGGGCACTTACGAGGTTACACCTACATAGAGTAAAATAAGCGCTGGATGTATTGTAACATAACAGCTCCTTCGGATGGGGCGCCAAATACCTTCGAACTGAGACGTTCTTTGTATTTAATCCCTAGGTAAGAAATGTACTGCGCCCTGTAGCCGGGGCATAGAATACGGCTACGGTATCCTCTGCCTGTCGTAGAAGGTGACTAAAAGGGGGTCCTTGGGGTCGAAGACGGTCACAGTTGGGTGCTGTGATCGCCTTTCGTAGGTAGCAGATGGTGGGACCCACAGACTCTAGGGCGGCACTGGTGCCCGAAATGAGTTGAGGAGGACGATCTGGGGGTTTTTAGTCGGTGCAAGTCCGACATAACCATCGCACTGTCTCCGCGGTGCGGCGGTATCCATAAACCATTTTCCCTCCGAAAAAAAAGGTAAGTAATGTACTACTATTATAGAAAATTCTAAATATGCGTCAAAAACACTAGCTGTTCTTCGCAAGGAAAAAATGGAGTTGGTCCTTTTATTGCAAAACCGTTCATATTTAGCCTCCAGGTTTCTAGGTTAAATAGCTAAGTACATCGAAATGATATCTAATAAAGTTTTCTAGATGTTTAATATCGCTTTTACATTTTGTGTGAATGTGTACTCGTATTTTGTAATTAAATAATTTTTAAGAAAAAAAAAACCGACTTCAATGGGGGAGGCCGGTAAAAGATTATTATACTGAGGTGGTGCACTCTTAGATAGATATACAATAAAATAAAAATGGCTATAATGTATGTTTATAATGGTAGATGACTAAGTACCCTCAATTCCTCATGGAATCATGAAAAAACCTTGCTTGCTTGACAAACAAAACGAAGAGAACAAATTGCCAAACGTGAACTACGCGTCGTTGAAGAGTTCCGTTCTGATCATCATCAGCAGTTCCACTTCATCAAATGTCACTTTTATGAATGAAAATGCTTGATTAGTTCATGAAAATACTAAAATCACTATTTGTGTGCCTTTCACGTTTGAGGAGTTCCCTCGATTCCTAATGGATCCCATCATCAGAACTCGAGCATGACAAAAATCAATCGTGAAAATAGAACTTGCTTAACAAACACAGCTAGAAGGACAAATCGCCAAACGTGAACTTTTCGTCGTTGAAGAGTTCTGTTCTGATCATCATCAGCAGTTCCACCTCATCAAATGTCACATTTTTGTATGATAATGCTCGATTTGTTGATAAAAACACAAAAATCACTATATGTTTGCCTTTAGGATTTGAGGAGTTCCCTCAATTCCTCATGGATCCCATCATCAAAAATCGAGCATGACAAAAATTAATCGTGAAAATAGAACTTGCTTAACAAACGCAGCTAGGAGGACAAATCGCCAAACGTGAACTTTTCGTCGTTGAAGAGTTCTGTTCTGATCATCATCAGCAGTTCCTCTTCATCAAATGTCACATTTTTGTATGAAAATGCTCGATTTGTTGATAAAAACACAAAAATCACTATATGTTTGCCTTTAAGATTTGAGGATTTCCCTCAATTCCTCATGGATCCCATTATCAAAAATCGAGCATGACAAAAATTAATCGTGAAAATAGAACTTGCTTAACAAACACAGCTAGGAGGACAAATCGCCAAACGTGAACTTTTTGTCGTTGAAGAGTTCTGTTCTGATCATCATCAGCAGTTCCACTTCATCCAATGTCACATTTTTGGATGAAAATGCTTGACTTGTTGATAAAAACACAAAAATTACTATATGTTTGCCTTGAAGATTTGAGGAGTTCCCTCAATTTCTCATGGATCCCATCATCAGAACTGCGTTTTGACAAAAACGGGACCAACTTGGATATATATACTTACAATCAAAAAAAGAATTTTCCAAATCGGTTAAGAAATGACGGAGTTATGGACTAACAAACATTAAAAAAAAAACATACAACCGAATTGATAACCTCCTCTTTTGAAATTTTGAAGTCGGTTAAAAATAATAGTTAATTTATGAGTTACAAAGGAAAATAAGGGGTGCTCGATACCGGCCAAGGCCATAACCCTTTCTGATCGAGTTGCCGTAAACACGAGATGCCAATGGGGGCGATATATCTAGACATGAGCTTTGCCTAAAAAACTGTTGACCCTAAACGAAAGATGCTGATGAAGCAGTACGAGTATGCCTGAAATGTGAAATTTACTAAGAAGCAGTATAGCACTTAGACATTTACATGTGTAGGCATTCAACCACCTAGGCATTTGACTACTTAGGCATTTTGCTTTGTAGGTGTCCACTTTAGACAAACTGCTTCCACATTTGAGGCATACTGCTTTATCGGCATCTTTCTTTTAAGGTTAATAGCTTTTTAGGCAAAGCTCATGTTTAGGTAAGTAGCCCCCATTGGCATCTCGCGTTTAAGGCAACTCGAACAAAAAGGGCCATAACTTCGAAGAACACTAATTGAGACTTCAAAGCTAATCGCCTGATTTATTTGCATGTGCCACGATTCCGTCTTCCCTATCATCTATTAGGGGGATATCCTTATGACATGAATACGAACTTGCGATGCTCGTGAACGTCCTGAAATAGCAAGCAGCCTTAGGCTACGGTGTGCTTACCATCAGACAAGCCATATATTTGTTTCGAACCGTCGTTGTACCTGAAAAATAGGCTGCTCGAGCCTGTGTCTTTGCAATAGCCGCTGAAATTAACATCAGCCTGCTGAGCTGAGCACTGCCCGTGTTTCATTGATGACTTGATGAAAGATCAACTTTACCAATAGACAATTGATAACATTTAATTTTTTTAAGCAATTAACCCTTTGAACGCTTTCATATTTGAATGAAGTGATCACTCTCACGCCAACCACTGTTGCGTTATCAAAAATTGATGTAACATTAAAACCAATTAAAACAAAAACAATTTATAATAGATATTATTCGACTACCTGTCTGTTAACGACGGCCTGTTTAGCCTAGTTGGTAGTGACTCTGCCTCCGAAGCTAGAGGTCCTGGGTTCGAATCCCGGCCAGGGCATTTATTTGTGCATTTATCACGGATATTTGTTCTTGGGTCTTGGATGTTTTCTATGTATTTAAGTATGTATTTATCTATATAAGTATGTATATCGTCGTCTAGTACCCATAGTACAAGCTTTGCTTAGTTTGGGACTAGGTCGATTTGTGTAAGATTGTCCCCCATTATTTATTTATTCATGATCAAAGTACACCCTCACTCAGACCACTTTTAGTGGTTGTTGGCGTGGTGGACACGATAACACACGACCACTTTATAGGTTCTTGGCGTTTTGCAAATAGAGATTAAAAATGATATTATCACATTTTTAAATTCATATAAAAAAATCAATTTCGAAAGTTTCTCATTCTAAAAGAGAGTAAGTGACAAGTAAGGCGGCTCCATTACTAAAGCAAGTGTACTACTGTTCTTTTTGTTCACTGTGACTGCCACAATTTAGCCTTGTGACGTCATATAGACAATAGTAGGCTTTCTTATTTTCGTGAATATCTTGAAAACTAATATTTGTCGGCCTGTTTAGCCTAGTTGGTAGTGCCATTGCCTCCGAAGCTAGAGGTCCCGGGTTCGATTCCCGGTAAGGGCATTTGTTTCTGTGGTGAGCAGAGACATTTGTTCCTGAGACTTGGATGTTTTCTATGTATTTAAGTATATATCTATTAAATATATCGTCGTCTAGTACCCATAACACAAGCCTTGTTGAGCTTACTATGGGACTAGTTCGATTTGTGTAAAAATGTCCCCTAATATTTAAATATATCTTGTTAACAAATTAATTTCATACTACTTAAACATTTGAAATGTTGTCGTTTCGATTTTTTCCTTGCGAAAGAGGCATGCAAAGGGTTAAAAATAAATACAACAATTTATATTAAATAGGTATATATTAAATTTAATTGCACCCATAACATCGAGGGGCGGTCACCCGCTTAAGCTACCATTATTGTCAAATATATTCAAGGCCTCTTACATATTGTTTGACAGGAATTTGTAAAGTGACAGACTACAAGAGTGTCAACATAAGTTGTTTGACGATGTTACTGCTAAAGAGTTATAAGGTAAATGGCCCAGTGCTCGACAAACTAATACATGGCACTTTCAATCTTATATCAATAGGTGCCATCTATTGGTCATTAAGGTGTCACGCACTGATACCTTTACCTTAACGTATCTAAAATTAGCTCGTCATAGCTATAAAGTTCTTTTTAATTTTTAAAAGATTAAAAATCTATACGAACATGCTGTATATATAAAAGCTGCTAATCACAAGAACAAATGTACAGAAGAGTAACTTCGTACAAACTCGCCTTAGTCACACGGAATGCCAGGGTTGGCACTCGATAAAATTAAATTATGATAGCATTGTGAGCTAAAGTCATAAATGCGCATGATTTACAATCTCATTATTGAACTGAAGTAGTAAAATAATTGCAGCGGAGATTAATGTCAATCTATATAGAACAGTGATTTCTCATAAATAATTAACACTTTGAAACGAAAATACAGCATTTATGAGTTAAGGAAATATACCAAATTATCATTATAAATAGAGCTTTTAAAAACCTGCATTTATACAGTTTTTTTATAGTTGATTAAGTACTTAAATGATTTGACACTCGAGTAGGAATAAAAGTCTTTGGCTCAGAACAAGAAAGAAGGTTTGATCTCGCATCTCTTAGCACCATCTGGACGACGTAGATAAAAACAAATGATTCATAAATTATTTAAAAATAAATCAACAATATCAATAAAATAAACAAAAGAATTAATAAACTGAGGCATCAGAATGCTGTCCCTATATAGTTAATTACCGAATCTTTCAGCGTCAGTTTTATAAATAAAATAATGAAAGAAAACATTATAAAGCCTCAATTCGAGCCTTTAGGCTTAGAAGATATTTTTAGAACATATTCAAGACCTCTAAAGCTTTTTCAAATCACGCCACCTATACAATTATATTTGTAGACGAAATTGTAATATTTTAATATCCATATAAAAATCCGTATAAGAATATTTTTACAAAGATATGTTATAAGTAGGTATTGAAAATATATTTCTCATGTATGTACGTATATGGATGTAGGTAAAAGCAGGACGGAGCTCAACTATATGACTGCTACACACCAAATTATTGGAACCCTATAAGTATGACAGATATATTTCTAGGTAACTTCTGCAATTAACAATATTACAAGTGGAAACTAAGGAAAATACGGCTATTATAACTTTCACAAAAATATTGAGTGGTGTGTAGGAGACATCTCTATTTTATATCGTAGGATTTGTTATGGTAACTATTTGTTTCGAGACCCGTTTTTACAATGAGTGCCAACCCTAAGTTATTTTAATAGGTACTCATAAACCATAACCTAGGGTTGGCGCTAAAGTATCTTTTAACAATTACATTATTAATTTAAGAAGCCTACAACATGTTATACTTAAAATCATTTGAACTGACCGAGTTGTATCAAATTAGTCCGTTCAAAAAACGACTTTACGGTCCAAGCAAGAAGATTCAAAATCTAATGGCAGTTTTTTAATGTCGGACAGTTTAAATAATTTCAACTATACTAGAGTAACGTTACACGCAATTAAGTAGCATAGAAAATTTACATCGATTTTTCACATAAATACACCTTGTACTTCCCAACGGCATGCCTACGTAGAACAATGATTTAATCATAATTAATTTAAACCTTATTATAAACTTAAAATAACATAGGCATAAAATCTAACAAAAAATAAGAATTAATAGAAGGTACTTTTTTAGGAATTAAAATTTTAGAACTCAACAAAATTCATAGTTAAAATAGCCCTCTGCTAACCCTACGCTTAGCGATAAAAATCCTATTATGTACACATATCAATTAATTAAAGTATTAAGAAAACGAAAATAAAAGTTTTTTTAGAAAGAAAGTATCAACAACCCTAGAATTATTGAGACACAGTGTACCATCGCCAACACATATAACTGACCATTTGTGCACTTTATGCACATTGTAATAAGGGTCATGAGTGGTTGGTTACCTGTGTTGGCGTTTGTACAAGTTAGTCGGAATACATTTTAAAGTTCTGATTATAACAAGATTTCGGAGACAACAATACAGAAACGAGAATAATTACATCTAGACGACAATTTTCAATATTATTTACAACCAAATTTACACGTTATGTAGCTACATTACTTTACAATAAACATTACAACTCAATGCAATGCAGTCGCAAAAAAATCATTCCGATATAAAAATGTATAAATCAGTCACACGGTTCTATATTTTTTGTGTTTTTGCTATGTTTATTTCATTAAATTAATCTTGAATGAGTCTAGCGACACCTAAAATGGGATTTAATTATGAAAAATATATACTTAGTTACAAAATCCCAGCAGCTACTCGGACACCCAAACAAATGAATTATCTACAGCAGCCTTTACATCGTAAATCAGTACGTATTGTTATGTAAATAGAGTACATTTTCGAGACACATGGCAGTGATTGTGTGAGCTAGCGACTTCTGCCGCCGAATTTGAGATCACTTTGCGGCCAGAACTCGCGGATATGTTGAAAACCTGTGAATTGACTTTTTGCAAAAGGCCAAAGGTAGAAAAGGTCGCCAAAATTAGGCCATTACAACTACTAATGTGCCAATAGTTTGACTCTTGTACGCGAAGCTGAGTGCAATACCTACATGTTACAATTACATTACTTTGCCAAACGAAATAAAACTATGTAAGGTACAATACCAATGTCACTAATCCATTTCAATAGACGTGGACAATAGGTCACAATTAGAACTCGAGGATTCAAAGTTTACCACACCTATGGGTCCCCAGCACATAACCCCTCACGCACAGAATCATACACGTATCCAAAATAGATTATTTCAATTTTTATACAGATTTGGTGCTTTTAAAACGGCAAACGCCTCAGAACAGTCAGTCTCAGTTGCAGTTGAAGTCACCGATAGGCTATCCCTTCGATTGAGAATGTAAGCACCAGTCTAAAAAAGCCTTAAGGAAATACTTGACACGTATATCGCTCATCTTTATTATCATGTATTAAGATTATGTGTCAGGTATTTGAGCCAGTGCCAGCACATGAATGGTTACCATATAGACTCCGCAATGTTTGGGATATTTTTTCAGTACAATATATTAATTTCAGACAGTGGTGGAACCAGGAATTTTGTTTAGGGGGGGCTTGACTCGGCTTCGCACCGTTTGAGAGCCGCGGAGGTTACAAATTTCGAAATTTTTATACTCTGCGATGATTTTGGAGGGGTCTGGAGTTAACTACCCTCCCCCTGGATCCACTACTGATTTCAAACGTATTAATTATCTGAAATAGGTATATTACATATAAACTTCTTTCAGCTGTCATAACAAGAAATATTTTTAATGAAATCTGTATAACATTTTCTGGACAGGCAGTCTACCTTGGCCTTCGCAGAGTCTACTGCGGGTTGACTTAAACTATCCGTGTACAATAAACAATATAAATCACATAATAATTTCGCTAACTATCCTTAATGTAGGTCACTTTAAAGAGTTAATGTACGATATCACACAGAGCTCCCGGCGCCTCGATCTGAAACAAAACAAAAGAAAATTAAAATATGATACGTACGTCTATAAACTCAACTGAGGTTTCCGCTGGTGAATCATGTACTACTTTAATATCATATATTTTGGCCAAAAAAAAAAAAAACCCTATATTCCCACAAGTAAATTTTTGTCAAAAAACACTGACTCCTAACTTTGCCAGACCCCATCCTCTTGGTAATTTGAGTACCTTATTTTTTGCCTTACCCCATCCTCTTGGTTCATAATTTGAGGAGTTCCTACGATTTTTCCAAGATCCCATCATCCGATCCAGACTTGGTGACAATGGGACCAACTAGAAAACACACCCTTTCAAACAAAAAAATATTTTTTAAATCTGTCCACTAGTCTCCGAGTAATCGGTGAACATATATAAAAAAAGCTGACGAATTGAGAACCTCCTCCTTTTTTGAAGTTGGTTAAAAAGGGGGAGGCAGAGCACAGCAGCAGCAAATTAATTTCAGTGCCACTTGTAGTCATTGTAGGTTTATAGATGAGGAAAATGTGATATTTCAGTAATTCTTAAAGGGTCGGCAACGCGCATGTGACACCCCTAGGAGTTGCAGGCGTCCATACGCTGCGGTGACCGCTTACCATCAGGCGGGCCGTGCGCTTGTTTGCCACTGACGTGATATATAAAAAAAACAGACAGCTAGGCCATTGCCCGCAACACACTTCAAACTGGTTCCCATAGTTGACTCTTACTATCGTCTAAGGGAAGAAAGGGATCGGTGCCATTCTAACCCGGTACCACACTCAGTCCACCGCGCGGGGATCTATATGTGGAGTTCTGATCTTTGATGTTCCAAAGATTTCCTCATTTCATCAGTCGTATCGTGCGCATAAGCAGTGCATTACTGCATTCGTATCGCCCCGCTTCCGCGCATCCCGCGACAGTCAAAAAGCACTCATTTAAATGTAGGGGCGCAGTACAGACTCGATTGACAGTTGACACTGACAGTTTTCTCATATCGTAGTTATCATACATACCTACCGAAAAATCAAGAACACATTCAACCATCTAACAATTAACTACATTCAACAATCCTTTTTTTCTGTTTCTTTTTCATTCATTCTGTTCAGTTCTCAAACCAACAAACCAAGGAAACGTTCACTCACGAGGCTTGACTTTGAAATTCTTTTTGAATTTTACTATCACCAGGCTTCTGCAATGAAATAGCTGCTGTAGGCACTGAAATTCCTGGGGCAACCTTACAAACGCTATCCGTTGAGGCAGTTGTCAACCCAAGCTAACTTACTGAGTTATACTCGAATAGAGCTCAGAAGGATCCTAACATAATACCACTGACACTGGGTAACACACCAGCACAAGCCACGAAAAGTACTGGCAGGCTAGAGGGATATCGAAGGTAAAAATAGTAAAATCTTAACAGCGCGATTCAAAAATCGACGCGAACGGTAGTGTCATCTAGCGGCAGATTCGACCAACACTGACACAAAATACTGGCCAGAGGTCGTAATCCCAGGAAAAATCGTAGCAACGCGTTTTAGGAATCGACGCGGACGGTAGAGTGTCATCTAGCGGCAGATTCGACCAACACTGACACAAAATACTGGCCAGAGGTCGTAATCCCAGGAAAAATCATAGCAGCGCGTTTTAGGAATCGACGCGGACGGTAGAGTGTCATCTAGCGGCAGATTCGACCAACACTGACCCTTAATACTGGCATTATCCTAGGAAAAATCGTATCAGCGCGATTCAGGAATCGCAGACGGTACAGCGTCATCTAGCCGCAATTTTTTATTTAAACAAACCACACATCATTCAAAAAAAAATTATGTCAGAAAATAGACGTATAGTTACCTAAATGTATGCTAAAACAATACGTACCGCTCACGCACATTTACAAAGTACCCATTTTTAACTTTTTAAAGACCCTATTTTACTTGTAAACAAAAAAACCAGCCAATTGCGAGTTGGACTCGCGCACCGAGGGTTCCGTAAAAAAATGTTTATTATATGATGTAACTAAAAATATACGGTTTTCGCATTTTTTCCTTTACCTGTGCTATAAGACGTTTGCTTCGTACCAAATTTTAAGATTCTGAGTTCACGGGAAGTACCATGTAGGTCTTGATTCCGTTGAGAGTGTCGAAAATTTGCGGAAATTTGCGGCATAAACGGCTGTATCTTTTGATTGCATTGGCTTAGAAGTTTGATTTTTTCACAGCTCTAAGGGACAGTAGTAAGTGAGTATTTGATATATTTATTCCAGCTTAATACGCGTTCCTGAGAAAAAGGGTCTTAACAGACAGACAGACGGACGGACGAAAGTGATTCTATAAGGGTCCCATTTTTCCTTCCGAGGTACGGAACACTAAAAACAAACAAGTACCTACTGATTTAGTACCTAAACATTTGACCTGATGTTGTGTGAAAAATGCTGAGCGGCTGAACAATTACAATTGTGGCCCCTATTTCACCAACTTGACAGTTGTTATGATAATGACAATTCGATTTATATTGCTGAGTCGACAGGTCATCGACCCAGTGATTTAATGTACCTATCGAATTTTCTTGTACAGGTGTCATCATCATCATTAATTTAAAAGCCTTGTTCTTGTCGGTGGAGTAGGCTGCGGTGACCGATTACCATCAGGCAGGCGGTACGCTTGTTTGCCACCGACATGAAATAAAATATTTTATTTTATTTATTTATTTACTTTATTGCACAAAATATAATCGTACAAATGGCGGGCTTAATGCCAAATGGCATTCTCTACCAGCCAACCATTGGCCTAAACAGAGTTTATGAAAGGTGAAAAGAAAAAAGTTTGATAATTATACTAAGAAAATGCGAAGACAAAATCAATATAAACACTGTAAATAAACATACATAAATACAAATTATTCATATAAGTTACATACATACAAGAATAGATATACTACTTCATATTAAATACATACTATAATTATAGGGATGGATTCTAGTCGAATTCTTGTTTAAGCATATGCTTACGCAGCATTCGCTTGAAAGTAAACTTGCTTGGGGCTTGTCTAATCTCGAGAGGGAGTGAATTCCAGAGACGGCTTGCCTGTATGGCGAAAGAATGAGTCATGAATCTAGTGCGATGGAAAGGTATTGATAATTTGAGAACACGGGAGGTTTATTTTAATAAAACCCGCCATTCCGTTGTTCCTTGTGCTACATCTTTGAGTTCCTGATACGCCATAACATTTACCTTCTCCTTAGCTTGATCTATAAACGCACGTCTCGGTCCTTCCAGCCTCCTCTTCCCTTTATTTTGCATTTTATTACAGTTTTTATGTAATTGTCCTGTCGTATCAGGTGCCCCAACATATTCCCTCTTCTATTTTCTATCGTTTTCTCTCCTATCAAATCTAATACGACTTTGACGACCTGTTTAGCCTAGTTGGTAGTGACTCTGCCTCCGAAGCTAGAGGTCCCGGGTTCGAATCCCGGCCAGGGCATTTATTTGTGCATTTTTCACGGATATTTGTTCTTGGGTCTTAGATGTTTTCTATGTATTTAAGTATGTATTTATCTATATAAGTATGTATATCGTCGTCTAGTACCCATAGTACAAGCTTTGCTTAGTTTGGGACTAGGTCGATTTGTGTAAGATTGTCCCCCCCAATATAAAAAAAAAATACTCGTTTGTTTTTCTTTCAATCCAATTAATTCCAATTAATTTCAAACGCACTCAGTCTATCTTTGTCTCTTTGAGTTAACGTCCACGTCTTGCATCCATACAACGCTGTACTCCAAATATATACGTAGGTCATAATAAAAAGTTTTATAATGTCGCGGGAAATCTTTGATTTTAAAATTTGTTTTTTGGCATTGTGCGCTTGAGAATTGTCAAGTCGGGGCGATAGGGGCCCGGTAGACTCTACCACTACTTTCTTTGTAAGTCTGTAGGTATGTGGTGCTCCCGAGGATGCGCAATGTCAGGAGTGGCTTACTACCGTGACGTCATCGCGCCGCGCAAAGTACATGCGGCCGCCGGCTCACACGTCGTGTGACTATTCAATGGTTGCGGCGCAGCGTTACGGATCGCACGCGCACGCTGCTGTACCGCTGTACGATCATAAAATAATCCGTTTCGTGTTAAATAATAATGTCAAAACCACAGCATTATTGTATTGCAGCAGGTTGCACCAATAATAATAAAAACCTCCCAAGAGAAAAACAAGTTTACCACGACAGTTATCACTAAAAAAACTGACAGTCATTGAGTTTGGTATTCACCAACGGTTGACATAAAAGAAAACGAAAATGAAAACGTTAGTTCTAAGAAACCTCTTTTTATTTTTTAGGCACGTTTGGCATACCTTAACGGGGGATTTGTTAACAGAGAAGCTTCTGTACTTGTACTATTATTTATTCTGTAGAAATGTTGAGAATGACGGACAGTCAGCATCAAAAGTAGCAACGTATATGAAGACGACAAAAGCTGTTAGTCCCTTATAATAAAGACTTTTAAACTTTTCAAATGCGTAACCACTTTTGATGGTGACTGGACCTGCATTTGTTTCTAGCTGTCATGCCAACGAATCCTCAAATCAAAAGAGGGTCGGCAGCGCGCTTGTATTGTTCTGGAGTTGCAAGCGTCCATAGGCTACGGTGACAGCTTGTCGTCGGGGTTCAAACAGTAGTTTTTCAGAGAAGGTTAGTGTAGTAGTTAGGCTTGAAGTTGGAAAGACAAACGGCAGTTAGCCAATTATCAATTAGAATTAGGACGTGGTATTAAAGACCACATACCGAAAGGAAATGAGGGCACAAAAATAAAGATCACGTAGATTCAGATATTTTTAGAACTTTTTCTCGCTTATTAGCAGAGACAGGAATTATGGTGGCATTTTTGAACTCTCATAGTGACTTCTCATTCATTCGACTTCGTCATATCGATATACATATAATATGATACTAGATTTTCTATTTATATATATTATTTCTGTTACTGCTAACAAGTGCTTTGTCGGCTTATTCTTAATAATTATATTCTTACTTATAAGATGTTTTCTTCTTGTTTCAAACAGATGTCAAAAATGAAACAATTTCATAGAATCTCGTTACATATCATGGACCCGGGTATGTCCTAAAACTACGACCAAGACCACTGGAGGATAATACCAGTATAATGTGCAGAAACGCATACCGCGCCAGTCAGGAAGCTCACAAATAAATGTAAGCGAGCAGTAAAGAATCGGTACTGACTCGACTGTCAGTTGACACTGACAGCTTTCAGCGTCGACTGTCAGCGAGTCACCTAAGTACAAGCTGCCACCAAGAAGTATCGAAAAAACCGACTCCAAACTCCATCTATAAGCAAGACTAATTAATAAAAAAATATAAAAATCCGACTGCGTTTCTGTGTAATTTGGGATTTGGTGGCAAAAATCCGCTATTTTGTTTTTTTTTTACATTTTGATATACCCAATGTCACTCTCACAGTAAATACGAATCTAACGACACCTCTCAAGCTAAAACCCATCGAGCCGTTCAGGCTGCAGAGCGTGCCAAACAATTATACATACAAACATACATACTCTCGAAAAACATAACCCTCATTATATATATAAGTATATGATATAAATGTATTTTGGTTAAATAAATGATTTTATTTATTTATTTAATCTGGCACAGTCGGGTAACAAATTCATGTGCTACTTTAAAAGCAACACACAACAACACGTACTTTACAATGTGCTTGACAATGATCGGATAGCGTCTAACGCGGCGGCTGTAGAATTCAATCCCATCACTTTAAAAATACTAAAATGGCTATGAGTATATGCATATAAAATGCTAAATAGCACCCTTGATTTCTCCAGGATCCCACCATCCGATCCTGACTATGACTATGGGACCAACAAGAAAGCATACCCTTTCACATAAATATTATGCGACAATTTTTACACAAATCGAACTAGTCCCATAGTACGCTCAATAATGCTTGTGTTATGGGTACTAGACGACGATATATTTAATAGATATATACTTAAATACATAGAAAACATCCAAGTCTCAGGAATAAATGTCTCTGCTCACCACAGAAACAAATGCCCTTACCGGGATTTGAACCCGGGACCTCTAGCTTCGGAGGCAGTGACACTACCAACTAGGCTAAACAAGGATTTTCGAATCTAAGTCTCAGAGTAATCAGTGAAGATACATAAAAAACTGCGACAAATTGAGAACTTCCTCGATTTTTGGAGTCGGTTATAAAAAAAATCAGGATCTCAACGAACTGAGCAGGCGACATAAGTGCGCGTACTTCTTGGAAAAGCGTACCAGGGAATAATTGCTAACCACCTCCCCACAGACAATGACGACGAAGTACTTCGCGATCGCTCGCGATTCCTCTCCGCGATCTTTCTTTCGAGTTTTTTCAACTTCTTAAGAAGATATTCGTCGGAATTCCTCTTCCGCTTTGGCATAATGGTTTTTTTTTATATTAAATGATAATTATTGTTAATGAAGCTTGTGACGCCTTCGTACGGAAAAAAGAATGAGTTGACAGGTCACAGATACTAAAACGCGGCAAATGAGCGGGACAGTTCGGCATAAAAAAAAAATCTGCTCCAATGCTTTTTTTAAAAATCCGTGACGCCAGCGGGATGGAAAAGGGGTGACTACACAAGTGATCATCGAAGGTCTGTGTCTTCATATAATGATGATCGAACATCACTTACAGGTAAGTTTGTTTGATCATTCATTCAGGAAGTCGCCTAGGGCTATCTAATCCGAGTCACCTAGCCCTCGTTTTCCACCAGTACCCAAACAGGTCAGACATAATAAAAACCGCTCACCAAAATCTCAGCGAAACTGTGCCGCTTGCATAACTGCGGAAGCGTCGCGACCGACTTTCACACTTATGCAACCCGAAAACTTATGCAAGACCCAGAGACCCAATGTCCCACTGCGTTATGTCAGTGCTAAACTTGACTGTTAGAAAGTGGCGCGCGGGAAATGTCAATAATTGACCAGTGACATACATTTTTAAAGACTTTGATTGTTTGGAAGCACCGGTCCATCGATGGGTAGATGATAGATCTCGGGTCACTCCTGATTAAGACACAGAGAAAAGCAGACTCGCAGTATTAAGCCAGGTGATTTTACATATAGTTGTCTCGTTAAATCCTTATGGTGCACCAAAATGAGTTAGAATGCGACAGATAGTACGATCATTTTCGGCTGTTAATAATTGTCTCCATTTGAAAGCACACCAGGATGTTAAATCCGATATAAACTTTACACACAACAACGTCAGTTCAGTACAATTTTCAGTTATGAAGGCGGAGACACTGACTGGTGAAGACCTGTCAGACGTCACTTGTCTGTCTCTCTCAAACTTTTTGATTTGTGCATTAGTGAGAATAGATCAGATGTACAGAAATCGTTCAACTTAAATGAGCGGATCTGCTTTACTCTGATATCTGTGGTCCATCAGCTCGACGGATAGATGACAGATCTCGGGTCACTTCTGGATAAGATAAGCTCAAGACCGGAACGAATGGCGTACTCGAAGAGAGGCCTATGCTCAGTAGGCGTATGATGATTGCCATTTTATCACTTATCGTCGTGGTTAAGACGCCCGTCACTCTTGCACTCGCATACTTGTCAGAACGTGACGAATGTCTTATCCACGACGATAAGTGATAAAATGGCAGCCATCACAGGCCCGTAGTTGACGAGCACGGCTAAAATGATGATGGCGATTGGTCTTATCTATTTGCAAATGAGTATAATTAATAAATATAAAAATTGGAGGAAAATCTTACACATATCGACCTAGTCCCAAACTAAGCAAAGCTTGTACTATGGGTTCTAGACGACTATATACATACTTATATAGATAAATACATACTTAAATACATAGAGAACATCCAAGACCCAAGAACAAAATCCGTGCTAAATGCACAAATAATGCCCTGGCCGGGATTCGAACCCGGGACCTCTAGCTTCGGAGGCAGTGTCACTACCAACTAGGCTAAACAGGCCGACGAATTCTGTCAAAGAATATTTTTTTGTACAAGCTTTTATTAAAGTTCCCAACCGGAGTGAAAAATTGAAAAACTGATCACCCCGGGCCGGATTTGAACCCACGACCTCTGGAATCCGTCCATCGCTCTTTCCAACTGAGCTACCGTGGGTATTGATCGAGGCGACGAATCCTTCAATCAGTTCACTCTTCTAATTAATCTTTTATTGCCTACTTAACCTTTTTTCCACAGTTATCTTGTTGAATCGGTTATAATGAGCCAAAACACGGTGGATTTATCTGCGCTGCCATGGCCACCTCCTGGCTCCATCATCAGATCAGCTCGGTGGTGCCATAATATTGCATTGTCACTGAACTTACATAAGTATGCCAAATTTCAGCTCAACCGGTTGAGGATAACTGGTTTAAATTCAGTTGCAAGTTTTGACCAACAAATACAGACAGACAAACTAAAAGGGAAAGTTAAATAAAATCTGATAGCTTTTGGACCGTGGAGTCAGGATGCCCATACACTATTCAAAAGTTTTGAAAATAGGCTTTTAGAAACCTCAGATAACCCTAGCGTTGGCTCATTCCTCAGACAAAGAATAGGCATCGCCATTCAACAGGGGAATGCAGCCTTATGGGCACAGTTCCGCAGGGAGCTGACTTGGGGGATCGATGTCTTCAAGGAAAGAGTGAATAGGCATCTTATGGGTGAGCGTGTTCCATCTTAGACTTTGTCTTAACTTTCCATCAGGTTAGACTAAGGTCAAACGTAATCCCATTAATAATAAAAAATAAAAATAAATAAAAAACATAGACACGTTTTAGTAGGTATGTAGTGTAGTTTAGTTTTAATTTTATTTATTTATATTTAGTTCTTAGTTTGTTACTAATTATTATTTTTTGTTAGTTATTAATTTATATTAAGTTATTAAATAATAAAAGGGACAAAGAGACCTAAGACCTCATCCGGGTAGCTATACTAGTTATATCCTATAGTATCGGGTAGCTATTCTCGAGTTTATACAGGATGGGCCCTGTAACAGGAGCAAAAAATTAAACGATGGACTATTGGGCGGGCCAGCAATTTTTTCCAGGTGGTCTCAGTCGAATCGAAAATCGCTCATTCTCATTAGTTTATTTTAAAAACAGAAGAAAGTAAGGGTACATTTGAAATATATATGTACCTAACTAAACATATATCTTATATTAAAAAAAGACTAAAAAGTTTGCGATATAGTTCATATAATGCTGGTGGCGTGAAATTTCGGGGTATTATACTTTTTAACAATCTAAGAGGATGTATCTGTCAGTTAGATCAATCATCGAAATAAAATCAAATGGTTTCCCTTGAATAAGAAAGTATTCTTCAAAGGAACGAATTATTCACATGATCATGCCAGAAACATATATTGTACTTTGTGCCAGAAACTCTTCAGTGTTTATCTAATTGCATGTTTCCGAATAGGAAAATTACCACAAAAAATGAGTTTATAGTTTCGGCTAAGACCTTCATAATTATTTACAAGTGGTATTGCTTTTACTTAATTTTTGGCATGTGTGAAATATTGACAAACACGACCATTAAAATTCTAACCAACATATCGTTTGAATATTCGCAACGGTTTCCAGTTTACAAGTTCCTTGCCTATGTACGAGTATAAATAACAGACTATCGTTCACTTCTAATTAGTATTGTGTTTAAATGTTCTGAAAACGTATTCCTCTATCCATATTACTCCCGGAAGCTGCGAGTAGCGCATGCTAGAGGTCATTAAACCTGAATTGCAGAGTACGATACTTATATTCCACCGCAACTATGTTAGAATTACTGATAGGAGTGTTTTAGGGACTACTTTCCATTCAAAGGTTTTTAGGCGACATCACTAAATTACAAATTATTTTTATGGTTTTATGTAGTCCATCGTATTCATAATCATGTAGTTCCCGCAAATTAAACAATTTATTTATTTTTTCATAATAAAATAACCTATAAAATAAGCAAACTTAAAGATAAAAAATTTGTCCCAAATCGCCATCAGCGGGTAGAGTGTCCAAAAGGCTGGCCGCATTGCCACGCTGGATGGCAATGCTTATTCTTTGTACGAAATATTGGCCAGCCCTCTGGTCACCGGTGGTTTCTATTTTTTTATTTTATTTAATGTGATTAAATCGTTTGAGCAACGCTTTGAAGCACTCAATGGTAGGTCGGTGGCATTTATTCGCGGCGTATTTGCCTATTCTAAGCGGTGTCTATATTTTGAATGTGTCAAAGCAGTTTATAAAAAACATGCTGCTAAATCAATTAAATCATATGAGTACATATGTTCTAGTGGAATTATTTTCCTTTTGGGAGGATAATTCTTTATTCTTTTTTTTTATTTTTTTCTCGCAATCGAAGTGAAAAGTAAAGTGATGCTCGCTAGATGCTGGCCAAGAGCAATCCCATTTTTAATAAATTAAAAAAATGTATAACTCTGGTCTAAAAGCTCACTTTATTCCTTGCTTCTTTCGGTAAAATAACCATCTCGTGGTATGGCTTATTAACCCGACCACCAAAAAAGACCGACTTCAAAAAAGGAGGAGGTTCTCAATTCGTCGGAATATTTTTTTTTGTATTTTCACCGATTACTTTGTATTGTTTTATTGTGTTTATTCTAAGATTTGTAAATAAGTACGTTTACATATAAAAATATAGTTGCAAGACTCATCAGTCATCATATAATAACATATACTTAACTGATATAATTTTTAATACGAAAGTACGGTAATAAAAGACCAAGATCTTTGTCACGTGTGTCATTTCAATAAGCCCATGCTTTCTTCCATTTCTAAGCTTATCGCCGCCACTATCACGGTGCATCAGATGCGCCGACGCAGGGTGCAACGGCCCGGTTCGGGGGTCAATGAACTCGCTGTGTGATTTTTTTTCCTATGCGCGTACAGCTCACGCGAGTTCTATGACCTTGGCGCTTTGAGGTTAGAAGTATTTTTGCTTCTAATATGGTATAAGTAAAGCTATTTGTAGGCTATCGATCATGACAAGGTCATTTATTGATAGAATTGGGTTTTGCTTTGCGGAATTTCATTTCTAAAGCGGAAAACTATTCTTTAGCGGAAGAGTAAAAAATATTCTACTACATTTTTTCCGTTGCATTAAAATAGTTATTTGTTCAACAAGAGAGCAAAGTAAATTTTTGCTGCGAGTGTTGATGTTGTGTCCCGAGCAAGCGAAAGATTGATTCAAAATTAGAGAGCGTAGCGAGGGACTCAAAGACACGAGATGCAAATATCTTTGCTCTCGTGTGATACATACAACTCTTCACCTCAGCGGCGAGAACATATAATGCAAAGGAATAGTGATAGAGAGAATGAAGTTACATAAACTAACCTACGATATGAAAAATTAAAAAGTTTGTTATTTTCACGCTCGCAGCAAAATTGCATTTTGCTCACTGGTTTCACGCAACAAAGTCGCCATTTTCGAGCCGCTGAGGTGAAAATAATTTATTTAGTTTCCGGTAGTCCCATAGGGAGTCAGCGCAAATTTGCCGTTATTTTATTTATGCATTCGGCTTTCTAACCAGTCTACAAATTAGGACGTTCACAATTCAGTTCTTTTTTTAATCTTTGTTACTTCAGAACTTCATTATTTAAGACCTATTTGGATTTTTTTTGTGAGGAATTACCTCCAAGTCGGTTTCATATAATTTAGGTGAACATCTGATGAAGAGATTCATTACGATTAGGAATTGAAGTCGATTTATAAGACGTTTTTTCATTTTCATTAATAAAATGACTAATTGCGCCGTCGTAGAATTAAAAACACCGAATGAATGCCATAGTGCGTACGCGCATCGTAATGTCAACGCATCCTCGAGCTATGAATGATCGGAGAAGGCACTGACGTAATCACAAATTACGAAATCATTACTGATAACCAGTGTTGTTTATGAATGAATACAGATCACAAGTAAAATGGTAACTGTTTCAAATCATACAGACAGTACCATAAATATGTATACACTTTTCGATCTTATCTGTAAACAATGAAATGCTCAAATGTATACATTTTTATGATGACATAAACTCAGTCGATGCTCGAATACATGATAGCTAAAGATAGCGCTCTAAATCTTCACTTTGAATGATAAATCGTTATGAGTCAGAGCACTGAAATAATCGATTTTCAACCGCCTTCATAAAAGGAGGACATTCTCGGTTCGGTTTTTTTTTCATGTTTGCTGCCTCAAAACACCGTCTTTTATAAACCGAATCGGATTCTTTTTGACATGAGATACAGTCGTGCTATTTAATTTGGGACCCATTGAATTCCCATACAGTTTGACATGAGTGTCAACCTTAAGAGAATCCTACACGTGTGGATACACTAGCCCCGTCACATCTCCACGGAACCTCCACGAGGGCGGCGGCTGCAGCGGAGGCGGCCGAACGTGTTAAAATCGGCAAATACAGCGATCTCGGCGCCGAATACTTGTTCACCCCTTTCGGCGTCGAGACTCTCGGTCCGTGGGGTCCTGGGGCTTTAAGCCTCTTCAACGAATTGTCGAAGAGGCTTATTGATGCCACAGGTGACCGAAGAGCTGGCAGCTACCTCGGCCAAAGAATTACCTGGGCTATTCAGAGAGGAAATGCTGCCAGTATCTTCGGCACAATGCCGCGGGGGCCATTTTTAGATTTAATTTAGTTTTGTAATTAGTTTTAATGTTATTGTAATTAGTTTTATTTTTGGTATTTAATCTGTTTTTATATAACGTTCTAAATAAATAATAAAATCTTCAAACAAAACGAAACGAACAAAACGAAACGAGAAAAGTGGCGTGCTCTTGTCTCGGAGGCCAGGACTCATTTTGGGTCGTCGTGCCAGCCTAGTTAGTTAGTTAGTCTTCAAACAAAAAAAAAAGAGAATCCCAAAATAAAATCCTCGACTTTCAAGTTAGTCTCATCGTTGGTCAAAATATTATTTTCTGTGAGGTGTGTTGTGTATTATATTAGAAAAGTGACCCGACAGCAAACGACGGAGCCCCGCTTTCGCGGGGCTCCTACTTTCCGCTCTGAGGGGACCCGAGGTAACGAAAGAACCTAATCACGGGTCAAAAGATTTTTTATGTGTTGTATAACATATTACGAAAAAGTGACCCGCCAGCAATCATACCACCGCCATCACCATTCGGCGAAATTTGATCGGTATTGGCTTGTTTTATACAATTAGTACTTTATAACAAAAGGACATATTACGATCATTAAGTATTAGACGACAAAATCTTAGCAAAAACGATATGTCTTAATTTATAAGTACTAGACGACGATATATTAAATTCATACAAAAAAACTAATTAAATAATTGAAAAAAAATAATAAATAAATAAAAAAGGGAAATGGACAGGCTACAAGATGAGAAGCAAAGTAGAAAAATGGAGCAAAGATATAGTACAATGGTACCCCAGAGATGGGAAGAGAAGAAGAGGAGGACAGGTTCGAAGATGGGAAGACGACTTGAAACAAGTGGCAGGAGCCACGTGGCGAAACAAAGCCAAAGAAAGAAAAATTTGGCGAAACTTGGAGGAGGCAAGACGATGATGTCGATGTCTACAATAGAATAAAATAAATTAATATATTTGTATATTATCGCTTAATAAAAGCTTAAAATAAATAAATAATATTAATACTTGAAAACATAAAAGCACATCCAAGACTCAAAAACAAATATACAATTAATTATTGTTTAATTAAAGTACAATTACAAAACAAGCTGTTATCGTGACGTAATAGATGCTCGCAAGTATATTTTAGGAATTCTAAAAATAAACCCTACGTTAAACATTTATGATAGTAATACGCATCAAAAACATTATTGTATCCTTATCGGATTATATGAATCTTTTGTGTCTTCTTAAATCCTCAGCTCTTTTATCTGTCAGCAACTTTTATACGTTCGTAGAAAGATAAGATTATTTTATTTACGCGTATTATTAGTAGGATTATGTCTATTATAAGTATTTTAGTAATACGTATCGTTATTTTTATGGACATTTTATTAGGAATGGGATGGGTCTGCGGGTACCAAAATTAACCAAACATAATTTTAAAACATATGTAGGTATTATATTGGTTTTTAATTCTTTGGATTTTTTATGCAATTGATTAAAATTACAATGTAAAAAATAGGCCATTTTCCAGTTTTAATTCTCCACTGCTTTCAAACTATAAATTATATTTTAACAATTCTTACGAAAAATAATCTCATAATCTGAAATTTCACTGTTTACTTTTTATTTATTTATTTATTTTATTTATTTAACGATACAAAATCCACAGCACAAGTTACAGCAAATTTACAAAAGGTTTCATCTTACTTTGCCATTGGCCAATTACGGATTTACATTTTATTTGCTCAACAATTACAAAAAGAAACCAAACATTACGGGCAGACGTATTCTGACATGAAAACAAATATATTTAAAAAAAAATATCAGTTTCGACGAAAATCCTAATTTCATGCCGATCTTCGAAAGAGTACGAAGCGAGAATTTTTTTCAGATACAGTAAAGGACTTTTATTGGGGACCTCCTTAAGAGTTAACAGTCCTGTAAAAATTTATTGTTTTAAAGTTTTTTTTTTGCGAAATGGGTCCCCATCCCGAACTAGGTAGTAGCGGTAGGATGACCGCTATTGACTCAGCCTTTAGGGCCGTTTAGAGATCTAGTAGAAAAAAAGATATAACTATAACTTAGAAAAGTTAAAAAACCCCCGCCATTTTAATTTCAAAGCTCAATATCTCAAAAACGGCTGCATAGATTTTAATGAAACATGGCTAAGAACACTAGGGATAAAATTATCTATGACACAAAAAAAACTAAACGGAAATCGGTCAATACGTTTCGGAGCTACGATACCACAGACAGATACACAGACAGACACGTTGAATTTATAACACCCCTCTTTTTGCGTCGGGGGTTAAAAAGAAAACAGAAGGAGAAAGAGATAAATGTAGAAGGACAAAGACATACAGCTACAGATTACGCATGATAGCGTAAAAACGAAAACGCATCGTGACATTGCTTCGTATGTCATGACGTAACGCATCCCGAATGTAGGGCGCGCACGCCCCGCCTACTCCGGTAGTTCACTCGAGTGAAAGTGCGCTAGCGCAGCGCCGCGCCTCGCCGCCGCGGCCGGCGGACGTGCGCGGAGATAAACCTATAGTACATCACATATACTCACGCCTGTATCCCGTAAGGGGTAGGCAGATAAGGTTTTTTTATTAGGATTGCCAAAGGTCTATACAATTCATATTCATAATAAACATTAACACCATTCATAACTGATTCCCACTTAAAGGCAATCGCAGCAAACGCTATTTTCAATTACAGCTATCCATAATATGCTACATACATATATATATATATATATAGAGAGAAAGAAAAAACAAACAAGTAATCAAGTGATTAAATAAATTTAACTAACTAACTGAAATCGTCAGCAGAATGTAACTTATTTTTAAATACTGACACACTGTCGTGAAACACATGTAACGTCGTAACTTTACTTCGTACGTAAATTTAATTTCAATGCCATATTTAGCATATGTGAATTTAAAACTGGAAAAAATGATATTGTAGTAAGGTTAGCCTAATGCACATAACACTTGGGCTCGTTCCCATAATCGACTCTTACGACACACGGGGGAAGGGGCTGGTGCCATTATACTCTGGCGGCACACGGGGTTTGTGCACACAAACTACTAGTATTTTAACTACGAAATTAATTATATCTCTTACTGTCTGTCTGCACTTTTATTTTAAACCACTGATATTAAACCAGAGGAGTACGAAATCAAACGAAAATACATCTGTGGCCTAAGAATGCTTCGCTTGCTGAGCTCAATAAATGTTGTACTGACCTATTACGATGACATTTGGTGTCATAATAGTTTAGAATCCCGGGGATGAATATTTGATACTTAGGCGCCTTCCTGACTTGTCGATGCGGGGGTGGTACGATATGAGAAAACTGTCAGCAGCTGACAGCTGCTTTCAGTGTCAACCGATACTAATGCAGTCATGCCCCACTTCTGCGCATGGTATTACTACTGCGCAAACGTATTAGTGACAGTATTTCGTCAAGTGAGGAAATCTCACATCAGTAAAATTCACGTCAAATAGCAAAATACCTATGACATATTGCACCCGCCCCGCCAAGTCAGAAAGTCGCCTTACTATCCCAAAAAATATTTCCTAAGTGGGTGAAAGAGGGGCGTAAGATTGCAAGGACGTACAACATAATACGGTTCCACGAGGAATAAATCAAAGGCAAAAGCTAGTCTTCCGCTAATTTTTTGTTTACATTTTTTTTTACTCCATGTACACATTAAACATATCGTACAGTCGACTACAAAAAGATGTTTTCACCTTATTACAAGACAATGAATGAAATATTTAAAGACTACAAAAAGGTGAACTCAAAATAACCTTCTATAGGTATAGACTAGTAAAGGCGAAAAAGTCGTTCTTGGGAAATTGTATCAAGTTCTACAATAAAATTCCTAAACACATTACTGAACTTAGCAATTTAAAATTCAAATCTGTAGTAAAACGAATACTTATTTCAAAAGCATATTATAAGGTTAACAATTACATCATGGATAGCGATGTTTGGCAGTGATAGCGTCCTGCACAGATAATCTATCACGAAAATAGGATTTCTACTGTAGCATTGTAGTTTTGTGGTAGCTGACACTGTAATTTTATATTTTACGTTTAATTATACAATGTATATTGTTTTGAAAAAATGACACCTCGCCGAGTTTCTAACGCCGGTTCTTCTCGTGGCAGAGGTTTAGTTTTCCGAACCGGTGGTAGTTTCTTGACGTTCATAGGTGCATGTAATTATGCCCAATTTGAAGAATAAATTAGTTTTACTTTTGTGAATACTTACCAATAAACAAGTCATACAAAAATACTCGAAAAAAGAACAAAATTCAGGTTTTTATGCAATTTTTAATATTTTCACATACATAACCATGAAAAAAAGACAGAAATTGTGACGTCATTAGGCGTATCTCCCTACAAACTTCTTACAAACCGAGCATTATTGACGTTTCGTAAAAAGTTGCATACAGTGAAAATAAGACTCACATTAACATGAAACCTATTTTTAACCGTCTTCAAGATTTCAAAAGGAAAGGTTATCAATTCGGTTGTATGTTTTTTTTTTTGTTTTTTTTTTATATTTGTTACTCCATAAATCCGTCATTTCTTAGCCGATTTGAAAAATTATTTTTTTGATTGTAAGTATATATATCCAAGTCGGTCCCGTTTTTGTCAAAACGCAGTTTTGATGATGGGATCCATGAGGAATTGAGGGAGCTTCTCAAATCTTTAAGGCAAACATATAATGATTTTTGTGTTTTTATCAACAAGATAAGCATTTGCATCCAAAAATGTGACATTGGATGAAGTGGAACTGCTGGTGATGATCAGAACAGGACTCTTCAACGAAGAAAAGTTCACGTTTGGTGATTTGTCCTCCTAGCTGTGTTTGTTCAGCAAGCTCTATTTTCACGATTGATTTTTGTCATGCTCGAGTCCTGATGATGGGATCCATTAGGAATCGAGGGAACTCCTCAAATGTGAAAGGCACACAAATAGTGATTTTAGTATTTTCATGAACTAATCAAGCATTTTCATTCATAAAAGTGATATTTGATGAAGTGGAACTGCTGATGATGATCAGAACGGAACTCTTCAACAACGCGTAGTTCACGTTTGGCGATTTGTTCTCTTCGTTTTGTTTGTCAAGCAAGCAAGGTTTTTCCATGATTCCATGAGGAATTGAGGGTACTTAGCCACCAATAAAAACATACTTATAGCCACTTTTATTTTATTGTATTGAATCTAAGAGTGCACCATCTAAGTATAATAATCTTTCACCGGCCTCCCCCATTGAAGTCGGTTTTTTTTTTCTTAAAAATTATTTATTGATAAAAAAGGGCTTGTCGCCAGGCGAACAAACCGCCCCGTAAGGCCAACAAAAAGAAAATATTACATCAAAGAAAAACTTAAACTCTAGATCTTAAAGCTACCTCTGTTAATTTGAACAAAATCTCGGCTTCATCCGATGTAGGAACGGACAGAATACTATTTAGGAATCCCGTGTCCAACTGATTCCTCTCGAACCAGGCAGCTCTCAAAGGCTCGCTCCGAACAGACTCCATCAGTACATGTATTACGTCTTCAACTAACATGAACCCTAAAAACATAACTGACCATAGCTTAACCGTTGTAAATAATTAAAGAATTATATAACTGTATATTGATGACTTAACGTAAGAATAAAGTAATATTAGATATAAGCAAATACTGTAATTAGCTCTGTGCACAGACCAAGTGGGCAGTGGCTCTGTGTAATTTTTTACAGTTAAAAAAAATTCGTATGCCTAATAGCTCATCATGGTCTGTACTAAATAATAAGACATTGTCCCTACATATGTTACCTGTGATGACGAAATAATAGTACATTACTACAGAGGCCGGGACGTAAGGGGTTGCCGGCCGAAGACATATAGACGGCCGAGCGAGGCGAGGTCGGATAGGTCTGAGGCGGGCAACCCCATATTTCCCGCCGAGGTATGTATAGTGCTTTTCTCAAACATGTAATGAAATAAACAACAAAAAAATCAAAGTTTTATTTTTTAGTGGCAGAATGTCATGGTGCCTGTGCCACAATTTATGTGGAATGGAAATTAAAAAAGAGGACTTTGCCGGCCTAGGCCTGCAAGATTTGTATGAAATTCCATTAACGACCTCTTTGTCCTAGCCGCACCTGAAACGTCATACTTCGCAGCCTGTTATAAGGAACATAACATCAATATTTCATTGCATGTTTGAGAAAAGATATTTGTATTTGTATAACACTCCATTTTGGCGCAGTTGTGTAAAAAAGCTTTAATTTAAGGTTTTCATAGAGAAGAGAAACAGGTAACGTCACAGAATAAGTAATAGTACAAGTAAGGTGTAAAGAGGTACCAGGAACTCAGCAAATCGAGCGGGTGATATAAGCGCGTTTGTTTCTTGTAATAGAGTACCAGGCAATCATGGCTATGAAGGAGGACAAAATGTAAGAGACTAAGGACGAGAGCTATAAAGGTCCGTTAGACCAAGTCAGATTTAATTTTGGTAATTCGAGTACCGTTGATCGGAGCGTCGTAAAATTCACTATGCGATTAATGAGACTCAAAACCGAACAAGTGCGAGTCGGACTCATCCACCGAGGGTTCCGTACAAATTTGTAAGCATTACGTACTTTAATACAAATACAAATTAACAAATAACATTATTAATTAAATAAAATTATTAATTAATATTATTTAATATATATTAACTACAGATACTAGACTCCTTAACTCAAAAATTTTTTTTTATTCAAGATTAGTAGTTAAGTTTGAAATGTAAGATATATAATTTTTATGAAATAAACAGCTTAATTTTTTTTAATAAAGACTATATTTTTATGCGCTGGATGCGGGTGGCGCAGGACCGGTCATTGTGGAAGTCTTTGGGGGAGGCCTATGTCCAGCAGTGGACGTCTTTCGGCTGAAATGATGATGATGATGATGATATTTTTATGAATTAATTACGAATGTATAGTTTTCAGATTTTATAAGACGATATTACTTGGCAAATTTCATAGTTCTAGGTCAAACGGAATTCCCTTGAGTGTCGAAATAAACGTTTTTTGCGGCATATACAGCCATATCTTTTTTTATACGTTAACTTGGAAGTTTGATTTTTTCACATCTTCAATGAACTGTAGACCTATAGAGTTTTAATTTCAAATCAATACCTAAACATGTTCCCGAGATAAAGGGTCTTGACAGAGAGACAGACAGATAACAAAGTGATCCTATAAGGGTTTCGTTTATTTTTCCTTTTGAGGTACGGAACGCTAAAAACTATAAAAAATATTTAATCTGAGCCAAATCGGTTGAGGGGTTGCCAAGAGAGGGTGTGACTTCACAAGTTCAGGGTGAACAACAAAAAAATATTTTTAAACCTAAACAAAAATACTAATACTAAGTATGCTCTGAAGAGCATACTTTACTTATTCGGGGGTAACTCTAAGAAAACTTATTATTAGTTCGGCGGTAATAACAAACTTTTCAGAGTTTTCGACGCTTATTGAACTTATATTTGACGCTTATTGGACGACCTGTTTAGCCTAGTTGGTTGTGACTCTGCCTCCGAAGCTAAAGGTCCCGGGTTCGAATCCTGGCCAGGGCATTTATTTGTGCATTTTTCACGAATATTTGTTCTTGGGTCTTGGATGTTTTCTATGTATTCAAGTACGTATCTATCTATATAAGTATTTATATCGTCGTCTAGTAGCCATAGTACAAGCTTTGCTTAGTTTGGGACTAGGTCGATTTGTATAAGATTGTCCCCCAATATTTATTTATTTATTTATTCATCATAGTGTGCATGTATTTATGAATCCATCACTATCTCTAATTCAAGGCAAAAAACTGTTAAAGTATAACTTGCGCTAAAATCTATATCATTGGCAATTAATTCAAAGGAACTGTTGATATATATTCATATTCTTATTCATTTATTCATAATATTAATATTACATGACATACATCAAAATAAATAAAATAAAAATATTAATATTGATATACATCATCATAACGGTGATAAACAGAGAGTCCCTTCATTGTCAGGGTGAATCAGCGGCCATAAAAATAGAATTAGATAAATTGCATGAGTAAATGCAAACAATGCTTCGCACACGCCAACTACCTATCATTTTTAACTACGTAATAGGGTATTTCACAACACAATTTTTTTTGGTTACCAATAAATAAATCATACGAAAAATCTAACTTTAGCTTATTTATGCAATTCTAAACAGATTTTGAAATACACAAATATGAAAGAAAAAGGACGCAGTTTGAACATAGAAAATTGTGACATCATTAGGCACGTTTCCCTACAAACTTTATAACCGAGCGTTTTTGACAGATCCCTGACTCTTAGCACAGGGCATCCTCGGGAGCTCTGGCGACCTTACTCACCACCAGGAACGCACCACCACATACCTTAGGAGCAAGAAGCCAGAAACGCTACTTTTTTACTTTTTCTTACAACAAAATCATCAGCATTGAACTTCAAAAGCATGCTTCCGCAAGCTTTAAGCAATGATTCCGCAATGTTTATTTACTCAAAAACTAAGTTGGAGTATAGGGAATATATGCTTTTAATCACTCACTTGAAAACCTTTGAAAACTTTGAAAAACTGTGTTGAAGTCTTAATCAAAGAAAAACAAGTTAGTTATCTAAAGAATGCGTTATCTTGAGTGTTGGAAACAGGGACTTCTCACGCAGCACTCCCTCCCATTCAGATAACCGGAGACAGGCAACAACCTTAGACTCCCTTTTGGCCTAGTTTAACTCCATGTCTTGAATAATCACCAGACATCGTAAATTTTGTTGCATTTTCGGTGCAGTGAAGTGGTATTGACGGAATTGACATCTGACAATTCAATCGTAATGATTAAGTACCATTAATAACGTTAAAAATTAACCTTAATTAACTATTTCATGAGAATATGTCTATACCAAATTCATTAACAACACTCTGTTGCATCGAAAATGCTACGAAATTTAAGAAGTCTGATTATGGCACTCGACCATGATCCATGAGATTATTTTCATAATTGTAACAACTTTTATTTGGCGACTTCCTCGCTCAACGTATCAGGATTGCGATACAGCGAGGAAATGCCGCCAGCATCCTCGGTACAATGCCTCAAGGGCCTATTTTAGATTTAATATACCAAAATAAGGATAAATATTCTTATATATATTTTCTTTGTACATAATAGTACATTACGATACAAGTGCAGAAAACAGGAAATTCGCAACGAGTGGTGATAAATTAAAACACGACCGAAGGGAGTGTTTTAAATCGACACGAGTTGCGAATTACCTGTTCGCACGTGTATCGTACAACGTTTTACAGTACATATGGCTCTTTAAAGTTTCGACATATGCACGTAATCTGCTGATTACCGCACTCGTGCGGTAATGTAGCACCATATGTACTGTAAATAAATATCCGCATTGTTTCGACGACACACTTGTATGTTACAGTGGTACAATAAAAGATTATGTTAATAATTATTATATTTTACAAAATTCGGGAATGTATTTGGTTTTAAACCGACTTCAAAAAAGGAGGAGGTTCTCAATTAGACTTTTTTCATGTTTGTTAACTCAGAACTTTCGATTGGACGAACCGATTTGGATGATTATTCTTTGTTTGAAAGCTAGTGCTTCCCGTGTGATCCCATTTCAATTTGGTGCAATTCTGACAATGGCATCCATTAAAAAACCATAAATGATACCGTCAAAAAGTTTACGACCAAACACAATTTTTCATAAATTATTACGCAAATCAAATAAGGGAAAAAGATTGCAATGGGCTGTTTCTCACAAGGATTGGAATTTTGCAAACTGGTCGAGAGTACTACGCATAGAGGAAGGGTGAACGAATAATCGGTCAATGTTGATCATTTGCATATTTTGTGTTTGGTCTTAAACTTTCTGACGGTAGTGTAAGTGTTAAATTTGCATTAAGTATGTGCACGACAAATGGACGAATCACTCGGTTGCAGTCAGTTTTTTTTGACCGGTTAAAATGTTCGATGATTAACTAATTAGGTTCTCTACTCGGTTGTTTTTCTTTTTTATGTTTGTTAACTCAGAAATCCATAATTTATAAACCAATTTGGAAAATATTTTTTACAGTACATATTGTGCTACATTACCGCACGAGTGCGGTAATCAGCAGATTACGTGCGGATGTCGAAACCTTAAAGAGCCATATGTACTGTAAAACGTTGTACAATACACGTGCGAACAGGTGATTCGCAACTCGTGTCGATTTAAAACACTCCCTTCGTTCGTGTTTCAATTTATCACAACTCGTTGCGAATTTCCTGTTCTCTGCACTTGTATCGTAATGTACTATTAACTAAGAGGAGGTACTTCCAAGTTAGTCTTAAATACTTTTGGTGAAGATCTGATGACGAGATCCATGAAGAATCGAATTCAGCTTCTTTTTAACCGACTTCAAAATTTCAAAAGAGGAGGTTATAAATTCGGTTGTATGTTTTTTTTAGAATATATTTTTCTTGATAGAGCAGCATTGATTTCTGTCACCACCATCGTAAATGAAAGTACTAGAAAAAAATCAGAGCCGTACCTATATTACTTTTTTTTTATATTTCTCGATTGCTGATGCCACTATAGTGGTCAGCGCTTAAGAAGTCAATCCTGACACCTGTCATATCCATACAGTTTATAACCTCAAAGTGACTTTTAGGTTATAAACTGAATGGAAATGATAGGTGTCAGGATTGACTTCTTAACCGTCGACTACTACAGAGCACGATTTAGGCAAAAAAAAATACTAATTATACACTTTAAAATGACTAATTAGTCTCACAGTCCACCGTCTTCGCCCTTGTCACAGATTATGCAATAGTAGCCTAAAATCGTCTCAATCACTAATCTGATACTGTGTTTGTTTGTTTGTCTAGTCATCGATAACGCAACTGTGTCACTGTTATCGGCTGCCCTAAATACAGGAATGGAGTGCTTTGCTATTTCTTTATCTTTTTTTTAACGCGTGTATGGCCAGTGGGCTAGTGACTGGTTGAATTTCGTTAAAAAAAGTAAAAGTTATTTATTATACAATTCAGGCATATTATATGCAGCTATGAATTACAATAATCTACCGACGGTTTGCAAAAATAAACCTCTGCCATCAGAAGAACCGGCGCAAGAAACTCGGCGTTGAAGACGAATATATAAATGAATTAATATTTCGGTATAATCTTACACCACTTGACCTAGTCCATAACTAAGCAAAGCTTGTTGTGTATTGGTACTAGATGACGATGAACATTCATATATAGATAAAAAATACTTAAAGACATAGAAAACGAAAGCACCCATGACTCAGGAGTATTTATTATGGAATATTTGTTCATGCTCATCACTCAAATAAAACGCCTTTACCGGGATTCGAACCAAGCTTCGTATGCAGAGTCACTACAAACTTTGCTAAAGTGGGCGTCAAAACTAAAATCATTAACGAGTTTGAGTTAAAGAATATGATAATAGACTTCGGTCTCATCTGGACTTTCTGGACATGATGACAGACCGTGTTCACCTGCTCTTTCGTCTAGGCACATAATAATCAACAGTATATACCTACGTACATCAGGTTTTCTATTGAACAAAACAAATCTTTGACAGCTAAAAACACTGAATTAAGCTACCCCGCTCTCTTCATCATTCCGTCGCCTATTAACGTTTACACAGCCAATGCTGTCTCTCATCGATTGTGCCAACAACGTTCGGGTGAATAGACCCTGTGGCATAGGTGACTGCTGTACTGTCATTAACATCATGTCAGCAGGAAGACGTCCACTGCTAGACAAAGCTCCCCCCCCCCCCCCCCCCTCTCCAAGGATCTCCACAATGGGCTCCCCGCGATCTTAACCAGATCATCGGTCCACCTCATTGGGGTCTTCCATGCGTCTTCCGGTGCATGGTCGCCACTCAATAAGAACCTTACGCCTTGCTTCTGTGCATACGATTAAATACAAGATCCCGGTGGCGTGTTAGATAAGAGTTCAGTCGAAGTGACAAATGGAAGAGGCTTGATCTCAAGTCGTCATGTTTACGAATCATCACCGTGGCAAAACGCTGGCCGCAGTATGGCACGTCGCTGACAACTTCATCAACCGCGTCCAAGAGAAGCACCTTGAGGCGAAATTTGAAGCTCTGTCCTACAACCCTCAGCAACGGGCGCTCTTGAACTATAGGCACATTTTTTGCGTTGCAAAATCCGAAGTTGTTGTTGTTCCAAAAACGTGCACGGCTGCGCCAACGTGAACCATGCCTTGACAACGTGAAAAAAGAAACAGTCAACTTGCCGAAGCCTCCAAAACAACCCAAACAAAATGTCGCAAGCTTTATTTCGAGACTGTCTCAAAGGCGCAACGTGGCACATGGCTGTGTGGCTTAAACAGGAAAACAAATGTAATTTTCTAGAAATATCACGTTGGAAATATCTTTGTGGCTTTCACGTACATAGTTACTAGTTTTGTTCTAAGTTTTTGATCATTTCTGTGCACACATATTTTGAGTTGAAGTCCAGATCTGAACTTTCTTCCTAATTTTTTATTTGTTAATATATAGACTATGTATAACTTGTTTTGTGAGCCGAATAAAATAAATAAATAAATATAACTAGTCGTAATTTAAGTTATTTAGGTACTATATGTATGGGACTAGTTCGATACGTGTAAAAAATTGTCCCCTAATATTTATTTATTTATTTTATATTCTAATGAAATTTGTCTTATGTTGCCATGTAATGTAAGCACCATTACCGATTTGTCCATTTAAATTAAGCGCATTATGATTAGTAAGGCGAAGGGTAGGCCAAAGCATTCTCCATACAAACGTGCAAGTTTTATTCGTTAGTTTTGGCACTATAGCATTTATTTTTATTTTTTGCTTGTACATAATTGCATATACGTAGAACCTAGTGATGAAATTTTGCTTTAATAAAAAAATATATATACATAAAAAAAATTCAAACTAAAAACAAAAAACATCAAGTCATAGCTAACAGTAAAATAAGAATATTGACCAACAAGTGAATTTTTAACAAAAAAACACCGACTCCAAACTTTGCCAGACCCCATCCTCCTGCTATACGTATAATTTGAGTTCCTTCGATTTTGCCTTACCCCATCCTCTTGGTATATAGTTTAAGGAGTTCCCTCGTTTTTTCAACATCCCGTCACCAGATCCAGACTTGGTGACAATGGGACCAACTAGAAAACATACCCTTTCAAACAAAAAAAATATTTTTGAAATCGGTCCACTAGTGTCCGAGTAATCGGTGAACATACATAAAAAAAAAATATTCCGACGAATTGAGAACCTCCTCCTTTTTTGAAGTCGGTTAACGCCGCACATTTCTGCAAATTTTTCGACACTCGCAAGGGAATCAAAACCTACAGAGTACTTTCCGTGAACTCAGAATCTTGAAATTTGGTGCGAAGCTACGTCTTCGTCTTATAGCACAGATAAAGGAAAAATTGCGAAGCCCGTAAATTTTTAGTTACATAATATTATAAAATAAATTACGGAACCCTCGGTGCGCGAGTTTGACTCGCACGTGGCCGGGTTTTTTTAATTAATATTATTTTTACACAAATAGATAGATAGATAGATAGATACATTTATTGTCAAAACTGTGTACATAAGATCTTATGTCATACATTGAAAGGTATGTAAGTATCAACAGTTTGCCCATTTCGGACGTACAATATTATTGAACTTAAAATTAGGCTTAATCAATAGACCTATACGAAATATTCATTTAGATTGTAAAAACATTTTTTTGCCAGCCATTCTTTTAGTTCCTTTTTGAACTTAGTACCTTCGAGTGACTTAATACATTCAGGTAAGTTATTAAAGATCTTTATTCCAGTTGCATAGGTACTCTTGGCAATTATGTAACTCGAAGGCCTAATTTCAACTATAACATACGGCAATCAAACTGTCATCCTTAAAGGGTGTAAAGTATCAGATATCGCCCTAAACAGTCTCATGAATATCATGATAGAGTATTCTGCAAGATTGCGAACTATGAAGGATCTAGTGTAGTCGAATCGTAGTCGCAAGCGCACGCTACGCGCCGGCGCCGTAGCGAACTATGTGCTACGGCGCGGCGCTTAATCTCTGCCGCCTCTGCGCCAATTGAGATGACACATAGTCAATAAGCAACTTTTAATAAAACGAATCTTGAAAAGCTGGAATTTTGATAATGGTAGTTCTAACCGCGAGAATTTTGAACAAATAAGACTGATAACATATTATATTGGTTTACATTTATTACAAAAGTTAACTCTGAAGGCGTATGATGTATGATTGGTGATGGTTGCCATTGTATCACTTATCATCGTGGATATAACGCCCGTCACGACGATAAGTGATAAAATCAACCAACAAGCAACCAACCATCTCAATCATCTCTCTTAACGATATTTGATAAGACGACTATAACGGTTCCGTACCTGTGAGGTCTTCAAGAAGACAAGTACGGTTGCCGGTTTTGTTGCACTTTTAGCATCACCCAGGGGTCCCGTGTAGGTAACGGTGGGTACTCCCTGCGGACGTGGTGCAACTTCGACCCCCCTTGTCAAGTGAGTGGGCAACTTGACTGTTCGAAGTTCTCAAGCCGCCCGAAGGCCTCTAACCTGGCTTAACGACTGCTGTCGTAGACATCAACCGGGATCAACGGCTTAACGTGTCTTCCAAATCACGGGAGCGCTCAGTTAGTAACCACTCAAAGCGGTCACCCATCCAAAAACTGACTCGCCCCCACGTTGCTTAAGAGGGCGCAGTACGTTTGGTTCTCCATACAAACGTATTTATGCTCTCATTTTAAAACGCCATGCTAGAATAACATGAAACTTTGTATACACAATGGGATCCAGCTTGTCTAGGGCGGAAATTAGTTTACGTGGCTTGAAATTATAATGGCGAAAAAATACAGCGATTATTAAGGTTTTCATACAAGCCGTAAAAAACTCAAAAAACCGCTGTATTTTTTTTCTTTTTCAATTTCTAGCAACAGAAACTAATTTCCGACCTAGGTATGCCGGATCCCATTGTGTATACAAAGATTTATGTTATTCTAGCATGGCGTTTTAAAATGAGAGCCTAAGTACGTTTGTATGGAGAACCGATCCACACCGATCGTACTGCGCCCTCTTCATGTTGGTGGCCAGTGGTACCACAATATAACATTATCACCGAACACAAAGTACATTCCATAAGTATGCCGCATTTGCCGACAAATGGCTGAAAAAAGGATTGCAATTTTTCATGACAACTTACTCGTACAGTCAGCAACAGCAGCTGTGGCTTGCACCTGGGCCACAACGGAAGAACAGTGCTGGTTTTTTTTTTGCTGGTTTTGAATTATTTTTTTTCGTTTTTTGCTTTTTTTTTTGCTTTTTTTGCTTTTTTTTTTGTTTTTTTGGCTTTGCTGAGCTGTGGCCCTTTTCTGACAAACAGTGTTCGTCCTATTTTAGTAAACTTCTATGTATTACCTGTGTTTGTCATTAATAAATGTTGTTCTTTCTTTTTCTTTCTTTCTTTCAACAAAAGTAGTTACGTATATGAAGGCGCCAAAAGGTCTAATTCCCTTATAATAACGACTTGAACTTTTCAAATGTTTAGCTGCTTTTGATACTGACTGTACAAGCTTACTTACATATTTATACTTACGTACAGTGCAAGTTAAAAAAAGCTTGTTATAAATAATAAGTCGTTAGAGTCGCCTATAGGAATAGGTTTGAAGAGTTTTTTGGACGACATGCTAGCAATCTATCGCTGATAGCATTTTAAACCTGCAATCTTAAACAAGGTATTGAATAAAAAATGTGCTCTTTATAGACCTACTGGGAAATAATAAATAAATAGTAAATATCGGGGACACGATCTTACACAAATCGACCTAGTCCCAAACTAAGCAAAGCTTGTATTATGGGTACTAGACGACGATATACATACTTATATAGATAAATACATACTTAAATACATAGAAAACATCCAAGACCCAGGAACAAATATCCGTGCTAAATGCACAAACAATGCCCTGAACGGGATTAGAACCCGGGACCTCTAGCTTCGGAGGCAGCGTCACTACCAACTAGGCTAAACAGGCGGTCGAAATATACATATACATATATATATATATATATATATATATATATGTTTCATTAAAAATGGGATTGCTCTTGGCGACCATCTAGCCAGGGGGCAAAGATGAGGCCGACGATGAAGCGAGCTCACCCAGAAGATGCCTAATATTGATGCCTATATATGCTTGAATTCCTTTTCAAAACGTGTAACAACTGCTATCTATTACAATTAAATGGCTAATTAAATTACAATTTGTATGTCACAAGGCTACGTCAACTATATCAGTTCTTCCGTTAGTATTCGCATTATCATATTCACAAAATGAAACATGCCTATTTGATGGTAAATTGTATTATAATGTCGTATCGTGTTTTGTGATTAGTTTGTGCATATAACACTTAACACTTTCTTCTCTTTTAACCGACTTCCAAAAAACGAGGACGTTACACACATATATATATATATATATATATATATTTATGTATGTTCACCGATTACTCGGAGACTAGTGGACTGATTTCAAGAATTCTTTTTTTGTTTGAAAGTGTATGTATGTTTTCCAGTTGGTCCCATTGTCACCAAGTCTTGATCTGATTACGGTATCTTGGAAAAATCGAGGGAACTCCTCAAATTATATAGCAGGAGGATGTGATCTGGCAAAGTTTGGAATCGGTGTTTTTTTGTTAAAAATTTACTTGATTATAAACCCATTATAAACCTACAATACAATACGGTATTTTACGTAAAATCAAATATTATAAGTAATCAAATCAGCAACTTTTTACGAAACGTCAAAAACGCTCGGTTAGAATTAGAAGTTTGTAGGGAAATGTGCCTAATGACGTCTATGGCCAAACGGCGTCCTGTTTTTCATGTTTATACATAAACTCACAATTCCCAAAAGGGGTAGGTAGAGTCCACGAAAATTAATTTTCAGTGCCACTTTTAGCTATTGTAGGTTTATAGATGGAGAAAATGTGATATTGCAGTGACAGGTTGCTAGCCCATCGCCCGCAACACACTTCAACCTGGTTCCCATGGCCGACTCTTACAACAACCAAAGGAAGAAAGGAAGTGGTGCTATTCAAACCCGGCACCACATGGGGGAAACGAACGGTACAAGTTAAATGTATGAATGACAGATAAAACGTAAGTTTGACAAGTCACGTAATCAACCAGCACAGACTAACTTTGGCATAAACCCTATTTTGGCCGGTGAAATTTAAGAAAAAATGATAAAAGTTTTTACTTTGACAATACACACGTTTCGAATGTTTAAAAACTACCAAAGTCATGACGACACCGATTTCCCCAAACTTTCCAACGCTCCTGCCACCATGTTCATGCAAGATGCAGCCAAAATTGGACAGCAAAAACTCTCTGTATTCTACGAAAATAACTGGGACGACATTTGCCGATGCCGAGTAAAAAGCGTTAAAACTCGTAATTTTAAACTAGTGGCTCTGAGAGCTGTAAATCGCACATCGCGATTTTTATTTTTTTATTTTTAATATATCCAAAATTTGACTTGACAAAAAAATCTACAAAATTCTCGAACTTGCTCATAAAATTTCACTAGAATCGTTTGAGAAATGCGACCTGTAGAGAACCACGGGAAATCCGGACATCTGGACATCCGGACATACAAAACCATTTTTGTCGAAGCTGAAACTCAGATCTTTGTTGCACTCGATCGAAAAAACATTTCCGTTATATTTAACTTTATTGACAAGAAATTTTGGTGTCATTCTGACGAGTAAACATCGAGAAAATAATGGCTCTTTAGTTATCTGAAAAGCCTGATGAGAATGATGAGCCATATCACCAAAGCAGTGATTCCAACGTAACGAGTATAGTACCTATTAGATGTTCTAGCGACCAGAACGTATGGCGCAACAGCTATGTGTGTCACCTTATGTCATGCTGCGTAGTGCGTGGTAGTACACTTACTTACACATCGCACTTCCGATTTACTAAACAAGTTACTAAATTATGAGTTGACGGTTTTTTGTCTACAACATTGATTTTTGAGCTTGTGTCCATCGAAATTTACACATCATTATCTACGTCAATTACAGATGACGCGTGCATTGCTTTTTAGACACTGTTTCTAGTGACTGCGAACACCAATGCGGGAACGGCACAATCTTCCACATACGGATATTTCAGTAAAAGTTTACGTCAGAAGCTCTAGAGCACATAAGCGGCAAAAAAAGCGAAAAATAAATCGTTTTGTCAAGGATTCTCAGTTACCAATATAAAAATAACAATTTTTTTTACTTAGATACATAAACTTGATTTCAGGTGACTCAGAGATTGAAAGAGTATTTATTATTTTGTTTTCTACTAGCATACCTCTAAATAAAACTTGTGTTTGTGTTGAGCATACATACGATATTGTTAAATCTAATATTTGTTTTGATATACAACAAACTATTTAAAACCCAACACATGCGCATAAACCCGTCCAAAACACAAAAAGCATATTAACGAAAAAGTGAAAGCTAGGTGGGGGCGAACACACCACAAACACCAGCGCATAAAGAACCCCCAGCTGAAACACCCAGCATAGAAATCCAGGGTCAAGCTATTGCGGGCGTTTCAGTTGCCAGAAAAACGAGACCTCTGATCTAAACTTAACTTAATACATTGCGGGAGCCAGTTTATTTTGGACACTTGATAATTTATTTTCGTCAACGACTATTTTAGTGAGAGCTTCTTCAGGATGTCGCTGGCTAGTGTAGGAAGACTTTCCTATTCTGGCGATGGATGTAATCTTAAGGTGATTCATGATTGTAGGTGTATTTATGTCCTTGTTTGATTATGATAATGATTACATTTGCATTCGTGAGTTTAATTCGTCCATTCATGAGGTTAATTCGTATTATTATATAAAAGTCGCTACGTCAGAGCTTGTTGAACTCAAATGATGTATCGAAACGTAGCGTATTGTAGATAAGAATATCTCTTCCGTTTCTGGTTAGTATGATTCATTCAGGTATTTTCAGTCCTGCGAGTTAATTTTGCGAGTTAACCATTTGTTTTATTACAGATACGTTAATCGCCTTATTTACTAGTATATTTATCGTGTGACATTTCCGTCACTGGATATTATTTTAAGTATCTAGGGAAAACAAACTTGAGATTGAGGTTGGTCCTTCAAGTACTCGATGGCCCCTGCACTGAGTTTCAGAATTACCAACTGATTAGATTAGATTTAGATTAGATTTATTTATTTCACGATAAAAATTATAATATAAATTTGCATACATGTCAAAATTAAAAGAACTCTTATCATGATCGTCAATAACAAAAAATAAAAATATGATTCAAAATGTCAATTGATGCACAAAATGGATATTGTATCTCCTACAAGGGATCGTCAGTACCATTTCACAAAATAAACAATGTCAACTATAATTCTAACAGAATGTGATTAGGGAAATAGGCATTAAAAATAGACAGAATATTCCGTAAGTAATGTCAATGATACAAAATAAAGTAAAATAAATAAATGGGTAGCTCCAAATAAGGATTGTCATCACAATATTGAAAAATACAAAAAATAAATAAATATTTAAGAGTCATACAAGAAACAATGTCAATAAACTAAATGAAATACTTAAAATTTTATATCTATGAACTCCTTAACTGTAATTACAGAATTGAAAAAGTAGTAGTAATCATTAAGTTGGATGGATTTCCTGTAACTAGCAAATTTAATGTGAAAAGTGAGAGTAGGTTACTAATAAAAGAACTTGTCGGTACTTGACAAAGTTCACTCCAACCGAATCTAGCACACGGAAGTAACAATTGCGAGCATCGGTTTTTGTGACGTTACAAGTTAGTTCTGTTAGTATACATACTAATGTACTAAACTCTGTCAGTCTGTCACTTTTTTACGGTTGCACTGTCATCCACCGAACTCGAAGATTTTCATACATTTTTAAAGAGAAAACAGAACAGAAAGACAGACTAGGTCTTATACCGACCGACGACGATATGTCGACCTGTTTAGCCTAGTTGGTAGTGACACTGCCTCCGAAGCTAGAGGTCCCGGGTTCGAATCCCGGTAAGGGCACTTGTTTCTGTGGTGAGCAGAGACATTTGTTCCTGAGACTTGGATGTTTTATATGTATTTAAGTATGTATCTATTAAATATATCGTCGTCTAGTACCCATAACACAAGCTTTATTGAGCTTACGATGGGACTAGTTGGATTTGTGTAAAAATTGTCCCCTAATATTTATTTATTTATTTATTTATTATTTATTATACCAAAAATCATCTCCTAACGGCTTGAAATGGGGGGGGGGGGGGGGGGTATATGTAGGTACGATATAACAAGTTCCGTGAGAACGAAATAAGTTGTAAATCCTTGTCAATGAAATAGATAGTAGCAGAATAAAACAAAATACGGGCATACCTAACCTAGCACATTCGACATTAGAACAAAAGTAAACCAATGCATTTCCACTATTGTTCCGTTCAAACATAAAATAGGTAGTTAAAATTAAAAACCAACAAGTTACAATGTCGGAAGCCATAAAAGTAGGACACGAGAAGCGAAAATTTCGGCAATCGCATGCAAAAAGCAACCTAGAGAAGACACAATAAGGTCGAATATAATATAACAGAGGTGAACAGTGAAAACGAAAGTTGCAAGCAGACAGGGTTTTGCACAAACGAATTTGAATACTGAATTCTCGATTCGGAAGAGTTATAGTGGCGAATGTGCGCAGTGACCGAATTTTCAATGATTTGTTGAATATTGCATGGGGCGGATCAAATTTTGTGTTGTCATAGGTCCAGTGTTGAGCGAAACAGAGAACTTACAGACCTGTCTAGTTGATAATTTTTACTTTTTTGAAACTGGTGTGGTATTAGAGGTTCACGTCTTGAACATGATATTGAAAACATTCTTACCAAGAATCTAGACACCAGAATACGCCATCGTTTAAATGAAATAATCTTATAGGAATCTATTTGGGTTTACAAAATACCGTATTATATGTAGATGTCTTTATTAGGTCCTAATTCTTAAGTAAGTACATTGGATTGGAACTCAAAAAGCGAAAAAAAATTTAAGGCCAATGAAAAACTTAACTTTCTAGTATTTACAGGTGGATCATTGCAAATTGACAATAAAGATAAGATTAAAGCGGATGAAAAAACGGTAAAGAACGTTAACTTAGATGAAGTATATATAAGAAAGGAATGTAAATCTTGCTAGAGTTAGATACGTGGATAAGGATAGATGAGTAATGTAACAGCTTATTGCGCATTAACTAACAATCAGCAATGGATAAATAACTTTAGTAAATAATACTAGTGCAGTTTTAGCAGCAGAGTTTTTTTTTTGCATTGATTTCCCCGATTTGTTTGTAATCATCGCCTGCGGTTATCTCGATTGTAAATTAAAATATTGTTTCTGGGATATCCTTTTCCACGCAAGATCGAAATCAGTGAGCAATACTTTTGTGGCTATAGTACTCCGCGCCGAGAGAAGAAGAAAGCAAGCTTCTTGTTTCAACTTCATATATTGAACGAGCGAGCGAAGTTTTCGCAGTCTACCGGGGTTGTAAGAGCGGTCGAAAATGTTTGGCAGAGCTAGCAAAGCAACTCCGTTATAGCTTTAGCGAAAATGCTTTCGTAGTTATATCCGGATTTCCAGCTGTTATCCTCTACAGGTCGCTTTCCTCAACCGATCCCGTGAATTTTTAGGAGCAGGTTCGATAATTATACTTATGGTTATTTTTTAAGATTCAGTTTTTCTGAAAAGTATACATCGCGAGACAGTTCGGGCGGAGTACTAGTTGTGCTAAGTTTAACATGACAATAAATCGTATTCCCAATACGTCGAAGTGCACTTAACCGATTAGAAAGTTAACGAATGATAACAAACAAAAAATTAATTGATATAAAACATTCCGTACGACGCAGCCATTAAAATTATCATCTACGATAATTATTAGCATTTCGCCGCAACTGCAAATTTGCAGGATTGCTAATTGACCTATTTACAAATTGCGCTTTTAGCGCTCCGTGTGGTTTTATTGCGACGATTTCTAGAAAAGGCGATCCTTTACAAACTTTTTTGTAAGTCAACGTGTTAGTTTCTTAAGATTTATTGAAATTTGGCTACTAATATCAAGTTTTGACGTAGGCACTAGTGTTTCAAACGGGACTGCCATCTGACCTTCCAACTTAGAGGCAAAACTAGACCTTATTGGGATTAGGCCGGTCTCCTTAGAATGTTTTACCTAAAAGCTACTGTTATAAGTATATCCAACCATCAACAAAGTACAGCTTGTATTTCAGCATCGTTTCAGTACTGAGATACGAAGTTTTAAAGGTTAATGACAGATTTGCTAGTGATTTTTGTTTGTCAACCGCAGTATTTTTTTTGCAAACCCACGGCCTCAAAATTAAAAGTCAACTGCCATACTGCTCGTCCAACAGTTGCCGTGAAAGCAGATATCAATCGTGTGTCAGGAGAAATGCCGAGATCGAAGAATTGGTGGCCGAACCGAATATCATCGGCGAAACAAAGGCGCACAGACTTCGCTGGTTCGGACACTTACTGAGATTGGGGGAGGATCGAGCCGTCAAGAAAGCATACTTGGGGCGACTGAGTGGGCGCCGCCCAGTTGGTCGACCCAGGTATCGCTGGGAAGACAGTGTGGAGGCGGATCTGCGGCAGCTTCAGGTCGAAGACTGGCAGGAGGCTGCGCAGGATCGGGAAAGGTGGCATGCTCTCGTTTCGGAGGCCAAGATCCTCTTTGGGTCGTTACGCCATTAAAGTAAGTAAGTGTTAGGAAAAATACAGCGATTATTAAGGTTTTCATGCAAGGCGTAAAAAACTCAAAAACTCGTTGTATATTTTTTTCTATTACAATTTCTAGCAACAGAAACCAATTTCCGACCTAGATATGGCGGCTCCCATTGTGTATACAAAGTTTCATGTTATTTAAGCAATGCGCTTTAAACTGAGAACGAAACTACGTTTGCATGGAGAATCGAGTTCAGCCGAGCGTACATACTGGGGACTCTTAATCATATTTGTAAGTCCTGTTTCACCACGTGTTTTCTCCCAAAACGTGGTTACATGTTACATATGTCTGTTTTAAACTCCGATCACATCACGTCCTACCATTTTTGTATTTAGAAAGCGACAGTACATTCGGTTACCATAATCCTTGTGCGGCTTCGTTCAACTTTGAACTCAGCGGTTGTTTGTTAAGGTGTATATTTGTTTGTCGTTTAAAAACGTGTTCGCGGTCACGTTGACTGTGTTTGGGAAATTGGATGGTATCTTTTGAGCGTTCCGATTCAAGCAAAGATTTTCTTTTAAGTTAATAAAATAAACGTGCCAGTGGCTATTGTCCCTACAGATGACAGTTTTAAACTTAAATTATAATAATATGGCAGCAATACGTGTACTCTGTTAGGAAGTTTACCATAGTGAAATTTTTATATGAGTTTCGTAACTCGTTCTTAAGACTCGTCTAAATACATTCGTTGAAAGCTGTACCATTTATATTTTTCAGTGTTAGCTCCGTCATCTTTGACGTATGGTGACATTATTTGTACTGGGATGACAGCTAAATCAATTTTCCGCTTCCGTAAAGCCCTGAATTCTAAATTTTAACGAAATCGTAACAGGCATTACCGAGATCCCCGAAATAAAGAAATGTACAAGAAATGCTCGTTTACAGATCTGATATTAGATAGATGGTTGTACCTTGTTACGTAGACAGAAGTTTCATACAATATAGGTTTCCCATAATTTTCATTTCATAGAAAGGGTCGGGGTCGCAGTTCTAACCTAACCTACTTTTCTAGTAGACCAAAATGAGTTTTACACAATGACCTAAAAACTTAACGGCTTCTGCAAAAAAAGTTGTCTATGAAATGAAAATTCTGCGAACCAATACATTCAATTGATTCGCAGATTTTAATTTGTCTGCGAAAGAAAGTGCCACTTAGGATACATACGTAAAACTACGTAAACTTGCGACGATTTCTTACTCTATTATATTTGGTTTCTCTCTTGTAATAATGTTATAGTTAACCAACACGTGACTTTATTATTGAAAAGCACGTGCTTTGATTCATAATCGTTGAATAACTATTTTCTCGCGCCAACTTATTACAACAAATCTCACACGTGAGACGATGACTAAAAAGAAAGCTAAATCATTAATGTAATGTTTCCATTAAGAGCCTATGCTTCCTAATAACTTGGAATTAATCATTGCGCTGATGACGATTTTCGAAAAAACTTCACATTATAACCATTAGGACACTCACTAATTTGGAACCTCTTAATCACTCCAAACATAGCAAAACATTTTTCTCATCGATCCAAACACTGCACTCATTCTAATCCAATAAATGTTACGTAACTCATCCATAAAAAACCCTTTTTCTATTCACCATGTGATTTACGACTTTCCGTGCTCACACTGAAATGGGGGCACACACACAAACACCACTATACGAGTAACATGACAAGTTGACACACTCACCTATGGTCAGAGCGAGTGATCAGGCGCATGAGGCGCGCCAAGTTGCAGCATCGAACGGCACAGCTCCGTGATCTCTGGATGATTCAAGTTGATCAGATGCACATACATTTGTTTATGCAGGCTCAGTTCCCCAGACACTGCCTCCAGGCGCTTCAGCAGCGCGTCTTTCTCTCTCAACAGAGTTTTCACCTTCTCCTCGACTTCCCTGGAGCGAACTTTAGCTTTCTCGCGCGATTTTCTGACGGCTATGTTGTTGCGCTCACGTCTCCTCCTGTATTCGTCCGTGCCTTTGTCTACGGCCTTTCCGGAGGAGCGTCTTGATGGGGTCTGTTTGTGTTTTAGTAGGGGAGGTAGGAGCGGAGCTCCTAGCGGTGGTAACGATGTAAATCCTCCGCCGTAGGGACCGCCAACGCCGACCGGCGGCTGAGGATTGTACTGGCCTGTATACTGAGCACAACTGACGTTCCTCCTAAAGTCATGCGGCTCCGGAGGCTCCTCCTTTATAGGTGGTTGCTGTTCGTGCGCTGCGCTAGCCTGGACGGGGGCATAAGATGCTCCAGAATGCACGGGCTGCGGCATGTACGCCAAAGTGGTCCTGGTGAAGTGGCGCGGCTGCGGCGACCGGCCGCCCGGGAGAATCTCCTGGAAAAGTGCCATAGTTTCCTCGCCCCGGAACTGGTCCTCGATGAGGTGCTGCAGGTCCAGGCTGATCTCCTGGCCGTTGAGCTCGTCCAGGTCCGGGGGCGGGAAGGGCGCGCGTTTGTCATCGCCGACTTTCTTGAGATCGGGCTGCGGCGGCGGCGGCGGTGCGCCGGCCGCGTCGTACATCTGTGGGGAGTCCATCCCACCGCCCGGGCCGCACGCGGGCCCAGCGGCGCCGGCGGCCCGAGCCTCCACTTCAAAGCACTGAGACGCCGTCACTTAATCACATGCACCGTGGTTGGTATCCGAGCGGTAGCTGTCACTGATCGCGAGTGTTGTGTGGGTGCGGAGCGGAAAGGGACGCGAGCGAACGCGACGGCGGCGTGGCGCGGACTGGCCGCGGCGCGCGCGCCGGCCGCCCCGGAAGGAAGCACTCGAGTTCCACTGTACTTTTACTGCGATTACAGACTTCGCCGACGAACTTCGCTTCGTGATTGTTTCATGAAAGCTTTGTTTGTTTCAGTTTACGTTTTTTTCTTAAAACTTCTTTTTTAATTACTTCGCCATATTTATGCGTAGGTTCAAAGCAGGGAATTTAAACAGGAATTTATTAAAACGAATACTTATTACACGTACTTCTGAAACGTTGGTCAAAGTTATATACCAAACGACCCAACTGGGATTTATTAACGATGATATAAAAATAATGTTGGAATAGGCAAACTTATGCTTGTTGGGCGACCCGCAGCGCCAATGGTAAGTAAGTAGAGTCAAACTCCAGAAACTAGAGCTTAAAACTTCGAGGATTAATTCTATCCAATTAGTGAGTGCCAAAATTTATATATATTTTTTTTAGATTATTAAATCGTGATTTGTGTGATTTCAGGAAAAACAATCTAGAAACGGGAAAATATGCAGCGTCGTATCTTTGAAACGTAATACGTTAATGAAATTAGTAGAATATTCTAAGAATATATTCTAAGGAAACTGAGAAACGTGGGCGGAAATGAGCGTTAAAATTCTAATTTCAAAAACAAAACAAGGTACTGTAAAGTCATTGGCCCCTACCTGAATAGAAAAAAACATGGAGTCGACATTATGTCGACATAGAGTCGATATAATGTCGACATAGAGTCGATATAATGTCGACATAGAGTCGATATACAATAGTAGAACGCAATTAGACTATTTATAATGACATCACAGATATCAGTTTAGTATTATTAATCTAAGAATGACATCTAGTGAAATGACCACGTGGTGGTTATGAAAAAAAGCCGGTCAAGTGCAAGACGCGCGCCGAGAGTTCCGTGAAAAAATTATAAAAGATTTTTGATAGTTTAAAAAACCTACATAGAGGTTGCTCCTGTAATATTCTTCCAGTGTGTCACGTCCATACAAACAAAATAAAGTACAAAAATGTGGCGGTCTATTATGGAATATTTTTCAAATATTAAACGTTCCAAAAATAGGCTTGACAAAAAAAACCTATATAATTATCGAACCTGCTCAAAAAATTTCACGAGAATCGGTTGAGATACGAGTATGCGACCTGTAGAGGAGAACATCTGGACAGATATACGAAAGAATTTTTGTCGAAAGGTGAAATACAAACACAAAAATACAAATAGTTTATTTCACAGGTAAAAACATATTCTTTTACATTAATGCTGACCCCCACGCTAGGCGTTGCCTGTCCCGCGGGGGAGATATTACGATTAAATTTAACATATATTATATTTAATTTGCGGCTACACTGGCAAATGAAATGGTAACAATTTTTATAAACTATATAAAATTCTAGAATTTAAATAAAAATTGAAAGCTAAGAATATAAACTAGACATATCTTCAACAAAAACATAATTCTAAAATGAACAAAAACTAAATCTCCTAACTGATACTCGTACGATAACAAACTTTCTTAATTTAAAAGGAGAATATGTGTGTGTGTGTGCTCTGAAACAGAGACGCTTCGCTCGCTCGGTCTATTAAATACGAGTACATCGTCATCTAGTATCCATAACACAAGCCTTATTGAGTACCATGAGACTAGTTTGGTTAATGCAAAAAAACTTGTCCCCTTATATTTAAATTAACAAATTGCCCTTTTTAATAAATATATCATCTTTTTTCGCTGTTGACCATACAAGTTGTAATGTAGATCATTGTTAATGTGTTATGAACTGTTTACTTGTGTTAACCTTAACGAAGTGTCGGGTGTTTAGTGAATTGACATTATTCGGTGCCCGAGACACGTATTTAGCTTGATATGCGCATTTCTCGGTAATTGAGATCTTTAATCGTAAAACTGAATCATCTATATGCAGTTCGAATTTTATTTTACCTTTATTGACCGAGCGAGCGAAGCGTCTCCGTTTCAGCTTTAGATAAAAAAAAAATCGTATGTCCGTCTGTCTGTCCAGATGGTCTCCTCTACATAGCGCATTTCTCAACCGATTCTCGTGAAATTTTGTGAGCAGGTTTGATAATTATATAATTTTTATTGTCGAGTCAGTTCTTGGAAATTATGAAATTTGAACAAAAATTTTTTTTTACCATACTAAAGCTCACAGAGCCCTTAGTAGGGTAACAGTGCTAATAATTGACGCTTGACTCAATACTTGACAGTTTCAAACTTATTTTAACAGGTGACCGCTTACCATAAGGCGGTCCAAACAAGCGTACGGCCCGCCTGATGGTAAGCGGTCACCGCAGCCTATGGACGCCGGCAACGTCCATTGCGCGTTGCCGACGCTTTAAAAATATATACACTCCTTTCTTGAAGAATCCCATACTGCAGTTCCTCGGGAAAACCTCGGCAGGGAGCTCATTCCACAACCGGAGCGTCCGAGGGAGGAAGTTCCTCTGAAACCGTACCGTACGCGACCATTTAGGTTATAAGGTGTGAGGATGAATGCCCTGCCGACGGCGAGCAGTGCGATGATAGAAAGCGGCCGTGGGCATCATGTCGAACAGTTCGTCGGAGCACAACCCATTATACAAGCGATAGAACACGCACAAGGAGGAAAAGTTACTAAATATGACATTCTGGACAGTCAAAGTCAAAATATTCTTTATTTAAATAGACCTAGCAACAAGCACTTTCGTATCGTCAGTTAAAACATGGTAAGCTATGTATATAGAGTAATTTATTGATGCTATTATTTACCGACTTCAATGGAAGGAAGGAAGTACTCATTTCGTCTGCATGTTTGCTTGTTCTTTTTTTTATGTCTGTATGTTCCCCGATAACTCTTGACCACGTTGGCCGATTTTGATAATTTTTTTTTGTTTGAAGCAGGTACCTCGACATTGGTCCCATATAAATTTGGTGAAGGGCTGATGATGGGATCTAGGAGGAATCGAGGGAACTCCTCTAATTTGATAGGCACACATATGCCGATTTCGGTATTTTCTGTAGGTGACCAAGCATTAGCTCACGGAAACCATAAAGGATGATTCACAGTAGACCGTTCCGTGTACGGGCCGGCCCATTTTCTATGACAGCAAACGCAACGGCCGGCGTATTTCTCTAGAAGAAAATGGGCCGGCCCGGACACGGAACGGCCTACTGTGTATCATCCTTAAATTGTGGCATAGCTAGATGCTGGCCAAGAGCAATCCCATTTTTAATTTAAAAAAAATAGCAAGTACAAAATTGAAGTCGGTTTTTTTTTTTGTATAAATTATTTAAGCTCGTAACGCACAGAGCGGGCGCGGCGCGGTGCGGGTGGAGGGGGTTTTGCACTTGATCTTTCCGAAACTGTCCTGTCGATTACTGCTTCGTATGTCATACACGCCGCCTCTGCTCCGCTATCCCGCGCGGTTTTTTGGTGCGACGTCCCCCGGACCGCGTTCGCTTTACCGCAAAAACCGCCTCCGCCACGCAACGATGACGCTGCGCCGCTGCGCGTTACAAGCTTTAGGAACGTTTGACATTTCCCCTCATGAAGTGACACCCTTGATATGTGACCACACCTCCCATAGGTAGGGGACCCATGTGACAATCAGTAATGTCATCACGATTCAACACGTGACTGCTATCACCGATGGACTATCATCACGCACTGATAATGATAGCACGTGATATCGAACCAAGATGAGACACGGCCCGTACGTGGGCAATCGACGGCTGGAAACTAAGTCTTATGTAATTGTATTAATTAACTACTTACAAATCGTCGGAATTGATTCAAATTTTTATTGTAGGTATGTGCAGTCAACGGCAAATGTAGATGAACAGTTTAGTACTTTGTCGCACTAACGTTAGAATACTGCGACAGTTGGGAGGCGTCAAAGTAGTAAAAGTGACAAGGTACTAAAATGATCATCTACTTTTGCTGGTGACTGTACAATAGTGCGTCTCTATAAGGCTTATATATATTAAGTAATTACTGTCTCGGAATGTAACGCGTTTGTAAGCTAGCTCGACATTTATTCAAGATTTGTGAGTTTATTCTCGAAAGGACGTTGAGATTAAATTGACATTGAATTTGAATACGAAAACAATGACTGATAATACTACATTGCCTGCCTGTTTAGCCTAGTTGGTATTGACACTGCCTCTGAAGCTAGAGGTCCCAGGTTCGAATCCCGGCCAGGGCATTAATTGTACATTTAGCATGCACGGATTTTGTTCTTGGGTCTTGGATGTTCTCTATGTATTTAAGTAACTATATGGATACTAGACGAAGATATACATATTTATAAAAACAAGAATGTATATATGTATGTATATATGTATATATGTGTGTGTGTGTGTGTGTGTGTGTGTATGTGTATGTTTTTTTTAAGAATGTATATCTTCGTCTAGTATCCATCCATAGTACAAGCTTTGCTTAGTTTGGGGCTAGGTCGATTTGTGTAAGATTGTCCCCAATATTTATTTATTTTATTTTTATTGCAGCCAAGTTCCTAGTTCTAGTTATATACTACGTTGCAGATACATGTATTGAAGATTGATTGAAGTTAGTAAAAAATTCAAAAAAATCTAAATTCAAAATATTCTTTAATCAAATAAGCCTAGCAACAAGCACTTTTGAATCGTCAGTTATAACATGTATTAACATATATATTAATTAATTATTTAGAGCAATTATTGATTGGTTCGGTTTTCACACATTTTGCTTCCATTTTGGGCCAGAGTTTTTTCCGCTGATTATTGGCTATGTGCACGTCTGAAACGGGAGGTCCCGAGACAATGTCAAAACTCAGAGATGTCAAATAATGACACATGAATATTTTGTTTACTTTAGTAAACAAGAAAGACCCCGTATTGGAAATTTTACTGAAATAAATAAGAGAATAAATAAATACATACAAACGAAACGAATCGTAGGAAACCGTTAAGAAACCAATAGAAAACGTGAAAGTAAATTTGACAGTGGTCCCCGGTAAGTACACATTTTTGCCATGGTGTGCGCTACGATCGCCTAGCTTACCCCCACCACCTACTTCGCACATAGCCAATATTGTAAAAAACAAGAATCAACCACACGCGCCCTAAATACGCGTACACTACGCACGTTACGAGTATGAATTATGAAGCATCACTATGCGTACACGCAGCGCTTTGTTTACAAGCGAGCCGTGACGTCACCAGTGACGTTACGGCCCGCCCAGTGACGTAGGAAAACAAGTGTTTCAATTCAATATAAATTTAAGAGAAAATCTACGACGTAACAACTTGTTTTCATCCTCCAATCAGAGCGCTCGTGGCCCAGCGGCGCACGCGTAACGAAGTTAAGCAACTTAGGGCCGGGTCAGTTCTTGGATGGGTGACTGCTTTGAGTGGTTACAAACTGAGCGCTCCCACTTTGGAAGGCACGTTAAGCCGTTGATCCCAGCTGCTGTCTACGACAGCAGTCGTTAAACCAAGTTAACGGTCTAGTTAGGCACTCAAGCCTAATCCCAAGGTCTAGTTCCCCATTGGGTTGGAAGCAGATAGCAAACGCCGTAAAAGCTAATGCCTACGCCAATTCTTGGGATTAGTTAGCGGACCCCGGGCATCCTTTCCGATGCCACTGTACTAGGATAATGTCTAAAATTATGATTATAATGATTATACATATGTAAACTTGCTATATATATTTAAGTATAATTTCTAGTGGTGGTCGTTGATTCAACGAACTAGTTGATAAACCGTTTTTCGTTCGTCAACGAACGAAACGTTTTGTTTAACAGACTTGACTAGATGACGACTTTAACGTACAAACGTAATCGAAATGGAACGCTAAGCTAAAGCCCTTAACATTTTCCCCCTTACTCAAAATAAACGTATCAACTCAATGCCTTTTTCTCATCAGTTAAAGCAAAAACCTAGTTGACGAAATCAACTAGTTGACGTTTTCTAAGTTAACGTTTCGTTTCGTGGGAGCGAAAACCGTCAACGACCCACCACTAATAATTTCAAATAAAATACAGGGTATGGCCCGTAATAGGAGCAAAAAATTAAACGGTACACTATTGGGCTGTCCAGCTATTATTTCTAAATGATTTTATTTGAAACAAAAAAGGTTTTTTTTATTTATTTTTTCGCAAATGTAGCTTATAATATGTACTTTTTTACTCTACTGGAGTGATATTAATAACAATTTATTCAAAAAACATTATAATTTTATAAAAAAAAATAAAAAAAAAACCAAAAATATTCTTTTAAACCATAAATACGACAACGATTATGAGTCATAACTTGAAGCAACCTCAAAATCAGCATTGATTGCCGCGCTATAATCTCTGGGTGTCAAGATCCATTACTTGGAGTTCAAAACTTTAGCTCAAAATTTCTCCCAACTGAAAATAGATTTTTTTTTGAGCCGGTTTCGCGCACCGATGTTTCCGTACAACTAAAAAGCAAATGTGATTTATCAATATATTGATATCTGTTGGTAAAAAATACGTAATACTAAACATTATCAGCAAATTTCAAGATCATAGGTCAATGGGAAGTTAAAAAAATCATCGGAACAAAATGCGTGACAGACGACAGACGGACACGCGTGTGACGACAAAAATATTATTATTAATACTCTAGACATAGGCCTCCCCAAATTTAATGGGAGGGGGGGGTAAATACCATAATCACCACGCTTGGTATGCGGGTTGGCGATCGCCACCGCACTCCAGGGATACTGCTGCCTATCCCACGGTGGTTTTGGTCGTAGTTTTAGGACATACCCCCGGGTGTGGTTCGGTAATACGTACACTTACCCAATGGAGTCTATTGGAGAGTGGTACGGTATTTTTTTTTTATTAAAAATGGGATTGCTCTTGGCCAGCATCTAGCCAGGAGGCAAAGATGAAGCCGACGATAAAGCGAGCTCACCCAGAAGATGCCTATTCACTCGTGCCTTAAAAAGGTCCAGGTTATATGAACTCGGAAATACAGACGCCGGCAGAGAATTCCAAACCAATACTCTCCAATAGACTCCATTTGGACTCTTAGGGTACGGAACCCTAAAAATTTAGTCAAAGATAAGATGAAGGAATATTATTAGCCGGTAGTGCCGGTACTGCGGTACCTGATTGATGCCGATTTAGTAAATATGGGACTTCAACAATACGTAGGTATTTCAAATACTTCCAGTAAGCAGGTCGGTGTCAAATTATGCGAATCATCAATGTTTCGATACTGATACTGGGTTAACACGTGTGCGCATTTACAATTCAAACTTGATATAGTCATTTAAAGCGTTTAGAACAAAACCTACTGGCATGTCAGCCGAAGGACGTCCACTGCTGGACATAAGCCTCCCCCAGAGCCACAATGATGTTCGGCATGGGGGGTAAAATGCCGTAATCGCCGCACTTGGCTTGCGGGTTAGCGATCGCAGCAATGGATGCTGCTGCCCATCCCCGGTGATCTTGGTAGTTTCAGAACATACCCGGGTCCTACCAGCACCTCAAAGCTACTTACCAACATGTTTGTTTTTGGATAAATAATTACAACTAAGAAAAGTTGAAAAGCCCCCGACATTTTCATTTCAAAGCTCAATATCTCAAAAAACGGCTGAACAGATTTTTATAAAACATGGCTAAGAACAATCGGGATAAAATTATCTATGACACAAAAAAAACTAAACGAAAATCGGTTTATCCGTTTGGGAGCTACGACATCACAGACAGACGCACAGACAGATACGTTAAACTTATAACACCCCTCTCTTTTTGCGTCGGGGGTTAAAAATGACAGGGCTACCTTTTTTACCCGGGCAATACATTTAGGATGGGAATGACGGACTCCCGGGAACCACCCGGACTCTACCATTTCAACGACTAAAAAGTAACCTTAATAAATAAGAGGACTTTTTTTTACACAAATCGAACTAGTCCCATAGTAAGCTCAATAAAGCTTGTGTTATGGGTACTAGACGACGATATATTTAATAGATATATACTTAAATACATAGAAAACATCCAAGTCTCAGGAACAAATGTCTCTGCTCACGACAGAACCAAATGCCCTTACCGGGCGGGGATCGAACCCGGAACCTCTAGCTTCGGAGGCAGTGACACTACCGACTAGGCTAGGCTGACAAATGGGATAGAGTAGTTGGAAGCGTCTCTGTCCAATGCATTGCCGCGTCCCTCTCGTCACGCCCTAAAACGTTGACAACCCAGATACGCTCATGCCACTGGCAGGTCGAGTGAGTATTCAAGTTGCTTGGAGCTAGTGCTCCGTGGCTCCTCGGCCCGCTGTCGCCCTGGTAGCGCCCCCCCACTCGAGTGGGGGTAGTGAGCGGTGAGTGACGCAATCGGCGCAAGCGCATAGTGCGGTCGTTGAGGATTGGCTACTGCACTTAAACGCGTCATCACACTGAAAAAAAACGTTTAAGGAATTTTAATACATAATAATACGGTATTTCACTGATAGTCAAATCAGCATTTTTTTACGAAACGTCAAAAACGCTCGGTTTGTATAAAATTTGTAGGGAAATGTGCCTAATGACGACGTCACAATTTTCTATGCTCGAATGCGACCTTTTTTTTCAAATATATGTATATGAAAAATCTTAAAAACTACCTAAATTAGCTGAAGTTTGATTATTCCTAGTATTTTCGAATGATTTTTTATTGGTAACTTAAAAAATATATTTTTCATGTGTTGTGAAATGGGGGAGACCTATGTCCAGCAGTGGACGTCCTAGGGCTGATATGGTGGATGATAATTTCATTAGGAAGATTTTCCTGATCCGAAGATGAAAAATTTCGGTGGACATTGATAATCAAGGATGATTGTAAAAATAAAAAAACATAGTAATAATAAATTAAAGATGATCAAACCTAACTAACCACTACCACCATATCAGCCGAAGAACGTCCACTGCTGGACATAGGCACGACCCAATGTCATGAGGGGTAAATTCCATAATCGCCACGCTTGGCATGCGGACTGGCGATCGCAGTATCTCCACCGCACTCCAGGGATGCTGCTGCCCATCCCACGGTGGTCTTGGTGGTAGTTTTAGGAAGTACCCGGATCCACCTAACGGGTAAACCTAACTTTTGCAGAAATTCCGCAGACGAACCAATCCACAACGTGCAGTCGTCTCAATGAGTGGGTAAGTGGGCTAGCGACAGCAGAAAGTGAGTGTGACGCAACCGCGACGCTAACCCAGTGCTGGCTGACCCTGCCCACCCCTACCTCGGCCCACTGCTGGACAAGCACAACGTGCTCCAAACAAATTAACAAGGGGTGCTGAAATCGTTTCTACGGATGTATCTTTCTAGCAAAATCGTTCAGCAGATGCATGCTGCGCTGTGGGAATTTTTGTTTTCTTTATTTCATTTCAAGAGTCAAAATAATTGAGCGAACCGATTGAAGTGTCTCCGTTTCAAATGCTTTCGTATTTCCGGGTGATGTCCGGCTGTTCTATGACGCATTTCTTAACCGAATCTCGTATAATTTTGTGAGCGTTCGATAATTATATGGCATTTTGTCGATTCAGTTTTTGGAACGTTTTCAAAATGCGGAGCCATTGGGGTTGAGAACGTAAAAAATCACTTACGAGGTCTGTAGCTCACAGAGCTACTAATATAACTTGACTACATATAACTTGCACAAGGTTTGGAGTACTTCCTAGGAGATTCTTATTATTATTATTATTAAGTAAGATTGTCAGTTTTTTTTAAATTGTATAAATTCACGCTGTGACTTGTAAAAGTGCCCTTGTGGCCTATTTGCAGAATAAATATTTGATTTGATTTTTTTTTTTGATTCAGCGGCTGGCAAGTCTTGACAGGGTTGTATTACTGTAAAATGGCAATCGTAAAATGTCTCAGAACCCAGAACTATCACAAATACTTTATTTATGTACAAAGAAAATATATACAAGTGTACCTACATAACCAAAATAATAAAATTAAAACAAACTTAAATCTAAAGCAGGCCCTTGAGGCATTGTACCGAGGATGCCGGCGGCATTTCCTCGCTGTATCGCAATCCTGATACGTTGAGCGTGGAAGTCGCCAGCTCTTCGCCAGAGCTATCATAAAATTTTGCAATTTACTATTTCCCTTATCCTCTAATGAATGTAGGTGCGTTGTAGACATGTTTTATTTTTTAATAGCACGTCGGTAGCAAACAAGTGTGCGGTCCATCTGATGTGTAGCATTGCTATCGCAGCCTATGAATGCCTGCAACTCCACGGGTGTCTTATGCACATTGTCAAGCCTTTAAAACTGTATACACCCCTTTCTTGAAGAACCCCATACTGTAGTCCCTCGGGACAACATCGGCAGGGAGCTCCTTCCACAGCCGACGGCAGTACTTTTTTTCTTCTTTAGGGCATGTTAATTTTAGGCGTAAGTATTTTAGACCCAATGGCTATTTTTAGGGTTCCGTAGTCAACTAGGAACCCTTATAGTTTCGCCATGTCTGTCCGTCCGTCTGTCCGTCCGTCCGCGGATAATCTCAGTGACCGTTAGCACTAGAAAGCTGAAATTTGGTACTAATATGTATATCAATTACGCCGACAAAGTGGTAAAATAAAAAGTGGAAAAAAATATTTTATTAGGGTACCTCCCCTATACGTAAAGTGGGGAGTGATTTTTTTTTTTTTCATTTTAACCCTAACGTGTGATATATTGTTAGATAAGTATTTAAAAATAAATAGGGGTTTACTAAAATCATTTTTTGATAATGTTAATATTTTCGGAAATAATCGCTCCAGAAGTAAAAAAAAATGTGTCCCCCCCCCTCTAACTTTTGAACCATAAGTTTTAAAAATATGAAAAAAATCTCAAAAGTAGAACTTTATAAAAACTTTGTAGGAAAATTATTTTGAACTTGATAGGTTGAATAGTTTTTGAAAAAATTACAAAAACTACGGAACCCTAGACTGAGCGTGGCCCGACACGCTCTTGGCCGGTTTTTTTCGAAATAGCTAAGAAAAAAAAATTAAACAGTAAGCTCTGAGTGGCGCTGATTTTAGTAGAGTCAACGTGTATTTATAATATTATATAGTATCATATCGTATTTTATATAACCTTCCAGTCTTTGTAAGTACCTACTGTTTTATTTATTATCTTAGTTGCACCGCCCACATTTTTTCTGCTTTGCCTTAAGGTTGACTGGTAGAAAATGCTTTATGGCATTAAGTCCGCCTTTTGTACTATAAGTTTTACTTTTGTGCAATAAAGATTAAATAAACAAATAAACGTGTTTTCGATACAGAGGGCCTACTCCGAACTTCGAAAATCGAACTTCGTGTCGTGGCATCCCTTTAACTCTCGTGTTGTACACTATATGATGGAAAGGGACGGCACGTTCGATTTTAGAAGTTCGGAGTAGGCCCTCTGGTTCCTCCTATTTCACGGATACTGAAATACAGGCTCTCTATAGTTCAGGCACCAGTCTCCATCGCACCAGTCTTATATCATTTGTACCATTCCTTTGTCTTGGTGGAGTGAATATATATTTTTTTATTATTGTTATATTATTTCGATCGCATCTTTATGTTCTAAGCGTGTAGCCGCAATACTCATAAGCTCACATATTGAAATAACATGTACTAGAAAATGGGGCGGTAAGTTAAAAATTGGTTTTACTAAGCATTTCAATATACTTGCGAATTTTAAGCTAACTACGGTGATACTGCGTCCGGTTATCTCAGTGCATCTGAAAAACCCACGCATCATAATTTGCCCGGTTCAGATCCGCATGGATGTCACGTCATATCACCAAGGATGTCCCACTTTCTTTGCATCCTATTTAAATCGCGACATGAGTCAAGTTCCGACGGCATTTCTAGTTAGCTGACCGAGTGGCATTGAGTCGCGTACTTGCGTAACACGCGTTTTTGTGTTCTTTTCCCTGACGCGCAGACGAATGAACTATTCCGTTTTGTCTGTTATTTTCCTTAAGAAAGCATTTTGCCATTAGAATTTACACTGATATATACAGAGACGGTACCGATTATACAATGAACCCAAACTTAATAATGTTACTCGTGAAATCTGATCCAGTAAGGTGGATTTACTGCAAAGTAACTAAACTTGATAATTACAATACATTTGCACTGTCACTCTCAGCTTACATGTCGGTGCGAATAGATACACAATGTACCTCCTTTGCGGGATTGTTTTTTTTTCGTGGAAACAAAATATTTAAGATTCAACAATTTTCTTTTGAATATGAAGAAAACTATCAAGTAATTTATTGCTTTCATGTTGTTACATAAATGAAAATTGTTCATGAAAGTATCAAACGCGAACCCTTGCAGGCTTAGCAAATATTTTATAATAGTTTCTAGATAAAGAATTCCATCGATCAAAATCGATTCAGCAAACGTTACGGTGGAAATCGAAAACAACGAATCTAGGCACGGCCGCACGGTGTACCAGGCCCTCACGAGTCGGCGAGGTTACGCAATGAGCCACTCTCACTTTCGCGGCTGGGCTGCGCGACGCGACGCTCTATTCTATCTTCTCGCATTCATGCCAGCCTGGTACCTTTAGGTGCTTGATAGTGCATAACTGCGCTGTTTTGTTGCCTCATAATGTTCATAATGTTGTAATAATCGGTCAAGTGCGAGTTGAATTTACATATCGATGGTTTTTCATCCACCTCTCACTCGGTATTGATTAATATATCGTTTAAAAGTTAATAATATCTAAAATCTAGTAGGCTACACAGGCACAAAAAAATCGTATGTTATTTGTTTTCAAATCGTGAGATCTTCGAGAAGACAGTACGGTACAAAGAGAGGCAAACTAAAAACCTGTAGGTTCTGTAAAATATTGACAAATGGTGCACCTATTTGAACAAAATCAAGTCATAGTCCAATTTAGAACTAGAAGTATACACGAAAACTACATAAATAATGCGAAATTTTAAAAATATTTCTGCGGAGTATTCAGTTTAGGAATTGATGAATTACTCGATATCCAAGAAACAACGATACAATCCACCTCCAAACATCCACAAAACTGCTAAAAACGAAATCAACAAAACCAAGAGCTAACTGGAAAATAAAGAGTTGCCGGTAATGCGAAAGTGTGTCATCGGCCCACGCCTGACTGGGGTGCTTGTTATCATTCACAACACTTTAGCCTCAACTATGTAAGCGTATAACTTAAGTTGATACTACGATACTAATTTAACATAAATTTTGGAAATTTTAAAATTTGATAATAACGTTTTTGTTTTAGTCCACAGCTCACAGATCCACTAGTTTAAACATTTTCGATAACATATATAATAATAATGAATAAGGGCACTAATCGACCACACTGTCGGTGCAGACGAAGATATTTCATCTGGCAAACCAAGCACAGCACGTTCCTCCATTCCAATTTCCGTGTTGATACAAACCCGATAGGGTTTGACGACACTTCTCTGTCAAACCAATGTATACATGAATTTTCAATTGTAAATAAATAAATAACAAATCCAGTAGTTTTTCTTGCACCGCCCCTAGTTGTATATTTTTAACTCTGCCAACCAAAGATAGTCTGTAAGGCTCTGCTAAGATTTCGCATTATAGTGACAAAAAGCCTTAGACCTATCCGGCCTCGCTTCGCTCAGCCGTCTATATGTCTTCGGCCGGCAACCCCTTTTGTCCCGGCCTCTGTAGTAATGTACTATTGAACACAGATCTTAATGGACGGATGTGTAAATTTCGAGTTTAATATTATTAATCTACTGACTCTGTAGGTACTCTTTTATCTTGTAAGAACTTGACATAATTTTACTTCAATTAAGCTATTGGGATGGTGATGGCGCATTGCCGGGTATTGTTTATTTTTATTTTATTTATTAGAAACAAACAGTCTCTTATAGTTATAGTTATTACATTAAGACTATTGCTAAATCTTGACTTTCAGTTTCCTTAATTAAATATTAAACCTATCATATATATATTTTACCAGTACCTATTTCTTTCTTATTTAGAACAACATTTATGAACAAGAACCAAACATGTAGCATAATGCATACTCAATATAATCACATCATAGCCTACCGAGATTCCGAAATACATTGCAGGGACAGCCCTGAACCTACTCAAACTGTCACAAAATATATCCAATTTTTGAAACTTGTCATTATACAGCCTGCACGCCCTTTTTATGAAACTATTCTTCGCATACGCCGTACGAATAGGGGGGATATAAAATTGTGGCACTCTTTGGGGTAGGCCTATAGACATAGGCCTACCCCAAAGCTAGCTGCCCAAAGCTGCTAAACAGCAGTGGATGTCTTTCGGCTGATATGGTCAGAGTGCATCAGCGTCTTACATCTCACGTATTAAATACGACACAGTATGACTTCAGCTTAATTTCTGTCCAACGATTCCAAACATCGTCTTTTCCGTCACATCAAAAGTACGTTCCAAGGTCTACTACAATGGAGGCCGGGGGTCACTGTGCTAACCGATTGACCAACTAATTTCTATTTACAATATAATTGTATGCTAATTGCATGCAGTCTACTGCTCACATGTAAAGCATAATGAGCTGGTACGTCGCTACAATTAGGTGTTGCGAAGGAACGTGTGAGATGATCACAATGTACCATCCCCCTTCACCCCCTTCCTATCAACCATTCAGGCTTGGGTGTTTTCTATGTATTTAAGTATATATACATATATATCTATTAAATATATCGTCGTCTAGTACCCATAACACAAGCCTTATTGAGCTTACTATGGGACTAGTTCGATTTGTGTAAAAAAAAATGTCCCCTATATTTATTTATATTTATTATTTATTATTCATGATTTACCATCTCCCTTAAGAGTGCGCAGTACGTTCGGTTCTCCATACAAACGTATTTATGCTCTCATTTTAAAACGCCATGTTAGAATAACATAAAACTTTGTATACACAATGGGATCCGGCATATCTAAACGTCGGACCATAGTTTCTGTTGCTTGAAATCATAATGGAGAAAAAATACAGCGATTATTAAGGTTTTCATACAAGCCGTAAAAAACTCAAAAAGCCGCTGTATTTTTTTTCCTTTACAATTTCTAGCAACCGAAACCATGGTCCGACTTAGATATGCCGGATCCCATTGTGTATACAAATTTTCATGTTATTCTAGCATGGAGTTTTAAAATGAGAGGGTAAATACGTTTGTAAGGAGAACCGAGCCAGACCGAACGTACTGCGCCCTCTTAAGTTGTCTATTAGCCCTGCAGTGTATGTTGTTGAGCTGAGCGAAGCGAAGCTCATTCTTAGGCGACAGATGTATTTCGTTTGAGGTCGCACTCCTCCTAGACGCTTCAACCGATCACGCTCACATTTTGCGTGTCGATAGGTGACATCATGACGATGGGTTAGATTAAAAAAAAATGAAAATCGGACATACCACGGAGGAATAATCATCCAAAAACTAAATTTTCCGTATATTTTTATTATTTTGCTAAGCGAGTAACTGTCAGGGAGTTTGAGACCGGGTAGACGCGCTCAGCTCAACATTTGCAACCAGCAAACTGCAATGCATACCAGTCCAGAAAAACCCACTTTTTGGCCAAGTGGTGACGTAAAATTGTGTACAAAACACGGGTCGTAAAACAGAAAGCCCTCTCTCGCATATTTATGACCCTCGCCTGCGGCTCGGGCCTCAAACATCTGCTATATCGGCCTTTCTTTGTTTTACAACCCTTGTATCGTAAATATACAGTACACACTTACACACACACACAACTGTACATAGCTTAATTTTTGTTTAAGTTCTTCTTTGTAATTTTTATGATTTTGTTTTTGTGCAATCTTTTCTATGGCACCAATATATATATATTTATTTTTTATTATATTTTATTTATTTATTTTTATTTATTTTATTTAAACAGGTTAACATGACATTACAGTTTGACCAATGCGTCATGAAACAAAACTTAACTAAATACATACACATTTAAATTACACAGGTACAGTTGATTGCCGAGTATCCATCCCCTCACAGAATCTCAGACATTCATAGTACACATTCATACATCGCCATTCAAATAAGTCACACTCCGGTGCTGATGCCAAAAGCGCATTGAGTTGGGAGAGAGCACGTAGCAGTGGCGAGTTCCTGCGTGATACAGTGCGGGTTGCCGGCACCGCCAACAAATCGCGCCGCCGAGGCCTGAGCGTTATCCTGGGGATATCCGGAACATACAGTCGCACGAGGCGACTGACCAGCTCTGGACAGTCCGACTCTCCACGTATGATTCGACACGCATTAACCAACAAGTTGTAGCTACGCCTCACCTCCAACGAATTGTAGCCTAAAGTTCCTAATAGGTATTTGGTAGGATATAGGAACGGAATATAATTATTGACCGAGTGAAACTAGGTCTCCGTTTCAGCTTCAGCAAAAATGCTTTCGTATGTCTGGCCGGCGGATTCCCGCTGTTCTCCTTTACAGGTCGCATTTTCTTAACCGATTCTAGTGAAATTTTGTGAGCATGTTTTTTGGTTTTAAAGATTTTTTTGGGAAGACAGTTTTTGAAATTTAAGAAATTGAAAAAAAATTAGCGAGGTCTCACAGAGCCATTAGTAACACTAGTTTATATTGATATGTACATATTTGAATGTGTATTTATTAGTATGTCCGTTAATAGAAATAAATAAATAGCTCTATTAGTATAGTTTTAGTATTGTATTGTCAAGAGACGATGGATGGACTCAAGCAACCACAGTATGGTGTCCAAATCACCTCAAGAGATCGGTCGGGAGGCCGCGAACGCGATGCAGGGATGAGTTAACCAAATTCGGATCGAACACATGGACCACACTAACGCACAATAGGAACATGTGGTCAAATATGGGGGAGGCCTTTGCCCATCAATGGGATGATCTGTCATAAACAGCATATGATGCCAATAAATTTATATAATTCCATGAAAAAAGTAAAAATAATTAATTGTTCTGTAAAAACATATATGAATGTAATTAAGTAATGAATTAGACGACCTGTTTAGCCTAGTTGGTAGTGACACTGCCTCTGGAGCTAGAGGTCCCGGGTTCGAATCCCGGCCAGGGCATTATTTGTACTTTTAGCACGGATTTTGTTCTTGGGTCTTGGATGTTCTCTATGTATTTTAGTATGTATTTATCTATATAAGTATGTATATCGTCGCCTAGTACCCATAGTACAAGCTTTGCTTAGTTTGGGACTAGGTCGATTTGTGTACATAATACAATATAATACATGTCAAATGATTTAGTTATATAGTATTAGAAACCATAGATAGAATAAGTAAATAACAATGTAATATTACAGAAGGCTAAATAAATAAATAAATAAATAAATTGTATTGTCAAGTCATATACGCAAATAAAGTTTTTATCTATCTATCTAATGCAGATATATGAAGTGTTGTTTAATTCTTCTTCCCATTATCCTGCTTTGCCTGTTCACAATTAATTGTTTTTCCTGCTACCCAAAGGTTGCCTGGAAACGCTTCAAAGCGATAAGACTGCCTGCTTTACCATTTACTATTTATGAGTTTTTGTTAAAATCTCTTATGTAGTGATGCAATAAAGAATATTTAATATTATCATCTTTATTTATGATGGATTTCCACAACCCCCCGCCCAAGCCCAACCCGCATGCCAAGCGTGGCGATTATGGCATATACCCCCCATGAAATTGGGGGAGGCCTATGTCCAGCAGTGGACGTCCTAGGGCTGATATGGTGGTGGTGGTGGATTTTCACAATACTTTTATAAAAAAATAAAATATAAAAGAATATTTACAATACATAAAATTATTATAAAAACCTATATCATTGGGAATTCAAAGCCATGACCTCCGTCGCAATTTAAATCAAACTATTTTCCACCGCAAACATCGTACCCTAAGGATCCTTAAAACTGCAAGTTAAAACTTGCAAATGTTTGCGTTTGCACACAGTCTGACTATCCGCACTCTCCCGGCGCACGCCACCACCACCACCACCATATCAGCCCTAGGACGTTCACTGCTGGACATAGGCCTCCCCCAATTTCATGGGGGGTAAATGCCATAATCGCCACGCTTGGCATGCGGGTTGGCGATCGCAGTATCTCCACCGCACTCTAGGAATGCTGCTGCCCATTCCCCGGTGGTCTTGGTCGTAGTTTAAGGACATACCCGGGTCCACGCGCAAACATGTAAATAAATACAACAAACCACTAGCAACAATGACAAAACCTCGACACGTGTTTCGCCTCTCTACTAGGTATCATCAGGTGCTGAAAGGATATATAGATTTCACCTAAAAATCAAACTAATAGTACTAGTAATATCTAAATTCTTATCATAGAAATCCGCAATGTAAATAACCCAACCAATTACTTGTGTCCCTATTGGTTATTAGTGAGATCGTAAGTATAAGATGTCCCACAAACGAAACAGAATTTGAACGTAACACAGTAGCGACACTGGATGATCCACATACACACACGCACACACACATATGGAGCGGGTGACCTAAAAATTGTAACTAAAAGATGCAAACAATCTTTTTAAGTTTTTATACCAGGGCCGTTTTGGGTGGATGCGTAACGGAGCCCTTTTAGCTCGAAACGCAAAGAGGGTTTTGAATTTTAGATAATTCCGAAACTGTCGACTGTCGATTACTGCTTCATATGTCCCACACGCCACCTCTACTCTACCGCGCCACCGTATACCGCGCGGTTTTTTGGTGCGACCTCGGACAGCATTCCCTTTACAGCACCACCAACCACCTCCGATCAGCAAAGAGGCCGCGACGCGCTCTGCGAGTTTCAAGCTTTAGACCGGGACGGTCGTCAGGTGAGTTTGCTACCATACATCTCAGTATGAATCGTTTGGCTACTGTCGCCGACAACGTCGCCATGGCAGCCCGGTGAGTAGAAGGTATTAGACATAATAAAATAAATAAATATTGGGGGACAATCTTACACAAGTCGACCTAGTCCTAAACTAAGCAAAGCTTGTTCTATGGGTACTAGACGACGATATACATACTTATATAGATAAATACATACTTAAATACATAGAAAACATCCAAGACCCAACAACAAATATCCGTGATAAATGCACAAATAAATGCCCTGGCCGGGATTCGAACCCGGGACCTCTAGCTTCGGAGGCAGAGTCAAGTCACTACCAACTAGGCTAAACAGGTCGTCAATATATAACTCGGTCGACAATAATATAACTACCCACGCGACTTCGGCCGCGGATTACGACTTCCGTAGTCGGTGTGGCCGCGATAAGATATCAGAAAGCTGTCAGTTGTCAGTGTAAACTGTCAGTCGAGTCAGTACCGCTTCTTTACTGCATGCCTGCGTTTAAGGCGACTTCCTGATTTGGCGGGGCGGGAGCGATATGTCATAGGTATTTTGCTCTTTGACGTGAATTTACCGATGTGAGATTTCTTCACTTGACGAAATACTGTCAGTAATACGTTTGCGCAGTAGTAATACATGCGCAGAAGCGAGGCAGTACTGCGTTCGTATCGGTTGACACTGACAGCTGACAGGTTTTCCATATCGTACCGCCCCCGCATCGACAAGCCAGGAAGGCGCCTAAGTGAGTGCTTACTGACTGGTGCGGAAGGCCTGGAAGTGGAGCGATATGAATGCAGTCATAATGCAGTACTGCCCCGCGTATGATATTACTACTGCCCGAATGTAAAACTGAAGGTATCCCGCCATCTTACAAAAATACAGACGAAGCAGCACGGTAAAATAGAACCCATGTCCAAATCAAAATAAAAACATTTATTCTGCAAACACGTCACAAGGGCACTTTTACAAGTCAAAATCTATATTTATCGATAAAAAAACTCAATAGGAGCTCAAAATTAAATTAATTAATCACATAATTATACATGTTTACATGTCAAAACGAACAAACAATAAGATTACAATCACAGAGCGTACTCCCATCTTAAAGGCCGGCAACGCTCTTACAACCCCTCTGGTGTTGCGAGTGTCCATGGGCGGCGCTAATCGCTTACCATCAGGCGATTCGTCTGCTCGTTTGCCACCTATGTCATAAAAAAAAAAAAAAAACAACAACAATACATTTATTACAATCTAAATTTGATAGAGATGTATAAGGTCTCTAAGCGTCAAAGTAAAATCAAAGTAGGTAATAAAGTACACCTAATCATAATATCCTGTGAGAGGTATTGGGTCTCCAAATCAATCTTAAAATAATAAAATCTAATCTTAAAATAATAAAGATGATCTCTGAGATGTATAAGGTCTCTGAGCGTCAAAGTTTAAATAATACAATCAAATGAGGACAGAGTGAAGTCTCTCTTGTCAATTCTGCTGAACACAAGTAGGTATGAAGTTACTAAGCCCTTGCAAACATGAACAAACGGGTCCGTTCCAAGGGACTATTTCATACTAGTGGCACTGCGAGCTGTAGTAGACCTCGCCAGTGGTATTTTTTAAGTTTCCAATCCAACCCCCTTGACACGGCCATTTAAAAAAAATAAACAAAAACCGTAATCGACAAAAGAGTTCCGTATAATTATCGAAACTGCTCATAAATTTTCACGAGAATCGGTTAAGGAATGCGAACTGTAGAGAACAGCCGGACATCGGGGCATACAAAACCATTTTTACCCGACTGCGCCAAAAGGAGGGTTATGTTTCGAGAGCATATGTATGTATAATTGTTTGGAACGCTCTGCGGCCTCATCGGCTCAATGGATTTTAGCTTGAGAGGTATCGTTAGATTCGTATTTACTGTGTGAGTGACACTGGGTATATCAAAATTATAAAAAAACAAAATGGCGTATTTGTGGCCCCAAATTCAAATGTTTGGCACGCTTTGCAGTCTGAACGGCTCGATGGATTTTAGCTTCAAAAGTGTGGTTAGATTCATATTAAATGTGTGTGTGTAAATGATGGTAGTTCATTGGTATGGGACTCCAAAAGCAGTCGGGTTTAAAAAAAAAATTAATTACTCTTGTCTCCCAAGCTGAAACCGAGATCTCGCTTCGCTCACTCTGCCAAGTCCCCCTCCCCACCGCTGCCTGATATTTCCCCCCCTCCCTGATTGATATAGCCCTTTAACAAAAATAATTGTACCAACTCTATCGGACATTACCGGCCCTATTCCGGCCCTGCGTCTTTCTATTAGAGTCGCGCTCGACCTATTTAAGGGATTGCAACACAGCGCAGGGCCGCGCAGCCGCCTTCCGCGTGCGCTTGCGCCGTTATATAATTTAATTACTTCGAGGTCGAGGTTTGGACCCTTTTTGGCCTTTTCTGCTAATGGGTTACGTCTGTGCACTTGATGGCTTGTGATCTTGCACGTTAAGGTGATGCCTTGATTTTGGAAGCCACGCCCGCTGTGTAAGAGACACGCTTATGTCTTCTGCGCAAAAGAGAACGAGATGAGGTGGGTAAAGTTTTTGGACCTTTAACTACTTATGTTAATGTAAATACCTAGTATGATGAAATGTATTATTTTGACGTGTAATGTGTAAAATCATTGCAAATAAATGAGTATGAATTCTGTTTTGGACAAATTTCGATAATTATCTAACTTTGTTAAGTTTTACTCATGTTTGGTCTTGTGAGTTTAGTAAAATACCATTATTTTAACTGGTTTGCATCATTTAATGAGACCACCGCCGAAGCCGCCGCCGCCGATATCACCCGAAGGACGTCCACTGCTGGACACAGATCTCCCCCAATTTCATAAATGCCATAATCGCCACGCTTGGCATGCGGGTTGGCGATCGCAGTAACTCCACCGCACTCCAGGGAGGCTTCTGCCCATCCCCCGGTGGCCTTGGTCGTAGTTTTATTACATACCCGGGTCCGTATTTAATAAGACATCAAATTTTATTCCGATAAAAGGTTCAATTGTTAATTTGTAATTTTAATTTGTTAATTATTCTTGTGTAATTTCATTCAACCTCCTCGCCGCCCCAGTCATCTAGTCGTGACAGCCAATGGAATGCCTCACACTTCACGGTCATCAATACATGACCATGAGATTGTCATTTCGGTGGCGTACAGTATCTACAGAGCACGTCACTTCATTCGCAGTGTGGCGGTCAATAGGTTAATAATGTACCGTTTTAGTACGTTAAGAATTGGTTGAAAAATGCGACCTCTAGGCCGGAAATCCAGAAATAATAATAATAATAAATAGTAATCAATTGTTCTTTATTTAGGTACCTATAACTAAATACGTAAATTCGGACATACTAAAGCTTTTTGCTCAAGCTCAAATGTTACACTACTGTTACACACAAAAACCGGCCAAGTGCGTGTCGGAACACGCACAATAAGGGTTCCGTACCGACACCTCGTAATCTACATTTAAAACCACTATACAATACATGTAATCACAAAAGGTCGTATTTTCATAAGAAACTTATTTTGGCAAGACAGTTTTTCAGCAATAACTCAAAAACCGTTAAATCTATCTTGTTCAAACCAAATATCGTTGAAAAGATTTATTAATGTATAAGTACATCATCATGATTTTTTTTAGAATTTTGAACTTCATAGTTTGGAAATAAGAGGGGGGGGGACACTTTTTACGAATTTGACAGCTAATATGTCACAAAGTGTTAACTTAAATGAAAAAAAATTTTAGAAACCTCCAAGTCATTTTTAAAGGCCTATCCAAATCCATAGATACTGCACACGCTTATGTACATTGAAAAAAAAAATTTAACCCCCTGTTACCCCCCCAGTTTAATATTTTTTCGTAATTTCACATCATATTTCTATAGCGGTTCATAACATACACCTTCTTACCAAATTTCATAATTATAGTGGTCATATTCTCCGAGTAAATCGGCTGTGATATACGGACGGACAGACAGACAGACATGACGAATCCATAAGGGTTCTTTTTTTGCCATTTGCCTACGGAACCCTTATGGATTCGTCATGTCTGTCGGTCTGTCCGTACGAAAGTACGGAGACGAATTGAGTACCTCCTTCGTTCTATTGCAGTCGGTTAAAAAATAAAACAACTCCTATCTTAGGGCCAATATTATAGGCAGTCACGAGACATCTCTATGCATGCAATGCGTATGTATTACAATTAATATAATTATAAAGAATGTAGAGCCACTGTAGAGTACTTACCATACTTGCCGAAGGATGCGCGCAACTCGCGCCAAGGATTATACGTGATGACTTCTTTACATACCTAACGGTGGCAAACAAGCATACAGCCGGCCTGACAGTAAGCAGACACCGTAGCCTATGAACGCTTGCGACTCAAAACAATCGCAAGTGCGTTGCCAACCATTTATTTTGTCCTCGGGAGCTCAGCAGGGCTAGCACATCTTACCGCGAGTAGGGCGAGAGTAGACAAATAGACGCAAGATGGAGCTTTCTCGCGCATTGGTAGCATGACTCGCGCGACAAAAGTGACAGACTCGCAAACAAACGTCACTGCGAGACAATGACAGCGGCTCGCGACTTTGAACTGCAATTCGTAGCACAACTATTTAATTCGCGACACAATCTTCTCTCGTCTTTATGTCATACGTCGAGATGAAGTCTTCAAGCAATCAAGCCCGCGACTTCCCGGCGACTCGGTCTCGCGTGTGATTTATTTGGTAAATTTCACAAGGAAATTGAAAAGTAAGTGGAAATTGTAGTCTTATTATGCTAAATATAATGAAACGGGTCACTCACGTCTTAAAGGTCGAATATCGCTCGACATGTTTCAGACCGGTTCGCGGTCCTTAATCATGAGCACCTATCGCGGCGGCGGTTTTCTTAGCACTGCGTGCCCGTGCCCTGTCCGCTCGGTTGCTCGGCGCGGGTGGGGGCGGCGGCGGCGAGAATCTACCCTCGTTTTCTTCACAATTGTTCAATGCCGGACAGGGCACGGGCACGCAGTGCTAAGCAAACCGCCGCCGCGATAGGTGCTCATGATTAAGGACCGCGAACCGGTCTGAAACATTTCGAGCGATATTCGACCTTTAAGACGTGGGTGACCCGTTTCATTATATTTAATATGTCGCAAACTCACGGAAGTTTTCTATATAAAATTCTTATTATGCTATGGTAATATGTAACAATGACTAATAGTTGTGTGAATGTCGTACATTATCATAAAAAAACAACGTGTAACAATGACCTTACTCACTACCAGCAACACAACACCACATATCTACATTTTTATTTTTATGACTTTTTTGTTGACTTCAACCATGCATCATCAACTTATCGTTATCCCAATACAGTTACTATTACTACTTAATTTGAGGAAGCTGCCAACTCTTTGGTTTCCAGTGACGTCAACCAGCCTCTTGAACTAAATCTAAATTAATTGCTGATATGAATAAGGAGTCTTTCCATTGCCACCGTAGTAGTATTCAAAAGACTGACTTAACATTCGAAGGAGTTTCTTTGAAAAACTTATTATTATACCATCCATCCACTAAACCATTACGCAAGTTGAGGTTAGTGCTCGCAACCGTTGCCACTGCTCTGTTTTCCTTTACAATCCATAGTTCGTGGTCTTATTACATTTAATTCGCAATTATTTCAGCTAGTGAAGCAATATAAATCGAATATTGCGAAGAAACAGACGAATTGACTACGAATACAAATAATAGGAACGCAATTTCAGATTCCAAATATGACGTCAATGACTAAATTTACTAGCTTTTATTTAACCTCTTCACCACCCCCGTCATCTAGTCGTGACAGCCAATGGAATGCCTCACACGCCACGGTCATCAATACATGACCATAATACTAGATTGTCAGTTCCGTGGCGTACAGCGCACGTCACTTCATTCGTAGTGTGGCGTTCATGAGGTTAACTTGCACTGTCGTCCTTCTTTCAACCACTTGCCGGTATCCAATTGAGATGAAATTTGACATACTAGGGAAGTCAAAGTCAACCTAATGTATTTATATTTGGTAAAAGTAACTCTAAACACATATCTAAGGCGACTTCCTGACTTGGCGGGGCGGGAGCGATATGACATAGGTATTTTGCTCTTTGACGTGAATTTACCGATGTGAGATTTCCTTACTTGACGAAAAACTGTCAGAAACACATTTACATTGTGGAATACATTTGCGCAGTAGTAATACGATGCGCAGAAGTGGGGCAGTACTGCATTGGTATCGGTTGACACTGACAGCTGACAGTTTTCTCATATCGTACCGCAATCGCATCGATAAATCAGGAAGGCGCCTAAGTTAGGTACCTAAACCAGCAGGGTATTAAATTTACGAACTAAACTGACAGTTAACTAACGCTAATATATAACGCTCATTTGAAAAGTTTTTTTTATACTTTACTCCATCATTATGCGGTGTTGGAATGTTTTAGCGGCAATGATGTATTTATTTATTATTGTATGCTGACTTTAATAAACTCTCGGGCTCGCTTTTTAAACTCTCGAGTGATATTGAACGGTTAAGTTTAAGGAAGGATACTTTCTTGTGCGTGTTCTCGCTTGTATAATGGGTCATACTCCGAAGAAATGTTTGCTTTTTACCATCGCACCTAGGGTTGCGATGGTAAAAAGCAAATACGTCAGGATTTGTCCGGACATGTCAGGATTTTTGACCCTTTGTCCGGATTGCGGCCGGACTTGGCAAGCGTCAGGATTTTTAAGAATGATCTCATAAAACAAATGTTTACGTGATATATTTATTGCAAAATTTACTAAGTTTTAATGAATGAAAGGATACATAAAAGTAGTAAGTTATCAACAAAAACATTTTTTTTTCGTTCAAAACAATTTAAAATAGGATAAATTACAGCTAAAGAGGAGATCAATTTTGTTTGCTTACAACTACTTACATTCAATCTACTTTTGTTATTTAGTTTCAATTATTAATCAAATTGCACAATACAACAGGTAGATCCACGATACAGTACTCCGCAGAGCGCCGCCGGGGCGTCGTTCAAGCTACGCCAAATCTCTGTTACAAGAAATGTCAAGATTTTTAGGGTGATGTCAGGATTTATAGGGTGATGTCAGGATTTTTAGGGTGATGTCAGGATTTATAGGGTGATGTCAGGATTTATAGGGTGATGTCAGGATTTATAGGGTGATGTCAGGATTTTTAGGGTGATGTCAGGATTTATAGGGTGATGTCAGGATTTATAGGGTGATGTCAGGATTTTTAGGGTGATGTCAGGATTTATAGGGTGATGTCAGGATTTTTAGCAGGACATTTAATTCTTCCATATGTCAACCCTAATCGCACCGCTCACCGTCGGAAGGACATTCATCCTCACACCTTAGAACGTAAATGGTCGCGTACGGTACGGTTTCAGAGGACCTTTGCAATACCCTGACAGGGTTGCACTGTTACTATTTGGTATATCATTGTCATAGTGCTAAGGAAAAAATAAATAAGCAAAATAAATAACTTCCTCCCTCAGACGTTCCGGAGGGACTACAGTATGGGGTTCTTCAAGAAAGGAGTGTATAAATATTCAAAGAGTCGGCAATGCACATGTGACACCCCTGGTTGCAGGCGTCCTAATGCTGCAGTGACCGCTTACCATCAGGCGGGCCGTACGCCTGTTTGCCACCGAAGTGGTATAAAAAAAAACTTCAGCGCATGTTTTGATTCTTATGCAGGCAAGCAAATACTTTGCTGACTGTACTTAGGTTAATTATCTAGGTACGCACATTTCTCGCGTCTCATACGGTCCTGGTACATACATTATGTCTTACGGCTCTTACGCAACCGATCGGTATTTTAATCACTGTCAGTTATTCTTATAATTATGTCAGTAGTTGATGTCGAGACGATGATATTATCTGTGTTACTAGGAGCCCTACTGTACTAAGGGGACTCTTTGTACAGTCGTGTTCAAAAATATGTACACGGGAGAAGTCATCAAAAATATGTGAAACAAGAGCTAATTGGCTAGCACCCTGTCACTGCAATATCACACTTTCTCTATCTATAAACATACAATTTGTATCTAAAATTGGCCTGAAGTTAATTTTCTAGCGCTCTGTTTACGAATATAGGCGTGAGTTATTATTAGAATATAGAGTATGTGCCTATGTATGTATTTAGTAAAAGTAAAAGTTATATTCTTCAATTTAGTCATATTATATGCACATATCATATCATATCATAGCCTCTTTATTTCCTTTTATAGTATACAGGGTGATTCGGGAGACGTGAGCAAGATCAACACTACAGATTCAGTAGACCATAAGCTACTGCTTCGTGCCACTATTAGTGAAATTAACGTTCAGTTATCTTTGGTGTTGAAAACAAAATGTTTTAAATTATTTACGAAATTCATGGTCACTCTACAATCAGAATACTTCAGTCAAATGATACGTGTCAAATTAAATGTCGTCTGAGTCCGATTACTTTTGAAATATCGTATCTCACTCAATGTGACAATTTACTTTCTTCGTAATCAAAGTGCTGTCAGAACAGTTAGAGGTTTTATCTTTATAAACCATATGTTGTAGAGTGACCATGATTGTAGATAATTAAACTTTAACTTACCAAAAATTAAAATACAGGAAAAAGGTATGGGTGTTTAACTTAAATACAATGGTGAACGATTCATTGCCATTTACTATGTATGTAGTGTTGGTCCTGCTCACGTCTCCTGAATCACCCTGTATATAAATCATCAGTAATAATAACAATTTTAACTTAACATAATTTTACATAACATAATGTTACATAACATAATTTTAGATAACATAATTTTACAAAACATAATTTTTCGCACTTTATATGATAAAAAAGTACGAAAAGCATGCGTTTTAACATTGCAATATAATATTAGTACATTACTACAGAGGCCGGGACGTAAGGGGTTGCCGGCCGAAGACATATATAAACGCGCTCGGCCGTTTCGTTAGCGAGGTCGGATAGGTCTGAGGCGGGCAACCCCATATTTCCCGCCGAGATATGTATAGTACTTTTCTCAAACATGCAATGAAATAAACAACAAAAAAGAAAGTTTTATTTTTTAGTGGCAGAATGTCATGGTGCCTGTGCCACAATTTATGTGGAATGGAAATTAAAAAAGAGGACTTTGCCGGCCTAGGCCTGCAATATTTGTATGAAATTCCATTAACGACCTCTTGTCCTAGCCGCACCTGAAACGTCATACTTCGCAGCCTGTTATAAGGAACATAACATCAATATTTCATTGCATGTTTGAGAAAATTATTTTTTCAGTAGTAGGATTCTTTTTTAGTTTAAATAGGAATTTAAAATGCACAGTTGTAAAAATTGTATACAATATCAAAAGCATAGTAATAATTAAAATCGACTTAAAATATTAAATTATTGTAGATATCACAGTGTAAAGATCTTTAGTATATTGTGTACTTTTCATTCAATTTAGTTTTTTTTAGGAAAAAACCAAATAAAACTTCATTAAAGACTCAAAATAATAAAATGAAAATATAGGATGTTTAACATGCATTTTTTTAAGTTATATATTTTCTAAGGACCTTCTCTCGAGTAAAGGCCTCCTCCATACTCTTCCAGTTTTCTCTATCTCTTGCTTTTATGATCCAGTCTTTTCCTGCTGTTTTGTTTAACTCGTCAATCCATCTTTCTCTTGGCTTTCCTTTTTTTCTTTTGTTGGAGGGTCCTGCCCAATGTATTTTTCTCGTCCACCTATTTTCATTCATACGTGAAACATGGCCTGCCCATCTATGCACATAAAAAAAGCCTTTTATTTCTTTCAGAATTAATGGTTTACGAAGTAGTTTTGTTAATATCAAAAGTTGAGTAATTAATTATTTTTAAAGTTAGTAACTTAAGTTTTTTTAAATATTATGTACATAATATTTTATGCATAATATATAATACATAATGTTATATGAACATATGAACGTCAATAAGCTACCACTGGTAGGGTACACGTACGGAAAAATAAACCTCTGCCACGAGAAGAATCTTAAGAGGATATAAGTACATACAGGCTGTAACAAAAATGCCCGTGGATCCGTTTAAGGCGTTAATTGGTATCGCATTCTGACTAGAAATAAGTAGGTAAAAACTATTTGACCCATTTTTTTGTTTTAAATTTGCCAGCCAGCCATAAAAAACGAAAAAAAATAATGAGTCAAAATGCGTAAAACGGATCCACGGCACTTTTGATACACGTCTGTACGTTCGGCCGAGCTAGCCTGAGCATGAAAGAACAAGAACAGAATACGTAGGAACTGAACGTACGTACTTCTCCCTCTCCCAGGACACGAACTGCTATATCATACTGCTATGTATACCTTAGCGATCATACCTAGCTAGGCATCGACGCCTAATAACTTCAACCATAAATCAATCATAGGAGAATGGCACAGACTCTCTTTGTATAGATCCTCTTTGCTTCAACCCTTCAACTGAGAAAAGTAACAAACCCCCGACATTTTCATTTCAAAGCTCAATATCTCAAAAACGGCTGAAAGATTTTCATGAAACATGGCTAAGAACACTCGGTATAAAATTATCTATGACACAACTAAACTACGAAAATCGGTTCTTCCGTTTGGGAGCTACGATACCACAGACAGACAGACACGTTAAACTTAGAACACCCATCTCTTTTTGCGGCGGGGGTTAAAACCAGTCAAGTTTTAACCGAAGTGGGCAAATAGCTTTTGAGGGCGCTTTCTTCCTATTTTAGTCGAATTCTGAAATAAGTGATTTTAATACATTTTAGTAACATAAAAGAAAAGATCTTAAAGTAAATACGGCTTAATTTGTTGCATATTAACTCTTGGTGACTCTAATATAACCCGTTTCGGGGAAAAGGTTGGGTTAAGTAGGCTGTATTAAACTTAACTAGATAATTTCTTGCGACATCTATAGACGAGTAGCAAAACTAAAGAAAAATTGTTTTTGTGTATTGGTAAAATTCATTAAAATCATAAAATCTTGTATAAGTAGATCATACTTACCAAATATTTTAAATGCATACATTTGTTTCTATTCTACAAAAGTAAACTGATGAAAATATGAGCAAAACTAAAATTGACAAAAGCGCCATCTACTGGCTAGTAGCAACCGCGCTTATTCAATTAGTTCTCGCTCTTATTAGTATACTGAAGGTTCGAGAGAGGACAGTGTTTTTTAGTCTCATGATTGTCAGAATCACGTATCCTTAGTCGAAACTTGAAATGTCTTAACTTAACTGTTACTGTAAGTAGGTAAGTATTTAATAGGTACAAGTAGTACCTACGGTCAACAGCAAAAATACGTATCGATTTAATCCTCTCATAAATAGGTATGTACTTCAACCTTAATCCGCCGACAGCTATAGGACATATTTTTGAGCAAGTTGTATGCACCCATATTTTTGCAGCTAACTGTACAACAAAAGTTTGCTTTTCGAATAAACTTTACAAACATGTGGATAAACCAATTCTCAAATGCATTAAAAGGAATAGCCAGTCAATATTATTATTGCACATCAAGCACACTAACACGTGCATCGTACTTATGTATCCTATTAGGTAATGTAATATTCTTTAATACCTTTCAATGGTGTAAAAATAAACAGTATCTAGGCATTTAAACACGCCATTTTGAAATAATTAATCAACTCAGTTCTTAATGTTATTATGTTTCATTTCATTGTACCGTTGCCTCGATTATAGTCAAATCACCATGAGACCACCAGTCAGAAGAATATTCGTCCAAGAAGCAAAAAGACAGCGGATACCAATGCCGTTACTATCATTTTTAACGCTATACCAAATGGTTTTCGGCTTCAAATTCGGCTTTACTAAAGAGATCAATTTGAAATACAAAATGGCCGCTCAGTGGTGTTCCTTTGCTATGGGCTGCTTCAATATATCCACCCTATCGTTGACTTTCGTAGCAGGGCCTGATGAAGGAAACGGGCATTATTGGAGATTTATATCATTTGTGCAGTATATACCAGCTTTCTGCATATTGATGTCCACAAAGTATACAGTTTGCGACTTCTTAGTTGACTTGAAAGTTTCTGGGACGTGTAAAATCGGGCTGGTCGCATGGACTTACACATCTCTGATGTTTGTGCTCAAAATTTCCGGCGCAATGATGTACTGCGCCTTAACGACTTGCATAGACAGACCGAAAATGTTCCTGCAGTTTTTCTTGCACGTTCCCATGCTGGCCCTGGACGTAATTCCGGTGATTAATAGTCTGCTGTTCTACCACGTTTATATCCGAATGAGGGATATGAGAATAAAATTAACACAGCGTGAAATTACACTGGAAAATTTAGAAAATAATTACAAAGCAGTAGCAGATTTATTTGACAAATTCAGAGCCGGTTACGATGCTATGGTGAGTGTTAACTTGTATTTAGACAGCTTTCAAATCGTTAAGAATCACATTACAGCAGTTACCTAAATACTATATGGTGTCTATTCAAAATCAAAAATCATAATCAAAATTTTTATTGCACACTTAATGTGACATAATATTACAAAGAAGTAATAAAATGTACACAGCAATACTAACTTATATCTAATTATATTATTAATAAACTAGGTATAGGTATGTAGATCTTATAATTAGAAATTCTACACATTTAGGAACTAACAATTAGGAATTCTAATACATGTTGCATACAAATACCTCGCTTAAATTAGCGACAAGACGGTAAACTGTAAAATGAAGAAAAGAAAATTATGTTTTTGTACTAGTGTACATACCTAATTCATTTCACCCCATTTAAGTTCAAAATTTTATTTGTATGGTATCTTTTTGTTACTTTAGTTTCATACTTTACATACTTTCGTAATGTTTCTGCTCAATTCCAGTTCATTTGGGGGTTTTTAACTGATTCTCCCAAACTAATGCTTGTGCTGTGGAACCATCTTCATTCGTTGAAAACGTTTAAAGTAAGTTGTGCATTTTATTGATCTACCGTACCGTATAAAATACCTGTAGGTAAATTACAGTTATAGAGCTCACGTCACGGCGCAAAACGCGTCTGTCAGAATGTTTGGAAAGTCATTGCGATGGACAAGCGCGTGGTTGGCTGCGCTGCAAACCCCGTGTGTAAACGGGGCCTTAATCCTTAGATACTTATTATGTGTTAGTGTTCATTACTGCTTTTGACCTTTGACCACATTATGTTGAATGGCTTTCAAATGGAATCAAAACGTTTGTAAATTCGAGCCTATGACACGCTTGGCTTCGCGCGTGGAGCAAATACGAATCCAGACATTTTTGCTCGTAGATTTTGACTAGGCGCTCGTCTGCATTATTCGTGTTAAATATTGTTAGACACACATTTAAAAAGGATATTATCTGTTACTAAACATAGGAACAAATCGAGGTATTGATGCATCGGTATCGCCAGAAGCCTGAATTCATATAATTGCTGTATTTACACTATGGCGATACCGACGTCGATAGTGGCGCCACGGTGGCCGGCAGTTTGGGTAACTAATCCATTTCCCGCCTTTTCGGCTGCCGCCATTGGCAGATGTGAAAATTAAAAAGTTAGCAAGCATGTTTGCTGCTTACGAGATAATTGTTCAGATGGTTATTAACGTTGTGAAAGAATACAATTTAGAATATGATTACTTATTGTATAAGAGTATTTCAGATAATACACGTATAACACGTATTGTAAAGAATAGAGGAGTTTCAATTACTTCTGTAAACTGTTGACTTACTGAAGACTCCATATTCCCTATTTTATTAAAGTAAAACCAATGTTTACAGTCTGTACACGATATATTTATATTCTTCCAAATAACAAACTTACAAGACATGACAATAACAACAGAACGTAACCAAGGTAACAAACCAACTACAAGAACTTAAAAGTAAAAACCTCATCAATTCGTACTAAAATATTGTTTACACTGCGTCACGTGACGCAATAGATTCAAGATTAGATTTGTTACAGTCATGGCTCATGAAAATATCTACGTATGTCTACGCGATGCATGCCACACTGCAAATCTGCATACCAGCGGTGTTCGCTGAAATGATAAACTCGCAGACCGACGGTATTAGAATGATTCTGCATGAGCGGCTTTTGGCAGAAAAAGGTAGGTCATATAGTAACTACTCAGCACAAACAGCACAAAATAAACTCTCGGAAGAATTACAGTTGCGAACCGTTACTAAACAGCGGAAGTATCGGAACGTAATCTCGCTAATAGCAACCCAACTGAAGAATTACCTCCACCTTGCAGAAAACGCAGCCATAATACCCATTGTATTACTGTGTATTTAACGAGGGTTCTAGACGACTCATTTACTCGGTGGACGTGGCGCAAGCAACATCTCCTGCCAGCATCTCCTGATGATGCCTCGTAGCGAGGCGAAACACGTATCGAGGTTTTGTCTTTATTGGTCGTGGTTTTTTGTATTTATTTGCATGTTTATTTATTTATTTATTGAATCTAAAGTAATGTAACATTACAGTTTAACCCAAAGCGTTACAAAGATTCCAAACTAAAAACACCACCCATAAAACTAACTTACTTAAAACTACGGAATACCTATCTTGCTTCATCTCAAGCACTCTCTTCCATACTGTCATCAATCTCGCTATACCTGTCGCAAACAAATCGCATTCAGAAGCTGCTGCAAGCAAGGAGTTGATGAGCGCAGTCGCGCGCAGGACGGGGGAGTGCAAGCGGAGGCGCGTCCGCGCGTGCTCAGCAGCCAGCAGGGGCGGCCGCCTCCGCCTGCTGCAGTACGCGTCAGGTACCGAGAGCCTAACAAATCTTTCCAGAAGGCCGATACTATCCACCCTACACCTCAAAATGTTAACTACAAAGTTAATTAGGGCCAGGTTTCGACGCAGCTCCAACGAGTCATAACCTAGATGTCCCTGTAAGAACCGCGTTGGGTACATAAAAGGGTAGTGGATATGTATCTTTTTGTATATACTTCGAAGGAATTTCTTCTGCACTTGCTCGAGCATGAGTATGTATTTTTTCTCATGCGGGCTCCATACCACTGCATTTGTTTCGAGAATACTCCGTACAAGTGTCGCATATAGAGCACGCGTTGCTGGGACCGAGAGCGAAACAGCGTTACGCAGCACGAAACCCAACCTTTGAAACGCGACGCGTGTTACGTTTTTTACGTGTGCCCGGAACGTGAGCCGCGAATCAAATATTACTCCGAGGTCTCGGACTTCATCGACGCGTGTAATTGTCTTCCCTGCCATATAGTACTCATAACAGAGAGACACAGAAGAAAGGGAAAAAGTTGTTACCTCACATTTATTAATGTTAAATAACAACCGGTTTTCCAGTTTATGCGTACGGAGGGAGGGTGGGACATTAACCGCAAGCAAAAATACGCAAGTGGATGTATTGCATTAACCCTAATAGACCTACACGTTCTTTAGCGGAATAGCAAAGAAATATTGTCCTTTTCTTTAACGTTGAGGAAATGCGTTTAAGCATCCGGTCCTGTCGGGGAGTACGGGTATGACGGACTAACCACAGCTAGAGCCTTGGACTACCGTCTAAAACCACCAACGAAGTCCGGCTCCGCCTTGTATTGGGGCGCCGCAGGATCGCTCTTGGCATTCGACCGCGTACGTCCCGGAGCAAAAAGAAATATTGTCCTAGAAACTTATACTGAAATAAATTATTAACGAAGCTAAAAAGTCATTAAGCGCGTCAACGTTAAAAAATAAATGTAATGAGTTAATCGATAAGGAGTATAACTCATATTATAAGATTTTTACCGATGGTTCAAGGGAGGAGACTGGGTTGGGAGCAGCATTCTTTGACCCACAGATGAATATAAGAGTAAGACTCAGTATTGATGCGAACATATCGATAATGCACACTGAGCTTATTGCAGTCTCAGAATCTCTGGCGTACATTTTATCGATGGATTACAGCCGGTTTGTCATCCTATCTGACTCAAGGAGTGCTCTTCTACACTTGGCTCGGTTAACCTCGAATAGTCGAGGATTACCGATAGCCTATGGTATCTTAGACACCATCGCTATAATGCAAGATTCTAAAAAATACATAAAAATGCAGTGGATCTCCTCTCATATAGGCATACTGGGTAACGAGGAAGCGGACCTGGCAGCCAGACAAGCTATTGGCGAAGGAAACGAGTACACATGTTTCCCTGTATATACTGAGATTTTAAGTGAAGCCAAAATAAAGTGTCGACAGCAATGGAAAGAGTATTACAATGAACGTTCATTAACAAAAGCGATTTGGAACAATCTTCCTCGTTACCCATGGTTCGAAAAGGTGCAGGAAAAGAGAAAAGATATTGTAGCACTATTACGGCTTCGCACAGGACACATTCCGACAAACAAGATTAAATTTCTGATGAAGCTATCTGATACTCCAAGCTGCCTGAACTGTAATATGGTGGAAGACGTACAACACGTGCTGACGGAATGTGTCCGGAGCGCTGCCAGGCGGCTCGGCCTAACAACTAGTAATGTAGGCATATGCAACAGTACCCTGGTATCGCCATCATCTGATGATGCCAGAGAACTACTTAGAGTTTATTTTACCTCAATTAGAAATAGTAATTCGTAAGCTTGTATATAATATGATAACCTGTATTACGGGGGTGGCGTAGCATTTGCTAAAACCCCTAGGTAAAAATTAAAGAATAAAAAAAATATATATTATCTTCTATTCTATTCTAATAACACCACTACCCACTTGCTCTTTAGACAGGTATGTGCTGTTGTGTTTCTGAAGGTAAGTAATGTCGCTAGAACACCCGAGGATGCTCTGTGTTAAGCGTGAGGGACCTGCATATGTCGATAGCTGTCAACGCAACCAATCCACAAATTAACAAAGGGTCTGCATCGCGCTTGTTATTCTGGAGGCGCAAGCGTATGTAGGCTACAGTGTCTGCTTATCATCAGGCTGGCCGTAAGCTTGTTTACCACCGTCGTCGTATAAAGAAAATGTGCTTGTCTTAGCCTCTTGACCGTCGCACTACGAATGAATTGACGATCGTACGCCATCGAACTGACAATCTAGTACATAATGGTCATGTCTGATGACGTTGGTGTGTGAGCCTTTTCATTGGCTGTCATGACTGGATGACTGTGGTGGTCAAGAGGCTAGGCATTGTCTTGAACTCAGTCGTCCTAAATAGGTTACGAGGGAGGGGATAGGAGGGAAGCTCCTGATCACACTACACTGAATTCAGTCACTGAATCAGTTCAGTTCTACTGAACAAAGCTGAAGCTAAATGGCAAAATATTATTACACTAGCTGAAACGCTCCGGAACCATACTTACGCCCTAATTAGTTTACTTATTACGATCTTTACTTGCTGAATGCGATTCCACCTTCCTGAATCAGCTTCCTAACTCATTTTAGGATCAGTGCCTGCTTAGCCCATAAGCAAATTGAAGAGCTCATTACACTTTCCTAAATTAAGGATTCTAAATGCTTTAGGATCCTAATATAGAAAATAGTTATCGCGTTTAGCAAGTTAGGATATCCTAATTAGGATTTAGGATGGTTTCGGAGCAATGGCGTCACGTCTTGGAGGGCACCATAACCATAAACAGCACCAATACCGATACTTACTAGGTTACTTATGGATGCACAAGCGGCACAGGCGTGGATTGCTTAGGGCATATAGCCTTACTCCGGCACTGTTGGATGTTACATTTAGGACAATGTGATATCCGTTGTTTATTAATTTATATCAAAACACTTTCAGAAGAGGCGATCTCCCCTCTGCTCCGGTATATGAAGGCGCGACCGCTCCTCCGGCCGGCGTGGCGCCTGCTGCCACTGGACCTACGCCTGCCCACCGCTATGCTCTCCATGTGCGCCACATACCTTATCGTCATCATACAGTTTACGCATCTATACGATTAGGTACTCTGTACAACCGCAGAGAAGCTTGTAATGTATGTACATAGCTATCCATGCAACTATCCCAGTGCCGTGGTCTAAGGAAACAAGGTCTGCTACTCCGGATCAAGACACAAGCCTATGTCACTGTACAGCCTGTACACACATGAACTCACACTACGACCGCCAACCACCGATAGGCTCGATAGCAGAGATGACGTAGGCTTGTGTCACTCGCACAACGATTTTTCCTCGGAGCGTCATACCTTGTATTCTTGTATTATGCGCAGTGTGTGCGCAGTGCATTCGGGTGCACCATCTTTACGCCGATTAGTTTCGAAATAAATAGCTAGTGACCGGACGTGTGTGTGTTTCATTTACTCATATATAGCAAAACTAAGTGTAGTATAATTTTGTAAGTTTAATTCAATGAAACATCATCATCATGTCAGCCGAAGGACGTCCAATGAATCCCGCAACTTTTGATCAACGACCAAATACCCTAGAAATGTACACCCATCCTGCATCTCGCGCGCGATATACATAGCTCGCGTGCTGTCTTGTGCTAGCCGTGCTGAGGATATAATTTATGCGAACCGTTAACTTTGTGGTTTTCTAAACAATCCATCACTGCGCACATATACAGGCGGTACTGCCCGGCTAGTATGATAGCTTATACCGTCACGTTTTATGTGACGTTTCTGTATATTTTGGCCATATAACGTGCCGGTATAAGCTATCATACTAGCCGGGCTGGTATCGGAACGTAATTCGGCAGTCACATTTATCTGGCAACATTGTTTGTCAAACGTCAAACAAAAACAAATATGTCAGACCGATCGATAGGTGTTTCCTTTATGCGTGTAGTTTTGTATTGTAAACTTCTAAGCTATTGCCTTTAAATTATGATACAAATATTATATAGTTACTTACTATAAAGTTAATTTACTTTCATTTATTTCATTGACGCTGCATTTAAAGTGTACTCCATATACCAAAGATTAAACCACAGCTTTCTGGGTCAGCTAGCGTCGCTACTGCTATCTAGTGGTATCAAATAGGTGCTCTAGGAAGGACAAGGCGATCGAGGCAGCATGTCGCTGGAAACACCGTGCCTTCGTGAGCCCGATCGTGTCATTACGGATCAAAGTGAGTTTCGCGATATATCAAATTATATTTTTTGTGTAACTTGCCTGATGGCGCCGTCGTCGAACACGGTCATTTTTTTATGAATAGATATATCGTTACTAATTTCCGGATTCGGGAGATAAGAAGGAGCCCACCTGGCATGGAGCCAATTGCACTATGTAATTTGACAGAGAAAATTTATAATTTTTTGTAGTCTATCCGCTTGACTATGAGTGATGTAAAAAGCTTTTAATAAATGATACAACCGGATGACGGGCAACGACAGACGTTTTTATTTTTAAGGTAATCTTGGTCATAGACAATGACAAACTTAAATAAACAGTTTTGTTACTTCTACTCACAACATATACACTCTTATGGTGGAGTCTGGTAATTGCAACCTTAAATATAGCCCACAAAGATCATTTTATTCAATAATATGATTATTTTCTTGATACATTTCGCAGAAAAACTATATCAGATATTATGCTTGTTAATTGTTCAATCTTAGAGGGAGCTTTTTAAGTTAGTTGCAATTACCACCTCATTTTGATATATTTGACCTTTTCGCCGCCAGACGTCAAAGTAATTCGCCGTGCCCCTGACGCCACAACGGTAAAAAAATGATGTGTAAAGTAATAATGCCAATATAAAATTGGGCAGCTTCTGAGTAGATTTTCATGAAAAAAAATTTGTCGGCCAGTGCCGTCGTTGGCGTCGGGGTGACGATTTTACGTTGTCGGCTATGGCCGACCGTGGCGTTCAAAAGGTTAATAAGTAAGAATTGTGGAAAAGACAATATTAAGTTATCATTTTACATATATATTTTTTGACAGGATCCAGACAATGACTTCCTTCTAGCACTTAGTTTAGCAATATTTTATAAGTGTCACATATTGATGCAACACATTTGAGAATGAAATAAACAAAATGAATAAATCATCATTTATACAACATTGGTATCTAAATAAAGTCAATGACTTTATTAAGATACCAATGTTGTATTCTACTTTTTACATTAATTGACCTTATTCATTCATGAAGTATGTACATAATTTAATTTATAATGAATTATTTAATTTATTATATATTAATTAACAGCAATATTGTAAAATATAAAATATGTCATTACATATTTTATATTGCTATTTCCTTGTTACTTCGGCTGATATTAAAGTGGTTATAAGACCGGGTTTTATAGAAATAGTTAGTTTAAAAAAGAATTAGCATACATTTAATAAAAATTTCACTGATTTGTAGACCCCGTAAAAGAAGAAGCCGAGATAGAGTGTGTGAAACTGGAGCCCCTGCAGGAAGACGTTACGAGGGAGGTTGAAATGGATGAAGAGTTTGAATATAAAAACATGCTGGAACCAGAGTGTGTGCTGCTGCCTCTTGAGGCGACCGATGGTGAGTAATTTTTATGACAACCGGTTTAGCCTAGTGGTTAGTGGACCTGCTTACGAAGCTGAGTATCCTCGGTTCGAATACCGGTGAGGGCAAATATGGTTGAAGGATAATGCGAGAGCGAGAGTTTAAGTGAACTGTATATTTCGTTAGTTTCGCACTTCCCGTGACTTTATACGATTTCTATGTTACCACAGTTGTTGGATAAGATTGTCTTACCTGGAGATCTTCCATGCAAAGCTGCTGGAGGAGGCAGTCCCTCAGGCTAAACCCAGTGCTAGATCTAGATTAAGCGTCACCTTCAGTTCCACTCCTTATGCTGCTCATACAGGTGAACTCGAGCCAACTCGCACTCTTGTGGTTTTCTTGAGTAAAATAGGTAGTCGATCCACTGCCTTGGCCGGTGCAGCCCAGATCGCGACAAAAGTCGGGCTACTTTCGAATAAAAAAAAGATATAATGTTGGACCAATGTAAATTACATTGTTACTTTGTTGTGTTGGTAGTCTCTTATATTTCATAGACTTACAGTTCATGCGCTGTACTCTGTGTGCGTGTCAGATTATTGTAAAAAGAAAAACGTTCGGTGTTCGTTTAATTCTGTTGAAGTTTGGTTCAATATACATTTTGCCATTATTGAAGATCCGCTTTTTATTTAAATTACATCTGTTTCAAAATGAATAGAGATCTTCATCAAACATTAAGTGAATATATTCGAAAATAAATGACTACAAAAAATTGTGTATATTTTGGGGTCATTATTTTCGACTTACCTATTGTAGCCTTACCTATACTACCGTTATTGTAGACTTACCTATACATTGAATAAGAAAAAAAGTGTACTTGTTAAATTCAACCAATCTTCCCAATTCAATCAATACTCACTATTGGCTATGTGCACGTCTGGAACGTCAAACGTCAAAGGTCCCGAGACAATGTCAAAACTCAGAGATGTCAAATAATGACACATGATTATTTTATTTACTTTAGTAAACGAGAAAGACCCTGTATTGGAAATTTTACTGAAATAAATAAGAGAATAAATAAATACATACAAACGAAACGAATCGTAGGAAACCGTTAAGAAACCAATATAAAACGTGAAAGTAAATTTGACAGTGGTCCCCGGCAAGTACACATTTCTGCCATGGTGTGCGCTACGATCGCCTAGCTTACCCCCACCACCTACTTCGCACATAGCCAATAATATGAAATGTCAGTACTACCGGTTATGTCAACAACCAATTTCATTATTTTTTATTTATTCTTGACCATGGATACAAAGTCCTTCAGTCGCAACCAATTTCAAAACATTGTGTGTTGAAATATTAGTCAATAATTCGTCCTTTTATAGTCTGACAACTTTTTGGATGATTTTCGCCATATTTATTTTTGTATAATCACGAAATATTTTGTCTTGATGTAAATTTGCAGGGAGCGAAACTTTGGTGCCGGTGACATCATTATGACGCAAATTCACATATAGGGTGATTTTATATAAACAACATTGCGACACTCTAATGATTATTAATAATGCAATAATGTTATGTAAATTTAATTTTTTATTAAAAAAGAAATTACTATGTATATATATTGAAAATAATGTAAATATTAAAAAAACAAAAACAATAAGAAAAAATATTTTACTAAGTAATAAATTGTTCAAATATATTCGGATAAATGAAAAACACAAATTATATTTCGTGGGTTGTCGAAAAATAATCAGAACGCTTAGAATTCAAACACAACATCGCATCTTCTTATTTAATACATACCTACATACATATACTGTAAATAATGCCTGTAATCGCAACTAGACTTTTAACGTCTGTTGTCAAAGAGTATATCTTGCCATTAAAATAAATTAGTAAACAACAAAGGTCCAAATAAACACTGGTCAGGCTTATACATGTCACACAAGATCAGAGTACAAAGGCGAACTTCTCCCTATAAGGGATCTCTTCCAGGTAACCTTTAAGCAATTGAGTGGAATGTACGTAATAATAATATTTATTGTATTGATCATACATTGTCAAGATCATATCTATTTATAATAACATTAATAACTTAGAGCAAATTTATCATAGAAATAAATTATTGTATCATTATAGAATTAACATTTTACAAATTACATAAGTTAATGACAAATAGTTACGTCATAGTCATAGGCTGTGTTCCGAATCACGCTTATAACGCTCACAACGCTTACAGTGCTAACGGCCGGTCCGAATCAGTTAGCGCGCTCAAGGCCGCGTAAGTGGTGTTTTGTTTCGGACCAGTCATGAGCGTGTTTACTGTCATGTTCATGTCAACGTCGACTGAATTTGAATTTTGAGTTCGTCAATTAATCGTAGTAGAGAAATTCTGGGCTGTGCTTTTGATTTGCAGAAAATTGAAATTAATCGCAATCTGCAACTAACTAATATAAAACTACTACTACTATACTAACGAGGCTGACACGACGACCAAAAATTAGTATTTGTTTCCGAGACAAGAGCACGCCACTTTTCTGTCCTGCGCTATTTTTCGCCAGCTTGCACCGGCTCCAAGCTCACGCAGGTCCTCGTCCACCAAATCCTTGCAGCGATACTTGGGGCCGAACCGTGAGATCTTCGAGAAGACAAGTACGGTTGCCAGTTTGTACTCGGTACATAGGTAAGGTGACCGCACGTCGCCCTATAATCTCCATCTTGAGGGGGTTATCAATGATTTTTTGTCATTTAAGAATTCGCGAACTGTATAATACGCTTTTCCGATAAGTAGCTTTTTTAACTTAAATTAAAATATGTGGTCTTTTTTCTCAGCTTTTAAATCGCTGGGGATATTATGTTGTAGATTTGAATAAATTTAACATATGGGCTATTGCTGTGCATCACCAGCCTGGCTAGTATGATAGCTTATACCGTTACGTTTTATGCGACGTTTCAGTACATTTTGGCCATATAAAGTGACGGTATAAGCTATCATACTAGCCGGGCAGGTTTGATTTTGGCAAACAAAGTCTGTTTTCATGGCGAGTAACAATACTACGATTTGGAGCATCTTTTATGTGGCGGAAAAGGTGCATGCGCTCCCTTACGAACATACATACTTCCAGAATGTAGATACAAGGGAGAGTAAGTAATTCACTCCTTACAAAATGTGGTTTACATGTGGCTGTACCCCGTATATTTACAAGAATGCGCAGGCACTTCTTCTGTAAAACGAACAGTTCATGAGCATCTGTGCTGGCTCCCCACAAGATTACTCCATAACGGAGCCAGGCATACGCATAGGCATAGTATGCCGATAGTGCCGTTTCATAATTAGTTAATTAGTATTTGCCTTTAAAATACTAAGTGCGTAATATATAAATCTAGATAATTTTGTTTTTGTAATGTGCATTTTCCAATTTAGATTCGTGTCTATTGTAATGCCTAATAGGGTAAAATGTTCTACTTCTTCTATTTGTCCATTTTCCGATGTTAAACAAGGATTCAAAGGACTTTTCTTGTATGGTGTCGGAATTGAATTCATTTAGTTTTTTTAAAGTTTATCTCTTAATTGTGATCATTTAACCAACTGTCTACTGTTATGAGGGTGTTTTCTAATTGTTTATTACAGTCATCACTTTCGGTGCTTTTAAACATCAAAGACACATCATCTGCAAACTAACTAACAAAAAGTTTTTGGTAACTCGTTTTTAAACACCAAAAACATTACGCACCCCACGACGCTACCCTGTGGTATTGAACCCCTTGCATAACAAATATGCGAGTAAATGCCCTGTATTTCTCGTGTGTTTTCATTATAAAAGTCAATCTGTACATGCTGGCTACGGTTTTCTAGGTACGACTTTAACCATTTATAAACGTTTCCACGAATCCCAGAATTAAGGAGTGTCTTTTCAAAAGGGCTTATTTCCACTTTGAACCTTTTTTGGGATTGAGAAAAACATAAATCCACGGTTTCCATTCCGAAATTATTACTTTTTTCTCGATATTGTATTAAATTAAGTTGCCATAAATGTTATGGCACTACATACATTGCTTAATCTTCCTACTTTATTATGTTAATTACCATACGTATTTCAGAGTTAAGTCCTTATGATGCGAATTTTTGGAATTAAGCCATTTTGTTGCGGCCTTGTGAGAAATAAACCTTTTTGATTTATACATTACAGAAATAACTCTTTTGAAACGGATACCTTTTTATTGTGAAATTAAACTTAACTACTAAAAATAACTTCAAGCAGAATGCATTTACACGTGAACTTCTTCTATATCAACTCCGCAACAATCTCATTCGACTTCGTCTCGATTTTCATCTACTGATAGACTTCATTTATTTAATATGGTTCTATGTATACCAAGCCAGCTCCGGTAACCTAATCCATTTCAATAACGACAAAATAAAAACCTAATCCATTCGTCTCTAAACTGTATTTTTAGCAAATATTCTACATCCTTTTTTTATACAAAAAGTCCTGATACTACGTAAATAAAAAATAATGTATAATATACACTTATAAAAAGACCTATTTCTTTCTCATATTATAAGGAAGAAATAAGGCCTTTTCATCCGGACTTTGAAATTTGAATCTTTTTTTAGAGTCACAAGTGGACTTATTAGAACTTGAAACTCAAAGTATATAATGTTTTTCTCTACTTTTAACAAAACTACATTCATAGTTAATAAAAAATGAAAGTGGATATAAGCCCTTTTGAAAAGACACTCGGGACACTCCTCAATTATATAATTTGTTTAGTAGTATGTCGTGGCGCACTCTATCGTATGCTTTAGACATGGCAAACAAGACACCGACGGCGTTGTTCTTATTGTTTATGTGGTTAAATATATCTTGTACATAATTATATACGGCTAAAGTTGTCGAGTGTTTTTTTTCTAAAGCCATATTGATTTTTGTCCAGGATACAATACAATACAATTATTCTTTATTGTTCACCAAAAACAAAACAATTAAACAGTAAATAAATAATTAAATAACGGTAGACAATTGGCGGTCTTATTGCTAAAGAGGAATCTCTTCCAGACAACCTTTGGGAAGTGGAATTGATGCAAAAAATATATATATAGATAGTTTTTCTAAACTAGTGCCTACGCCAATTCTTGGGATTAGGTAGCGGACCCCAGGCATTCTTCAGGATGCAACTGTACTGGGAATAACGCTAGGAGGATGATGATGATTGTTTTTCTAAAGGAATTTTTATAGTCGATTTGACATAGACCTCTCAAATATTTTCGACACAGCTGGTAGTAAGGCTATAGGTCTATAATGGGTGAGTTCATTATCTTTCCCCACTTTTTAAAGACTGGTCTAATATTGGCTACTTTTAGTTTCTCCGGAAAAACACCTTCATTATACGACTGACTAGTTACCCGCGCGGCTCCGCCGCGTCGACGTACTACGAAGAATGCAAGCGAAGCCGCGGCGCGGGATAGAATATAGCCTATCTATATTCTATCCCGTGGCTTCGCTCTCGATTACAAAGTTGATTTAAAAACATTTGTGTCACAGTCAATCATAAAAAAACATATTTGCACCCCGATCCACCGCATAACTGGGCCTTGTACGTGGGCCATGATGGGCTAATGAGATATCAACCTACATGCATTTCTGTAGGGTTTGACATCCTCAGACAAACATTGAAAAAAAAATAGCAAATTAACCTTTTGAACGCCATACTTTATGAACCACAGTGACACTTACACGCCAACTCATTTTTCATAAGAGACGGATATATTCGTCGTTGTATTGAATCGATGGTGCGCATATACTTCAAATGCGTTGTTGGCGTCGTAAAGGTTCATTAGTGCAACATTGTTTTCTCGTTCGTTTGATCTAAATCCACCAATAAGTAACGTCTACTCCAATGAGAACTTCTTTGCTTATGATCTCTTGATCACCCTACTGGTATGGCAATAGATGGAAGAGAGACACACTTAGACACAGCGAATCTCTTCTCTTTCAAAATGTTTTGCAGCTTATCTATGATTAACTCAGAAACAGTTCTGTAACTCACAACGTAAAGTTTATTTTGTTTTGGCAGGTATCAATATCAGTCAAGATATACGGAACGTATATTTGAAGCGTCATTGGTTTGTATACCAACTTCTTTGTTTAAACCATGACAATATAATATTGACATAATAGAGCACAATAAAAAAAGTGACACAATACGTATGTCATTTATGTAAACATTTCATTTATTTTCTGCTTTATTCGACAGAACTGAACAGGCCCTGTTCACATTATCCGATCCGGTATCGGCGTTGGAGCCGACACGGTTATGTATGTATGTATGTATGGCTTTATTGTACATAAAACACGGCAAAATGACAAACAGACAAAAAGTGGACGTAAAAAGGCTAGCTTATCCCTATATGTATAGAAAACTGCCACAGATATCGAATCCGCTCATTTAAGTTGAACAATTTCTGAACATCTGATCTCTTCTCTCTAATGCACAAATCAGTAAGTTTGAGAGAGACAGATAAGTGATATCTGACAGGTGTTCACCTGTCAGTGCATCTGCTTTCAAATATATTTGTTTATATGCAAATTGTACTGAACTAACGTTTGTGACGTTTTGGATTATATGGGATTTGAAATTTTTGTGTGCTTTTAAGTGGAGACAATTCGTTAGCAGCCGAAAATGATCGTTCTATCTGTCCCGGTCTAATTCAACTTGCTTAACCATAAGGATCCAAACAGACAACTATAAGAAAAATCGTCTTGCTTAACACTGCGGATCTGTTAGTATTATTAATTACGAAAACTGGTCACTGTTCACATTGCACGACACGATATCGGTCACATTTCCATACATTTGTCGGAGCCGAAACCTTCATCAAATCGGATAATGTGAACAGGGTCTTAAGTTGGGAAATGAATGGGGCCCTTTACACGATTAATATAATGACAAAACTGAGATGTCAATATTATCGCGTTTTTCCAAATAGTTCGTGTTTTGGTTCAATATGCATCAATATTCACGTAAATCGTATGGTGATATGAGTGTATCACGGGATAATAATCCCCGTATAAAAGGCCCCATCAAATTAACGGATCACTAAAATTTGTATTTTCTTTATAGACCGCAATAATATTGACACCTCAGTATTGTAAAAATAAAAATCGTGTAAAGCGCCACAATAAAAAATAAGTTAAATGTTGACACAAAACGTCTGGCATTCATGTAAACTGTAAATACTTAGACCGAATACACCGAATATTATGTATTGTCTTGTAAACAAATTAGTAATTTTACTTTCGTTTATAGTTAATAATATTGAGTATTTCTCGACTCAAAAGATTTTATTTTGTAATGCTGTACCAGATATTTCTTACAGGAACATTTTAATTCATATTTGATTTTATGTCATCCGGAATCATACAATAGCCAGTTCCCTAGTCACGTGTTAACCAAGCTAAATTTTGACACCTCGTACAATTCTACCAAGGTAAGCTGACCCGTCGCTTGTATGCGGCGTCATCGAACACGATTTTGAGGCTTATATTTGTCGGGGCATCCAGGATTTTTCGTAAATATCAATTTAATAAATTTTCCAGGATAAAAATCAAAAAACTAAGACCTTATTGCAAATCTGCAGCATGGGACGAATCCTATGGTATATAATTTATCAAAATCGGTCCATAACTGTAGATCTGATGGGCGTTGTAAGGATCGGCTTCGCGTAATATATATATAGAATAGATAGATTAGTTAGCACCGTTAAGGGTGCGTTACTAGCTCATCTTTGTATAATTTTATTAATGTTGACGGTATTTCGTCTACTCCAGAACTATGCTTATTTTTAAGAGTCTGGATCAGACTAGATACCTCGTCCTTAGTAACAGGGCTTAGGTACATAGAGTTAATTGGAGTATTTAGTAGAGGTCTTCCGCTGAGCGTGTGCAAGCGCGGTGAATCACCCACGGTGGCAAAGTATTCATTAAATGAATTTGCAATAATTTCAGGCGATTTTGTTAGCTTATTTTGGATATACCGGGTGTACAATCCAAATGGGTCAGTATGGTGAAGTCGGAAACTATGAGAGATAGCGAGATCTGTTCTTAGGAACCATGACGTCGATTTTAGATTTCATAATAATTACATTCAAACTTTTTTATTAACTCTCATACATAACCGGGAATCGAACCTGGTCAATATTTTTAATTAATCTTTGTATTCAACAGAATGGCTACCATTTTGAACATTTACTGAAATAAAATAATTATCTTATTGGTGGGTTTTTCTTTCAATTATTTAAACAAAATTCCATTAGTGTTGTGCTTCTTGTGACTTGCAGAATTTATACACATTGATTTTGGCCAGGTTCGATTCCCGGTTATGTATGAGATTTAATAAAAAAGTTTGAATGTAATTATTATTAAATCTAAAATCGACGTCATGGTTCCTAACAACAGATCTCGCTATCTCTCATAGTTTCCGACTTCTCCATACTGACCCATTTGGATTGTACACCCGGTATAATGTAAGGTTTTTGGAGCTTTGACTATGTTAGTTCTTACTTGTTGTTTTCTTAATTATGTTCTTGTTTTGTTTGACGAACGATTCATTTGCCTTATGAAGTTAAGTCTTTTTGAAGGTTTAATTTTTTATGTAATTTTGCATATTTTTTATGATGAATAATTAGAACTTGATTTTGTGACTGATATTGATATACCAACATTTTTAAGCACCGCTTGTGCTTACACGATTTTTTTTAACTTTTACGTACAACTGGATAGACAAACTTATAACTTAATTATTTGTAGAGTCCGCAGGAAGCTCGGTTCTCCATACAAACGTAGTTTCGCTCTCATTTTAAAATGGCATGCTGGAATAACATGTAACTTTGTATACACTATGGGATCCGCCATATCTAGGCAGGAAATTAGTTTCGAATGCTTGAAATTATAATGGAGAAATAATACAACGATTATTAAGGTTTTCATACAAGACCTAAAAAACTCAAAACATCGCTTTTTTCTATTACAATCTCTAGCAACACAAACTAATTTCCGGCATAGATATGGCGGATCCCATTATGTATACAGGTAAATTACTTTCGAGACGGTTTTTGCATCTGTAGTAGTATTTGTATATTTACAGGGACACACGTACACCTTGACGTATACAGACACACGTCAACGTGTGTGTGAGGCTTGCGACAGAGGTCACAACTACAAATGCAAAAACATCTCAATAGTAATTTCCCGGTACAAAGTTTCATGTTGTCAGCGTAGAGTTCTCGAGAGTTCAGTCGGGCGTGCGGGAGGCTCTTGAGGTTCGCATACTCGGCTAACTTCCTGCTTCATATGCTACACTAGGAGGCAGTTGGGGGAAGCAATGTCCCGCTGTGCCCTACCTCTTAAGAGAGCGAAACGTCATCTCACTCATATTTGGATCACACCGACTGAGGAAGTACCGCCGTGCGTGCGGGGGACCCTCGACTCCTGGAACCACGATGTCTCACATTTTTCGAACCTTTTTGTTTCAGGGAACGCAAACCCCTCGCTCGCTTCTCGGTGCAATGCCGCCGGAGACGACACGGTACCGCAACAGAAAGATCCCCTTCAAGACACCGTTGAGATCAGCATAAGCACCTACGTATGCGGGAACTGTGGCAAGATATTTCAGGAAGAACATAGTCTAAGTACACATTTCAAACTGTGTCAGCAATTAAAAAAGTCTGATTCAAATAATTTTAACCCCAGTCACACGAGTAAAAACGTTTATTATTGTGATATATGTAAAAAGGATATTCCGAAAATGAGCAACTTTAGGGTACATCAACAAATTCACTCGAGCGATCGACCCTATGCCTGCGACATATGTAAAAAGTGTTTTAAGCAGTCGGGGACTTTGAAGGTCCATATGCGTACTCACACTGGTGAGAAACCATATTCATGTGAAGAGTGCGATAAACAGTTTTCGCAAATGAGTACCTTAATCAAACACAAGTTTCAGCATACTGGAGAACAACCGTACGCCTGCGAAGTATGTCAAAGGAAGTTCACGTATTTGATCAATTTGAAAACTCATAGACGGACTCACACTGGCGAAAAGCCACATTCTTGCGATGTATGTAAAAAGAGATATTCGACGATGCGCGAACTGAAGGTACACACATTGATTCATACAGGAGAAAAACCTCACGTCTGTGATGTATGTAACTGTGGGTTTAGACACTTGAATTCTTTAAAAAAACATATGGAGTTACACTCACCTGATAGATATGCGTGCGTGATATGTAAAAAGGAGTTTGCATTGTTGTCGTATTTAAAGAGGCATCAGCGGTACTCGCACGGTGGCGAAATCATTTGCTGAATCAATTCAAAGCAATGTAAGTAAGCCACCTGGTTGCAGCAATTGTCCCAATGTATTTCACTTATGTGGTAAAAACCACGGACTTAGACAGATGCGTCTCTAGCCGCAACGCACACCCAGCCCGGCTAGCATAACTTGGCGCGTGAGATAGCTCGCGCGCCAAGTTATGCTAGCCGGGCTGCACTATTGTACAGAATAAGTAATAGTATTACGTAGAGAAGGCCCACCGTGAACAAATTCACCGTTTAGGTATGCCAAACGTGCCTAAGCGTCGCCATTTCTTTCGCAACGCGCTGTTCGGGGTCGGGACCTTAGCGCTAGGCCGGGCTATAAGCCCGCAATGCGGGCAGTCGACATGTACTTGCAGCGGCGCGATGAAGTCACGGAGTGAGCCGCGCCTGACCATAGGTAAAGACGCCTCTGGACTTAGGCAAATGAAATGTATAGCTTTTCTTTCGAGACAGTTGTCAGTTTAGTTGGCAGCTCACGCCACGATTGTAATAAAGATGAGTCGATGCTTGGAGACCCTATACATCTCACGGGATATTATGATTAGTGTATTTTGATTACTTTGATTTACTTTGACGCTAAGATCTCTACCGGATCTGGATTGTAATGTTTTCACTTATTGTTTCTTTATTTTTGAGATGTAAAACTTAATTTATGTGATTTATTAATGTTATTTTAGTTCCTATTGTTCTGCTAAAACTAATCCCAATAAGATCTAGTTTCTCCCTTGGGTTGGAACTGGACCTTCCACTGGAAGGTCAGATGGCAGTCGCTTGCGTTAAAACTAATGAGTACACCAATTCTTGGAATTAAGTAGCAACTACATGATGCATCATGAAGCATGATGGATCTATTCTGCATGATGGGATAAGGCTAGGATAATGATGATTTTGAGTATTTATTATTTTGTATTATGTTTAATTAATCCGATAGATTTTGACTTGTAAAAGCGCCCTTGTGGCAGTTGTAGCCTATTTCCAGAATAAATGTTTTGATTCTAATGATACGTATATTGCAAAAAAGTTATGGAAAGAAAATAAAATTATTTGTACCCGTTTTGGATTTTCTTTTGTTTTCGGCACACCAATCTGCGAAGAGGCACCTACCTACCCAAATAAGTAACACCCCGAGAACTACTACTAGTCTTTTTTATGAACATACATTATAATGGTGTCTCGCAGACACACTCTCTTACTTTGATTATTTTAGTGTTTCCGCAAGAAGCTCGGTTCTCCATACAAACGTAGTTTCGCTCAATCTAAAGCGCCATGCTGGAATAACATTAAACTTTGTATACCTACACAAAGGGATCCGGCATATCTAGGCCGGAAATTAGTTTCATCATGTCAGCCGAAAGACGTCCACTGCTGGACATAGGCCTCCCCCAAAGACTTCCACAATGACCGGTCCTGCGCCACCCGCATCCAGCGGACACCAGCGACCTTTACCAGGTCATCTGCCCACGCTACGCCTTCCGGTACGTGGTCGCCACTCGAGAACCTTTCCGCTGGACAGTCTGTCCTAGGTATATGTAATCGTCTACAACTTCGAGCGTAAAGTGTCCGATTGTTACGGGAGTTGGTGTGACACGGGCACTTAACATGATCTTCGTCTTGTCCATGTTCATCCTTAGACCAACTCGCTCGGAGGCTCTACTGAGGTCATTGAGCATTGTACTTAAATCCTCCATGGTCTCAGCCAAGACTACTATATCGTCAGCAAACCGAAGGTGAGTGAGGTACTCGCCGTTTATGTTGATGCCTAGCCTTCTTCAGTCCAGAGTCTTAAAAACATCCTCCAGTGCAGCGTAAAACATTTTAGGAGAAATAACATATCCTTGCCTGACTCCCCGCTGCAACGGAATAGGCTTTGAGTTCTGGTCCTGGAGTCGAACTGACATAGTGGCGTTCTCGTACAAGCACTGCAGCACTTCGATATAGCGGTAGTCCACTTGGCACCGCTGGAGAGATTGTAGTACAGCCCAGGTTTCAATCGAATCGAAGGCTTTGTCGTAGTCCACGAACGCTAAACAGAGGGGCAGGTTATACTCCTCAGTCTTCTGTATAACCTGACGGAGCGTATCGATGTGGTCTACGGTGCTAAAGCCTCTTCGGAAACCGGCTTGTTCGGGAAGCTGGAAGTCATATAGCCTGCGTGCGAGACGGTTCGTAATGACTCTTGAAAACAGCTTATAGACATGGCTCAGAAGTGAGATGGGTCGGTAGTTCTTCAGTAAGGAGTTGTCACCCTTTTTGAAGAACAGCACCACCACACTTCTGTTCCATGCCTTGGGAGTTTTCCCTTCCAGTAAGACGGAGTCGAACAACTTCTGAAGGGCCCTAAGGACCCGTTTTCCACCCGCCTTCAGGAGTTCGGTTGTAATTCCGTCTTCACCGGGTGCCTTGTTGTTCTTAAGCTGTTTAAAAGAGCCATTCTAATCTCGCACAGGCTGATGTCCGGGATATCTTCGGTATAGTGTCGGGTTAATCTAGCTCTAGGGTCTTCTGCCAGACCAACTTCGGGTCTGCTGGTCGACGTGTGTAGCTGTCCATAAAAGCACTCTATCTCACTCAGAAGCTCAGGTTTGGACGAAACGATTCTACCATCTTCAGTTTTTAATCTGGCAAGCTGGCTCTGCCCAATAGAAAGATCTCTTGAGAAAACTTTAGAGCCCTTATTCTGTTCGATGGCCTCTTCAATACGATTTGTATTGAATTGGCGCAGATCGCGGGTAAGGGACTTGGAGATCTGTTTATTGAGCTGGCTGTATAATGTCGCATCGGCCGAAGATTGCAGAATCATCTCATTCCTTTCCTCGATGAGCCTCTGAGTGGAGATAGAGAGCCTTTTGGTTCTGTGAGTTCGTTGGGCCTTAAAGAACTTAGACCCAATGCTATGGACAGCTTCCAAAAACCCGTCGTTGAATTCGTCCACATCGCCGCCTAGACAATTGAAACGGTTTTGGAGTTCCAGCTGAAAGCTCTCGGGGTTTTGGACTTGGACTGCTGCTGGACGGAGCGTGGACTTCATCAGTCGAGAGCGCTCTAGCTTGACGCATATATTCAATGTGCCTCTTACCAGACGATGATCACTTCCGGTTTTAACAGTATTGATCACAGAGACATCATTGAATATATGCCTCTTCGTAGACATGATGAAGTCAATCTCGTTTTTTGTTGCACCGTCGGAACTCATCCAGTTCCACTTCCTGTGCTCGCGTTTCTTGAAGAAGGAGTTCATGGTGTAGAGTCCCTCCTTCTCCAAGAAACCAGCCAGGAAATTAGTTTATGTTGCTTGAAATAAAATTATAACAGAGAAAAAATACAGCGATTATTAAGGTTTTCATACAATACCTAAAAAAACGCATGAACTCACTGTATTTTTGTTCTATTGAGAATGAGATTTAATTAAAATGAGAACGGAACTACGTTTGTATGGAGAATCGAGTTCAGTCGAGCGTGCGGGACTCTTAAGGTTCACATACTCCACTAACTTCCTGCTTCATAGGCTACACTAGGAGGGAGTTGGGACAAGCAATGTCCCGCTGTGCCCTATACATATATGTAAGTAAGTAGTTTGTAAGTAGGTCATTCTCCAGTTTAGCTATTATATATATATATATAATTTAATAGGCTTCTGCTTTTACTTTGTTATTTATTGACCTAAAGTGCGCGAAGTGTTTCTGTTTGAGCTTGGGTAAAAATGGTTTCGTGTGTCTGGATGGGTTGTTGTTCTCTGCAGGTCGCATTTCTCAATCGGTTCTCGTGCAATTTTGTGAACAAGCTAGACGGTTTGGTTCAACCCAGTGCAACCCAGCCTAAATAAATTAAGCATAGAGAGCGGGGCCCTTTTCACCATTAATAATATCACAATACTGGGATGTCAATATTGTCGCGGTTTACTAAATTGTATGGATTTTACTTCAATATTCACGTGATATGACTGTATCGTGTGATAATAATAACTGTCGCGAACTGTATCGCGAAGTTTGCAACCCATGATCGGGGCGTGTACTGGCACCTTAAGAGATTATTTACTCTGGCAAGTTTATTACTTGAGGGTAGAGGGAGATCTGTAGTCTCGTGTATTTAAGCGATTAATTCCGTTGGAAAGGCCTCATTCGATGGTCGACTACTAGCAAGGATACAACTAGTAACGTCTTGCTGCCCGACGAGTTGGAGCTACGCCGCATTGAGAGCTAAGTGTATTTAGATCTTAGCAGCGTAATCGTTCTATAGATTATCTTTAGTGTTCCAAGACAACTTGTATATTGTGTCTAATAATTACCTTTATTTATTGTCATATCTAGATTGTGCCGACGTAAGATTACCCAATTGAACTTAAGGCTATCAAGCGTACCTGACTGTGGTAGTAAGACATGACAAACATATTCCCAGACGAAGCATTGACATACTTGAGGCATTGACATACTGATCTAAGTGTACTCCCTTGTGTGGACTTAATGGACGTTCATGTTGGCTAGGACTTACACATAGCCCTGTAAAGTAGCTCAGATATATATTAGCCTGATAGAACCTTTAGGTGCTAAGAGCTATGCACTGGTGACAGTTGAAGTCATAGGGTATTTAAACCCACAGGTGGTGAATACGAGAGTCCTGGGATGGGTGCGAAGCAGATAGAATAGTTCGGAGACTGCGCGGGATAATTGAAGGTAGGATTCAAATAATCCTATTAGATTTGTCGTTACGCCCACATTTTGTCGCAGTCTAAATGTGTTTATACATGAGTAACAATTATATATCTTAGAATGTCTAACATTCATTACCATATGTAGAGGGCGTGGCGACAAAATGGTGGTAGTGCTGGAATATTTGAATCCGTGCCTATCGTTTAGATTGAGATGATAGGCAGTTTGTTTACCTAGTTCATTCGTACAGGGCTATTTGAACGTCTGTTATGGCAGTTGAAGAGGTTCATGCAGGAATATCGTATGGCATCTAATAATAATTTATCATTACTCATGCATTTCATGGAGTAATTAAAACGCCCCAGCATTATACTTATTTATTTCATAGCAATTTTACATTTTTGAGAAGTGCTATTATACGTAGTTTGCAAATTGAACAAATGTCCAGAATACCGACTACAATACAACGTATATTCGTTGAATAACGATTTAATGATATTTCTTCATTTTCTCCAAGTTTATTGCTTCAATGGGACACTGATGGTTATGTCAATCCAGTTACGGCCGGGCTGGTTGTCGTATCGATGAGTGTTCCTATATCGTAGAATAAATTAACGATCTTCTCTGGTTTGCATTTTCATGAACTAGAAAGTTTATCAATGATTGCTTGATAACATCATAAGATCTCTTACAGTTGCCACAAAGTCCCTAGATAAACACAAAACTAAAGGGTGATGGCTTGAAATATATCAATCGTTTGCGTATGCTGTAAACGCATCCATGAATAATTTCTTCATGCGAAAGTTATCTAAAAGCAAAGAATGCTAGACTTATTTATATGACAGGAGCCATATGATAATATACTCGTAGTAAGGGATTGAACTAGCGTTGTAGTTAGTGGCAATTGGAATACCTCTGTATAGAAACAGCTCAATTTCTAAATCTCTTTATGAGGGTAGTTGAATATTTCGCGGCGATGGGCCGAAACATCTTTCACATTGAGTTAGGGTTGGAGACAATTAGAAAGTTGTGTTATGAAGGAGTCAGCTAATTTGACAAAGATTGAATAGTGAAGGATGGCAATTTGCGCAGCACACGGGTTTGTTAGGCAGAATCGTCAATCCCCGTCGGATGCGGCTTGTGAAGCTATTGTTTTGAAGTGTGACACTGCTATGGAATTTGGATTAAGTTCAATTGTTTACGCAAGGATATATTTTACGGCGGGCGGTGGTACGCGATTATGACTTCTTAGCTTGTTGCTTTGCGAAGTGTTTATGTTTCTACCCAAATTTGTGATTGTAACTAAACTCGTGAAGCTATTTTAGTCTCATTTAGTATTGAAGGTGTCAACTGGTAGCACTACGAGTATGCCCTTGCGGATACAGAGAAATTTGGTAGTTGCACATGTGTCATCATATTTGGTTCAGAGTTGATTGACCTTCAATATGATCAGTTTGGTCTGGTTTATTAACTACAAAGATCGTTCGTCATTATGAACGTGTGGGTAGCTTATTTTCTAGTGATCATCTACCTACTTGCAATTAAATAAGAATTTGCTTACGGACCGATTTGTGTCGGAATATTCTATTGGAAAGAGTAATGATTCCTTTGATTTGGCGAACCTAACATGCAGTAGATGTGAGTCTATTTGGCTTTCGTAGCAATTTATGCCTACCTAGCATGGTAGGAAAACTAGTGCGTTGGGACATAATCTAGTACATGGCTAGCTAAGAAATACAAACGTTTCAGTTACATCACTTAGACACACTGATGAATAGTACCAACCTAAGTGAAGTAAATACATAGTCATTACAACGTCACATAACTTCAATTTGATGATTAACTTGTTCCCTTTGCACGATGATGAGTATGATGATATTTGATGACGTGATAATAATGTTTACTACATGAATCTTGATAAACGTTATAAGAAATTTATATGATAAATATTTGCAATACGAATGTTCATAGTTAATGAGAACTATACGTAGACATCCACGATAATTAAGACTTCAGTGCAGTAAAGAAAATGACGTTTACGACTAGTAAATCATGAATGACGTGTTTTAAGAAGGCGTATCACAAACTTAACATGAATATTTTGCATAAGGCAATTTGTGATATAAATAAACTTAATAAGTGAAAACTCGTTTCCCAATAAAATCGTACGATAGATAGTAACGTACCTAGTGTGTATGAGATATTGTAGAACAACTCGTCATTACTACAATATTATATATTGATAGGAAGTAATCAATTAATTGAGTTATAGTCAAAAGGGCCTATTCGTAAATCTTAATATTCAAACTTCAGTTTCCAAATTAACAGTTCAGGCATTTGTGGTACCTGAACTAATGACTATTCAAGATATCAGTTAATGTGGCATTCTTGTAAGTCACTAGATAAATCAGTTTATTGAAACTCATTGATTGCTAAATGTAGGTAGCACTGAAATTTAATTTCATGTGCTCTGCTTACCTCCTTATGGGAAAACAAGTGTGAGTTAATGTATACGTATGCCAGTAATTATGATTTCTATTTCGGACAGATACCTTGTAGTTTACTTCATTCATATGCACAAAGTTATGAAAGGTATCGTATTTTCCATTTAGTTATTATAACATATCGACTACCGTAGGGTAGGCTCAATAAGCGTAAGGCAAAAATGGCAAAATGAGTTATGAATGCAGTCATACTGGCTTTATCTCTATCAAATGATAAACGTCCGGATAGCTTGAAAATTTGTCTTATATTCTAGATTATCATTAGAACGTATAAAACGATTCTATTCTTAAAATAGTGTTAGTTAGTACAACACTAGGGACGCAAACGTTTTGGAAATAATATGACAGTTATCCTATTGGTACTAAAAGAGTTTGGGCCAATACGCCGTTAGGTACCTATGTTATTAGACTGAAAAGTAAGTAAGTGTAAGGGATGACCTTGTTGATGGGCAGAGGAGCGTAGTTTGATTCTTGTAAAGAAAAAAAAGAGGTGTAGATTCATTTAATGACAAACATTCATTTAAATGTGTTATATAACTAAAAGGTTTAGAGTTTATTTCTAAAACCAAAACAGTTTGGCGGTCTTGAAAATCGCATTTCAACTAAATTTGATAAACTTTTGGTTCAAACTTTATTGTATTAGACGTCATGTCTCTTACGGTTCACGTGAGAGGACACTTTGTGCTATTGATCTTAATCATGTGAGATATAATTCTAAAGTAGAATCAGTTATTAGTCTAGTTCCGATGACTACAGTATAGAGTAAATAAAAGACGTCTGTGTTGGTAGTCCAGTCGCGCGGTATAAAGTTTGCGCGAGACCTAAATGGTTATTCACTTTGTAAGTATACAAAGGTCTAGTACAAGTTCAAATCGTCATCATCATCAAATCGTAAATCCACGATATTATATGGATCTCTAAACCAGAACTAAAGCGTATTGTTTATGTTCTCTTTGATCGAAACTTAGAAAACTGAGTTTGTTGCAGATGTATTGTTTAATTTGTCGTATATGTGAAAGAGACACGATATTCACATAGTTCAATGAAATAAAGACTAATACTTAACAATGATATGTGGAAATTCAGGGTAACGATCTAATGATTTAGAAAGCTTGAAGTTACCTTTGCAACGATTCATTTACCATCTTGATACTAACTAATCAAAGGTTATTTCGTGTCGTAATTGTAACAAATAACTACTTACAGGTGTCAGATTTCTGACACAAGGGTCACGTCTGCAACCGCGGGTCAATCCTAAATCCGAAGGTATCTAGTTTTCTATTTGTGCGCCAAATGCAGCGTCCCTCTCTCTCGCTCGCTCGTTACCTGCGTTGGGGCCCTTAGACCCTTCGCCATTCGAACGGTACGCGTCTGCGCCAGTGCAAGTGCATAGTTCTAATTTTTCTCTGTGTAACCTCATTTAGATTACAACCTGTCTTGTAACAATTGTGACTTTAATTAAACACTCTTAAGAAGGTGATCATATCATTCATTTCACCTCTTACACGTCTAGTTTATTTGTAGCCATAGAAAAGCTTTACTTATTATGTAGAGGTGTCATAACGCCGTAACTTATAAACTTTAAATAATTAAATCTCAATTGATAGAAGTATGACAAATGCAAGACAGTCTATTTATAGATTCATACCTGAAAGATAAGTTTCATATGTGGGCAGTTGTTCTAACTTCAGGGACTTCGATAAATAATTTGACTTCGCTGATCAGAAGGAATGAATATTGCGGACAATGAGTAATATCATTACATTTCATATGTTATTGTGTTCACTTTTCTCTCAATTCAATGCAATTCATAAAAAATGACTTAGCGGAAAGTGTGGTCTGCTGTACAGATATATTTTAATTATAAATTTGATGTTAGCATCACTGCTCTAATAGTATACCTAAATAAGTAGTGGTTGCCCAAAGGAATTTCGGACTTTAATTATTATTTTGGACTTTGATTTTTTTCTGAATTTGACTTTTGGAATTATTTTTAAGTCTGATTTTATTTTTGATTTAATTATTTCTCCTTTAACCTGAGAGTTAATGAGAAGTTTCTTGACTTTGTTCAGAAAGTTTATTGACTTTGAAATTTCAACTTTGTAGATCATACCTACTTATAGTTGGATTTGATTATGACAATTTTGGATTAAATTTGAAAATGATTTATGAGTCTTAATTAGGACTTCAATTGATTAACTTATTATTTTATTTGGAACTGTAGTTGATGTTAGTTACATCAATGCAAATGCACATTACTTAACTAGAGCTTTAATCAAAGTATTAAAATAAAATGGACGATATTAGTAGTTAAACTACATTGTTCATTTATTAGAAATGCAGTGACAGGTTACCGATGTTGAATTTTGTTTCACATCTTGAATTATAAAGCAGCTCTTTAGGTTGAATACAGTTTGTTTATCTGCATTTACACGATTAGACAAATAAAGAGACTATGCTGAAAGGACTTAGACTCATACATGATAAAATTCAGTCTGACTTTGGCATAGTACCAGATACTTTAATGAAGATACAGTCAAGGAAGGGCTTTAGTAAGTTGGAGGTAACTGTAAGACGTTTCAACAGTGACTTCATAAGAGTATGTTAGAATAGCATCAACTCCTGCCTCTGAGGAAATCTGTTTAATGAGCAATATATATTTTGATACTTCACTATACAGCTACGTTTATAAAGGAAGATTCTGGTAGATTTTCTCGATTTATGAATAAACCATTCATACTTATAACTTGACTATTTAGTTAAGTGGTTCGAAGCGGTATCTCACATATGCTTATGTGCATAAAAGTATATAGGTTTGCGAATCACTCTGATATTCATGAAGTTAATTTTCGAGTACCAGAGTTTATAACGGATTTACAGTTGAGTAGACTAGTACTTTCATATTCTTACCTGGTGAAATAAAATATACCTGTTGGTACCTCAGGTATAATGGTTATTTAAAGCAGTTAACGATATTAAACATATTGATCGTAGATATTGATTATTAACCAGGTGCAGCCAGTGATTATTTATGCACAGTTATTCTAAATGAATGAAAGAATTAGTCAAATAAACATAATGTTAGCGATTACCTACATATGATATGGACATATAACCCTGATTACTATATAGGTACATAGTATATCAATATAGTATAAAGATTTAGTTACAGTTTTGAGTTCCCGAGTAACTTGTTAATAATATTTAATGCATAATATCTATATAAGATTATCACGAAACGTGTATAATATACATCCATGAACGGACATTTGAGATTAGGTACTTTGAATTCAACTTGGTGATAGACTATTACTTGAGCTAAACTTGTACCTATAATTCCAATTACTTATCGGTAATGCATTTTGTGGAAGTTATTATATATTAATCAAATCAAAGATTTGAGTCGGCATTCATATGAAGTACATAATCAGATTTAGAATCAATCACTATTACTTGAACGTACTTAGAACACATATGTATGCATATGTGTGTATTATGTGTATGTGACACTATGACTTTAACAGAGCTTCTTCTAAAAGGAATTCGAGTTATATTTTAGGCTACAAAACGCCTCTGCAGTGGGAAAATTGCTGATTAAAGTTCTTTAACGCGCTAGCGTATACTAACTGGGGGTGATAGTTGTCACTTGATTTCAAGGTACTTATTTGCAAGATTTAGTAGATTTTATAGTAGGTATCTGAGTTTCGTTGAGCTATGACGGCCGAAACTTGATGCTCTTGACTATCCAGAGGATATTCTTACTTCTGATATGGACTTTAACTTAGAGATTCAGTCTTTAGCAAATGCTCATTAATGAAGCTGAGTATTAGTGGATGCTTAATGATTGGTTAATTCAAGAAGTGCTATCCAATTGCTTCTGTTTTGGTATTATGGATCTATGATAGTGAGAGATAGATAGATATCAACTATATCGAAGATGAGCTCTTGCAGTGGGTAGAGGCCTACACTTAGAGGAGACACTTGATTTCTCAGATATTGGCTTACAATAGGGTGGATACATGGATCCACAGGAACTACTTGTTGTTTGCTAACAAAAGTGACATAAGTGTCGTATTTATTCATGTTCTCTCGCACCTCGTCTTTACATAGTGAGCCAACCTGAAGCTGCATCGTTATGAGTTGTCTTGTTAGTTATATCGCAAGTTCTTAAAGGGGGTGTAACTCAGTTGAACAAGTTGTTAAAGCTTTGTGGACATGAGACTTCATTACCACAGGTGGTAAGGGAGTCTCGAAGGTCTCAGGCTATGGTGATGCGAGTGACAGAGAAAGAGACAAGAAGCTCAGGTCATATCAACCTTATTGCTCTACGTATGTGCGTCAGATCTATACAATTAGGGAAGGAAATGGGACGGCAGGACTGACTGGCGTAGCCATGTCCTGACTTGTTTTTGTCGTCTGCTAATTTAGTTGTCCAGAAGGGATCGCTCTTTAGCGATTAGTCGCCTGTTATATAGCTCTGCCTTTATCTCGCTATATTCGGAGTTGGGTTGCATTCTACCTATTTGTATGGAAATAAGCATTTTTCTTTTGGCTGGCGAGGTCTGTCAAGCGAGTTAATCCTTTACTTGACAGATTGTGGAAATGGACATATAGATTTGGATAACCATAGACAGAATTACGGTTAGGCAGTCAGTTCTAATATGGCACAAACAAAGAGAGTGAAAGAGTTTGGTGCTTCAGTATGCTGTGGAGTGTCCGAGTTACCAGAGTTGGCTATAACTGTGTGTCAGTTGCCTGTTGACTCTGGGACACTGAAGCAACAGTTGTGTTCGAGTTACCGGAGTTGGCTATAACTGTGTGTCTGTTGCCTGTTGACTCTGGGACACTGAAGCAACAGTTGTGTTCGAGTTACCGGAGTTGGCTATAACTGTGTGTCAGTTGCCTGTTGACTCTGGGACACTGTGAAGCAACAGTTGTGTTCGAGTTACCAGAGTTGGCTATAACTGTGTGTCAGTTGCCTGTTGACTCTGGGACACTGAAGCAACAGTTGTGTTCGAGTTACCGGAGTTGGCTATAACTGTGTGTCAGTTGCCTGTTGACTCTGGGACACTGTGAAGCAACAGTTGTGTTCGAGTTACCAGAGTTGGCTACACGGAGGTCAGCGTAGCCCTTTGGGGCTTAAACTGTATCAGTAGCTAGTTGACTCTGTGTGGCTGTATTAAGGTTACACGGAGGTCAGCGCAGCCCTTTGGGGCTTAAACTGTATCAGTAGCTAGTTGACTCTGTGTGGCTGTATTAAGGTTACACGGAGGTCAGCGCAGCCCTTTGGGGCTTAAACTGTATCAGTAGCTAGTTGACTCTGTGTGGCTGTATTAAGGTTACCGGAGGTCAGCGCAGCCCTTTGGGGCTTAAACTGTATCAGTAGCTAGTTGACTCTGTGTGGCTGTATTAAGGTTACCGGAGGTCAGCGCAGCCCTTTGGGGCTTAAACTGTATCAGTAGCTAGTTGACTCTGTGTGGCTGTATTAAGGTTACCGGAGGTCAGCGCAGCCCTTTGGGGCTTAAACTGTATCAGTAGCTAGTTGACTCTGTGTGGCTGTATTAAGGTTACCGGAGGTCAGCGCAGCCCTTTGGGGCTTAAACTGTGTCAGTAGCTAGTTGACTCTGTGTGGCTGTATTAAGGTTACCGGAGGTCAGCGCAGCCCTTTGGGGCTTAAACTGTGTCAGTAGCTAGTTGACTCTGTGTGGCTGTATTAAGGTTACCGGAGGTCAGCGCAGCCCTTTGGGGCTTAAACTGTGTCAGTAGCTAGTTGACTCCGTGTAGCCACCTGATCTCCCTGTTCGAGACGAGGCTTTGCAAATATGTTATTGTGTCATATTTATGGGCAAAGCAGTGGTTGATTGATACTCATTACATATGGTATGTGGTGTTCCCGAATGTATTATTATGTTACATTCGTTCATGGGTCGATTGTGTTGAATGCGTTGTGTTGAATACATTATCATGTTGACAGAACTTCTATCCAAAGATTGGAAAATGACTCGGTATTCCTTATTTTCTCTTGGTTGTCGGGAGTGTCGCGAACTGTATCGCGAAGTTTGCAACCCATGATCGGGGCGTGTACTGGCACCTTAAGAGATTATTTACTCTGGCAAGTTTATTACTTGAGGGTAGAGGGAGATCTGTAGTCTCGTGTATTTAAGCGATTAATTCCGTTGGAAAGGCCTCATTCGATGGTCGACTACTAGCAAGGATACAACTAGTAACGTCTTGCTGCCCGACGAGTTGGAGCTACGCCGCATTGAGAGCTAAGTGTATTTAGATCTTAGCAGCGTAATCGTTCTATAGATTATCTTTAGTGTTCCAAGACAACTTGTATATTGTGTCTAATAATTACCTTTATTTATTGTCATATCTAGATTGTGCCGACGTAAGATTACCCAATTGAACTTAAGGCTATCTAGCGTACCTGACTGTGGTAGTAAGACATGACAAACATATTCCCAGACGAAGCATTGACATACTTGAGGCATTGACATACTGATCTAAGTGTACTCCCTTGTGTGGACTTAATGGACGTTCATGTTGGCTAGGACTTACACATAGCCCTGTAAAGTAGCTCAGATATATATTAGCCTGATAGAACCTTTAGGTGCTAAGAGCTATGCACTGGTGACAGTTGAAGTCATAGGGTATTTAAACCCACAGGTGGTGAATACGAGAGTCCTGGGATGGGTGCGAAGCAGATAGAATAGTTCGGAGACTGCGCGGGATAATTGAAGGTAGGATTCAAATAATCCTACTAGATTTGTCGTTACGCCCACATTTTGTCGCAGTCTAAATGTGTTTATACATGAGTAACAATTATATATCTTAGAATGTCTAACATTCATTACCATATGTAGAGGGCGTGGCGACAATAACCATGTAAAAGGCCCAAATATTATTGATTCATTAATCCAATATCTTTGTCCAATTTATATTTTCATATCTCGGAATCAAATGTAAATTGGACAAGTGGAATGCCGTCCTTATGCTAGTAGATAAAATAAAAGGTGAACACCTTTGTTGTATTTGTGCAAAAGTGAGTATATTCGGGAGGCGAATACGCAACATCAAATCAAGTTAAATCCCGGCGTTAGAAACTTTTTTCTTTTCGTACTTTATTTTACTGACATACTAAAGTATATTTTTTAAACACAATAACAGGTGAAATAAAATAATAAATAATAATAAACTTTATCGTTAATCCCAATATTTAAGGTCTAGTTTCCCCCTCGGGTTAGGAGGTCAGATGGCAGTCGCTTCCGTAAAAACTAGTGCCTACGCCAATACTTGGGATTAGGTAGCGGAGCCCAGGTATCCTTCAGGATGCAAATGTACTGGGAATAACGTTAGGATGATGATGATTGTTTAAATTACGTAGTACAATACGGACCGGTCTGAATTCCAATGACAGATGAGATGACAGCTATTCGACATAACGTCTAATTGTAAACGTCACTGACGCTATCGTCTTGTCTTTTTCGTTTACTTTGCGGAAACGGATCTCAATTCCATCATGTTTTTGCTTATCTAAGCTAATCCGGATAAGATAGCGACACAGATTATCGTTAAATCGCGTATTTCTCATCTGAGCGCGATTAAAACGTAGTGATAATTGCTCAGTGAGCGCGATGTTGTCCCGCTACTTGGTGTCGCAAGTGAAACACAATGGGTACTTCCTGGCGGGTTTAGCTATCGGGCTGTGGTTGGCATTGGCGGCGGTGCCTATAGAAGATGCACCGACGTGTGAGGCTTCGCCGTCGACTGCGACTGACGACTATGAGCCGCAGCGAGAAGAGAGGCCGGATGTGAGTGTAACTACTACTGCAAATACACTAACTAGCCTATTAAAGACCTTGAAGCGTTTGCCTAAGAAAAGATGGTATAGTATGATATACTTAACTATGAAGCTTTATGTCACTAAGTTATAGGTTACCAGGTATCGGAACCGTTTAATCACAAAATCCCGAAATAGCCAAATATTTTTTTATTATTTTGCTCTTTACAATGTATTTAAGTTATTACTTCGTCTTACTAGATTGCCTCATTCAACATGAAATAGTAAAAAATAGAAAAAAAAACTTTTTTTTTGTATGGAGAGAATACTGGTTTACGATCTCTGTAGGTTACAATGTATTCATAACAGTAGTGTTTGTAGCTTTGCATATTACAAAATTAGGTATCAGCTTTTATAATCATACAGATCATACACTACTAGACCGTTTTTGTACTCTCTGGTGCACTCATACCCGGCCAGCATACCCGATCTTCCTTATAGAGGTATGAGCGCACTTTGAGCAGCTTAATACTACACAAACATAATTGTTACGAATGGCTGCTGGTGGACGAGCCTTGAGCTTTGTATGTAAGGAGTAAAATGCTAAACCAAATTGTTCAGGTACCACTGTAACCACTGTCCTTTGGGATGCATTTAGGATATTATTTTAACCTTTTCGCCGCCAGACGTCAAAGTTATTCGCCGTGCCCCTGACGCCACAACGGTCAAAACATGATATGTAAAGAAATAATGCCAATATAAAATTGGGCAGCTTCTCAGTAGTTTTTCATTAAAAAAAAATTGTCGGCCAGTGCCGTCGTTGGCGTCGGGGTGACGATTTTACGTTGACGTCTATGGCCGACCGTGGCGTTCAAAAGGTTAACCCATGGCTACAGTTGCATTAATTTTAATATGCGGGGAAATATTATTATTGGTTAGTGTGGGCCATTTTATTTCGCTTCGAGCAGTAGTTGATCTATTGTGGCAGCCCTTATAGTTTGTTGGTTAACACTCACTACTTCCAAGATTTTCCAGACTCTGAGCTGCAATTTGTTGTATCTCCTCTGGCTGCATGATGTTGATGTGCCTCCCTAGGTATCTACTTCTTTTGCGGGGAACTAGCTTACAGAATGGTTTTCATAAAATGCATATATTCAAAGCAACCAAAACAGAAAATGTTGTTTTGGTGGGATGTTTAATGTTGTTGATAATCAATAACCTGTCCATTGTGATTACTCTGCAACTTTGAATAATTAAATTTAATCAAAACTTATGCTATATCAATTAGGTGTGTCCTGTACTACCTAACTACCCAAAATTTTACTTGAATCTTAAAACAAAACCTTTAAGAAAAACTAATGATAAAAACAAAAATTTATAAAATTCTGGCTAAAATTAAATTTTTGGTATAATGCTACCTTTTTTTCCACAGTTAGCAATTACTCGCTGAGGCGCTCCCAATGATCCCGAACATAACGGGTTTATCTTGTGTAGTTTAAGAGATGTGTCATCAAATCATCTTGGTGGTACCATAATTTTGCATTGTCAATTTCAGCTCAATCGGATACTAGCAAGTGGCTAAAAATAGGGTTGCAAATTTTGAGAACAACTTACATACTTAAATGCAAATAGTGCAAGTTGTAAAACTAGAAAAGGTTTTTAGATGTCAGCTTCTGATATGTCAGTATCTTGAAATTTGAGACTACAAAAATAAATGATAACACTGGTCTACAGTGGTTTTGTTGCCCTAGATATGAAAGTGATTTTGGGTCTATTTATGCACACAATTCATGAAACTATCAATGATTTTGTAAGATTTGCTCAGATTTTTTTTAAAATCTTTATTTTCATTTTACATTACAAAAATAAAAAAACGACAAACAAAATAACAGATATTTTCATAATGTCAGTTATGTTTTGAGAAATTAGGATACATCAAAGTAAATAAAGAGGAGAATGTTGAAAATATATTTAATATTTCCATAAAACGCCTTTTATAATTTTTCAGGGTCTTTCTCTTATAATTTTTCAGGGTCAGTAATTTGTCAAAGACCAGCAGTAATCTGACATCGTGTGACATCCCATCGTCCTTGAAGCACATTGAGAACTTTCATGAATATATTCGTAATCTGGCCACTTGAAAACGAACGTTAAAATTTGCGATGATATTATCCAGGGCAACAAAAAAAAGTTTCTTTTGTAGAGCTGTGTAATTAGGTTAAAATAAATGATGAAGCTGGTGGTTCTTCTAGTGGTTTATTTCTCCGAACCGGTGGTAGTTTACAGGTGCATTGCATGCAGACGAATCGTGAAGAGTGGCACACTCTCGTATTGTAGGCCCAGATGCATTTTGCTTTACTGAGCCAATGGTCGCTAGTAAACATTTTTTTTATCATTTTCGTAGCACGCAGCGGTAGCGGCCGGCCGGGCGGTCCAGCGGCCCCGCTACTACAGCACGGAGCTGGGCATGCGCGCGCCGCTGCTGGCCGGCGTGCTGGCCGGCGCGCTGGACGCGCGCACCGCCGCGCTCAACAACACGCTTCACACGCTCCAGCCCGCGCTCAAGTTCTTCATCACGGCGGACAGTCGCCAGGTCTGGTATATGTTCGTAGGCGGGCAGCGGCCCGGCTACTACAGCATGGAGCTGAGCATGCAGCCGTCAGGTCTTGGACCTTCTGTTCACGGACTTGGATGCTTTTTAGTGTTCCGTATCAAAAAAAATCTCTAGGCGGGATATCGACTCCATAGAGCGGCTGGTCGTACAGGGAAAAAATGCAGAGAATTAGATCGCGCGGCAGGTCAGCTATGCGCTGGAGTGACCAAGTGAAAAGTAGAGAGGAACGACAGAAAAGAGATCTAACTTGGTCCAACGGAACACTGAATGACACTGATGCTATCACTCGGTGTCTGTCCTACTGTCATAGACATTTTGTCAAAGCTAAGCCTAATTGTAAGCAGACACCGCAGCCTACCCAGGACCCCTAAGCGCTTGGCCCCCTCCACTACTAGCCTGCCTGCCCCTCCACTGAGCCTCTATTCAAAGTTATCCAAAGAACAATGAAGAAGGCTATCCTGGGAGCATCCCTGCGTGATCGCATTAGAAATGAGGCCATCGGCAGTAGAACCAAAGTAACTGACATAACCCTCCGAATAGCTAAGCTTAGTGGCAGTAGGCGGGGCACATAGCACGTAGAACCGATGGCCGTTGGGGCGGAAAGGTTCTCGAGTGGCGACCACGTACCGGAATGCGCAGCGTGGGTAGGCCCTCCAAGGTGGACTAATAACCTGGTGCTGGTCGCAGTCGTCGCAGTCCGCTGGATGCGTCATTTTGGCACTCTTTGGGGGAGGCCTATGTCCAGCAGTGGACCTGCTTCGGCTGATATGATAATGATGATGATGAGAGCCCCTACGGCTTACTGGGATCCTAGGCCGGGGCCGTGTACGCCTAGGTGGAAATCCGGTGCTGTCCTACAACTCTGTAATGTTTGCAGGCTTCCAGCGGTCTGGCCAACGTGGTGGGCTTCACCGATTCGCGCCCGCTGCTCCGCCCGTTCCACGCGCTTAAGTATCTAGCGGACAACTTTCTCGACGAGTACGACTTCTTCTTCCTCGCGGGCGACACGGCGTACGTGAACGCGCGCCGGCTGAAGGAGCTGGTGGCCGGGCTGAGTGTGTCGCAGGATGTGTACATGGGCGTTCCTGCTGGCGATAGCCAGTATTGCTCGCTAGGTGAGTTGTTGAGACCTCCGCGCTGTCCCCACGGTGAGAAGGTATCAATGTTGTTTAAGTCTCAATATCATCGGAGAGCGATAGCGCAACGTCTCCGCTGGCTCGGTGACGTTGGAGGGATGGGGAAGACCGAGGCGCCAAACAGCCCTATTTGAGCCATCCAGTAGGGACGCAAGGCGACCCGTCGGACGTCCCAGGTATCGGTGGAATGATATCGTCGAATCAGACCTGCACATCCAAGCCGCGAACTGGCGGGAAATGGCGCAAGATCGGACTAACTCGTGTCGGAAGCCAAAACTCGCTTTGGGTCGGTGAGCCGAACCGTGAGATCTTTGAGAAGACGAGTACGGTTGCCAGTTTGTTGCACTTTTAGCACCACCCAGGAGTCATCACGTGTAGGGTAACGGTGGTGAACGAGTTGTCTCGTTGCGAAAGCAAACTGAAGGTTATCCTACGTGGTGACCCTGAGGTAAATGAAAATGTCTGACTCCGTTACATTATTTATTACATGTTAATTGCAAGAGATATACGAACAGAATGCCCGGTGCGCGGTGGGCCCGAAGCCCGGCCCGCGCCCCGCGCCGGGGGGGACGGAATTTGCAGCGTAGTGGGAAATCACTGCGCTTGTGTTCCCACAGTAATCCCCCCCTTTAAAAAAAAACAATAAAAGAAAATAAAACTAAATTTAAACATTGGTCTTTCTATCGGAATCTTTGCCTTACATTCTAGCTTAGGTTACACTTATGAGCACTAGTACGCGGATTGCGCAGCTTGCATTTGCTGCGGCTGCACATTGTTGACTCGGACGGCCGTAGGAGGAGGCAGTGATTCGACTGCCTTGCGTAACCAGCTTCTCACATGGCTCTTGCGCGCAAAATATACAGGAATATAATCAATAGGACTGATCCCACTACTAGCAGTCCTATTCCGACGTAATTAAGTTTGGATTCGACCTACCCGGAGATCGACTGCACCTGGGCGATGGCGATATTACTGCTTTGAGACTTATCGTCTCTACTTTGTCCCAAGCCCATTTTACACACAATACAAATGATGACGATATACACACAAATTTCCTCGCGGTGTTACCGCTGATCTCTAAGGTGAAACTGGTTATGCGCTGTCGAATAATGCTATATATGTTACATAGGAAATTGGCTCGTCCGGCAAAAAGAAAAACAAAACAAAATTATAACACCAAAATCATCATTATCTAAAAGTAGGTTTAGTCTAAAGTGCTAACTTAACTAGGTTGCAACCTAAGTATAATCACAATTATTTATTTATCTTCCATAGCCGGATGTTACTATTACTGACGTTGCATCTCGGTTCGGCCGCACCATATGATACAACAGCAGTAATGCAACGCAGTGCCATGTTACCAGTATTTTTACAACACATCGAATTATAACTTGATGTAACTTAATGCTAACAATAGACTGCCACAGTCACTATAATTAATCGGTAAGGATAACTTAGAGCTTTCTTTTAAGAGCTTGCCTAAGCTTTCCTTAAAACATAGCAATACAAATATGACAAACACATCCTATATATTATTTTCGATATTAACAAGAATAATATGATTAATGATAGACCGGTATTACCAACTTTCTGCGCCAACTATACCCGACTCCACTGTGGAAGTGTACAACTTGTATCAGTTGCGCTGTTGTTATACTCTGGGACTGTGTAAATACAAGCACTATTGTTTTTATTCATCGATCATGAACCTAACTGGTCTCTTAACAAGCCTACCGCCGCGCGTGGTCCGAGTTGCCGGTGCAGGTGCGGGTGATGGTGTCGCTAATGGCGATTCCTGATCCCCCACATCCTGAGACATATGCTGTTTCCCTACCTTATTACGTACCGGCGTGCCATCGCTATCCGTGTCTGAGTCTATATTAAGGAGGAACGCGGGTTTTAATCTGTCAATCGAGATGTGTGCTTGCCTGCCTGGGAATTGAATTAAAAATTTCTTAGGTCCCCTTTTGATGACCTTGTAAGGTCCATCATACGGCGGTTTCAAGGATTTGCGGACAGTATCATCTCTGACAAAGACATGCGTACAAGTTAACAACTCTTCGTGCACGAAAATGGACCTATTTCTATTCTCCCTTTTCGGCACGGGCTTTAGACTACTTATATTATCCCTAAATTTCTGTACTACGCTATAAGGATCAATTGGATCTCTGTCTTGCGAGGTTTCATAAAACGCTCCAGGCACGCGAAGAGTGCGACCGAATGTCATTTCCGCTGCGCTTATGCTACTATCGCTTCTACCTGCGGTACGCAAACCAAACATTACGCTGGGCAAGAGATCTACCCATGATGTACCATCCGCGAGTTTTGCCATAAGCGCGGCCTTGAGTCCTCGATGAAAACGTTCCAAAATTCCATTCGACTCAGGTCTATAGGGTGTGGCCCTGATTTTATACGACCTTGTTAAAGTACATAAGGGTTTATGATCTGTATACAATGTCAACTGTCGTCCTTCAAAAGATTTACGGAAATGCCTGATTGATAAATAAAGTGCGAGAAGCTCACGATCATAAGTACTGTTCCCACAGTGGGTTTAGATGTTGTCTAAGTCAGTAGGGCGAGAGACAGCCATTTTAGCGCGCTACGCTAGGTATGTTCACAACATTAAATAAAATAAAATAAAGTCTTTAATTTCAGTTCAGATTACAAAAGAAAATAATGTTTTAATCCTATGTTAGTATTATACATTTGGTTATAATATAAGTTTAGTTCTGTAATTTAGTTATAATTTGTTTTGATGTTTATTTATCGTGTGTTAGATATATTCTATTTTTTAATTATTTATTTATCTGCAAGAACCCCTCTGCAGGTGAAGGCCTCCTCCAAAGATAGCCAGTCCTCTCTAGATTGGGCTACTTGAACCCAGTTGTGGCCAGCCTTTTTTTAAGTTCGTCTTCCCAATTAGCTACAGGTCTACCTCTCCTTCTTTTGCCTTGTGGACCTGCCCATGTGGTCACCCTTTTGGTCCATCTCTGGTCTCGTAGGCGCGCTACATGTCCGGCCCACTTCCATTTTAGTGATTGAGCGTGAACCAATCCATCCCTAGCCTTGGTGATGTGCCTTATTTTCGTGTGTCTTATTTTTTGTATTTTTTTTAATATTCATCATACTGCGCTCTATTCCTCGTTGGCATGAAATTATTTTTTCCTTTGTTTTGTTGTTGAACTTCCACGTTTGACAAGCATACGTTAGGCATGGTATAAGACACGAGTTTAATACCTTTGTTTTAATTTTTATTGGCATGCTGCTTTTGAGTATGTCCTTCAGTGCCCAGTATTTGTTCCACGTTAACTGTGTTCTGCGTTCCACTTCTTGTTGGTTATTTTTCTGGTCAAAGCTAATTTGTTTACCCAGATATATGTATTTGTCTGTATATTTGAGGGGCTCACTACCAACATATAGTGTTGTCTTTGTGCTGTTAGTCATCAATATTGTTTTGGATCGGTTCATTTCTAAGCCTACTAGTTTGCTGGCGTCATTGAGTGACTCTATCATGTATTGCATTTCTGATCCCGTTTCTGACAAGAGTACCAGGTCGTCCGCAAATCTTAGGTGACTTAGATAGGTTCCTTTGATCTTGATACCTCGACCTTTCCAGTTGATTTGACTGATAACCGACTCTAGTATTGCTATAAACAGCAGTGGTGAGAGAGGGTCGCCTTGTCTAACTCCTCTTTTGACCGGAAACCAAGGCCCAGCTCTCTCTAGTTTTACTCTACTCCTGCAGTTATTATATATGCTCTTGATTACAGCAATGTATTCTTTTTCTACTCCTTGTGTGGTGAGAGTTTCCCATATGCTTTTATGTGATACGCAGTCAAATGCTTTTTGGTAATCAATATATGCTATATAGAGTGGTCTATTTTTCTCTTGGTATTTCACAACATTACCGGCCAGTAATGGCAATAATATATCACTTGCATGTTGTTTGACTAACATTTTTAAATACGCACCTTTTCATTCCGCGTCTGTACTATAATAGTAAGTGTGGTCTTAAATGTCTAAATTGACCTCTTTTATCATTCCTGAAAGTCCCTACACCTGTCTACCTGCATTTGATGCTCTCAGGAACTTGACAATTTTTTTTATTCAGACAGCGGCATCCTCCTCTCCAACTCTGTGCTACGCGCGGTCCACAACTCGCTCGACTGGTGCGTGCGCAACTCTTACTCGCCGCACCACCACGAGAACCTGGGCCGCTGCGTGCTGCACGCCGTGCCCGACTTGCCGTGCTCTAGTGAGAAACAGGTACAAGTGTTGTTGTATAGAGAGCACCTGTCCAACTCTTACTCGCACCGCCACGAGAACCTGGGCCGCTGCGTGCTGCACGCCGTGCCCGACTTGCCGTGCTCTAGTGAGAAACAGGTACAAGTGTTGTTGTATAGAGAGCACCTGTCCAACTCTTACTCGCACCGCCACGAGAACCTGGGCCGCTGCGTGCTGCACGCCGTGCCCGACTTGCCGTGCTCTAGTGAGAAACAGGTACAAGTGTTGTTGTATAGAGAGCACCTGTCCAACTCTTACTCGCACCACCACGAGAACCTGGGCCGCTGCGTGCTGCACGCCGTGCCCGACTTGCCGTGCTCTAGCGAGAAACAGGTACAAGTGTTGTTGTATATAGAGCACCTGTCCAACTCTTACTCGCACCACCACGAGAACCTGGGCCGCTGCGTGCTGCACGCCGTGCCCGACTTGCCGTGCTCTAGCGAGAAACAGGTACAAGTGTTGTTGTATAGAGAGCACCTGTCCAACTTTTACTCGCACCACCACGAGAACCTGGGCCGCTGCGTGCTGCACGCCGTGCCCGACTTGCCGTGCTCTAGCGAGAAACAGGTACAAGTGTTGTTGTATAGAGAGCACCTGTCCAACTTTTACTCGCACCACCACGAGAACCTGGGCCGCTGCGTGCTGCACGCCGTGCCCGACTTGCCGTGCTCTAGCGAGAAACAGGTACAAGTGTTGTTGTATATAGAGCACCTGTCCAACTCTTACTCGCACCACCACGAGAACCTGGGCCGCTGCGTGCTGCACGCCGTGCCCGACTTGCCGTGCTCTAGCGAGAAACAGGTACAAGTGTTGTTGTATAGAGAGCACCTGTCCAACTTTTACTCGCACCACCACGAGAACCTGGGCCGCTGCGTGCTGCACGCCGTGCCCGACTTGCCGTGCTCTAGCGAGAAACAGGTACAAGTGTTGTTGTATAGAGAGCACCTGTCCAACTTTTACTCGCACCACCACGAGAACCTGGGCCGCTGCGTGCTGCACGCCGTGCCCGACTTGCCGTGCTCTAGCGAGAAACAGGTACAAGTGTTGTTGTATAGAGAGCACCTGTCCAACTCTTACTCGCACCACCACGAGAACCTGGGCCGCTTCGTGCTGCACGCCGTGCCCGACTTGCCGTGCTCTAGCGAGAAACAGGTACAAGTGTTGTTGTATAGAGAGCACCTGTCCAACTTTTACTCGCACCACCACGAGAACCTGGGCCGCTGCGTGCTGCACGGCGTGCCCGACTTGCCGTGCTCTAGCGAGAAACAGGTACAAGTGTTGTTGTATAGAGAGCACCTGTCCAACTCTTACTCGCACCACCACGAGAACCTGGGCCGCTGCGTGCTGCACGCCGTGCCCGACTTGCCGTGCTCTAGCGAGAAACAGGTACAAGTGTTGTTGTATAGAGAGCACCTGTCCAACTTTTACTCGCACCACCACGAGAACCTGGGCCGCTGCGTGCTGCACGCCTTGCCCGATTTGCCGTGCTCTAGCTGTACCTACTGTAAGGAAGCCCCCAGAAAAACATTAAAAAAATATTTTTTGACAATTCGTATAGCTTTGGGTCAACAAGATGCTTATACTTTGATTGTAAAACCTGTGTGACATACGACGGACAGACGGACAAGCGACTGACAGTTCAGTTTGGGTCCTCAGGGTATGGAATCAACACCCGTATTTGTTTATGTATCCAGGGCGAGAGCTACCTATCCGTGCGTGTGTCAGAGCCTCTGCAACTGAGGGCGGAGCTGGCGCGCGCGGTGAGCCTGCACCCGCTGGCGGGCGCGCACGTGTACGCGGCGCACGCGCACGCGGCGCGCGCGCGCCTCGCGCATGCGCGGGCCGAGGCGCGCGCGCTGCGCCGCGCCCTGCGCCGCGGCATCCGCAGCCACCCGCCCGGGTCAGTTTTATATATTTATTTATTTTATTTATTTATTTAGGTTCGCCAACAGATATAACACTATGTGACTTACAAAATAAATTATGTGTACAAAAACAAGGCAGAGTGTTTATCCAATTACAGGCAAACACAACATGTACGTTGAAATAAAGCTAAACATTGTGAAGTGTTTACAAATACGGAAAAAAAAGCTATATATTGGGGGACAATCTCATACGAAACGACCTAGTCCCAAACTAAGTAAAGCTTGTACTATGGGTACTAGACGACTATATACATACTTATATAGATAAATACATACTGAAATACATGGGAAATGTGCAAGACTCAAGGACAATATTCGTGGTAAATCCACAAATAATGCCCTGACGGGGATTCGAACCAGGGACCTCCGGCTTCGTAGGCAGGGTCACTACCAACTAATCCAAAGTGGTCGTCAGTGACACTTAAAGCCCGCAACACCCAGGAGGCCACCCGCCCGGGTGAGTTTAACGTGTCTGTCTGGTGTATCTGTGTATCTGTGTGAGGTATCGTAGCTCCCAACCAAAAAAATTCAGGAACAATATTCGTGGTAAATGCACATATAATGCCCTGACCGGGATTCGAACCTGGGACCTCTGGCTTCGTTGGCAGGGTCACTACCAACTAAGCCAAAGTGGTCGTCAGTGACACTCGGAGCCTGCAACACCCCGGAGATGTCGGGCCGTGCATCGCGGGATCCGCAGCAACCATTGAGCCGGCGGAAGCACGTTTACCGAGACAACCCGGCGCTCCCCCGCGCGGCCTGGATCTGTACTGTAAACTTGTACGTGTGATCTCATAACTGCATCATGTGTGATGTTGTTATTTTCCCGTGCGCGGGGCGAGGATGGGTGATTTGATTGTTTATCGTAACAGAAACAGAAACAGAAAATTTATTGTATAAAACTGTGTAGTTAGGAAGGTTAGTAGGTACATGTTATGCGTTCCAACAGTTTTTACCCTTTTCGGGCATACAATGATTAAATTCTTAGCCTAGGTATAATACACGTGTTTACGCTTTAGGTACATAGTTATAAAATTCTTTCAAACTGTAAAATACATTTTCGGTCAAGAAATTTTTAAGGACCTTTTAAAACGATTTCCTTCTAGACGTTTTAATTCACTAGGGAGATTATTATATACCCGTATAGCTGATACAAATGCACTCTTCTGATACATCGAGGTGTTAGCTTTCGGAAGTATCATATCATGTTTGTATTGAGATCGAACATTGTATTTCGATGATCTCTTTGCAAAATGTTCTGGATGTTTTTTTACAAGTAAACATAATTCCAAAATGTATATGCCAGTAAGTGTCAGGAAACGCTTTTCCCGGAAGACACTTCGGAGTGATTCATCGATGTACATTCGATAAATAGTCCTTAAGGATCGTTTCTGTAGTATAAAGGTTTTCGTATGGCAATCATTTCGAACCGTGAAGTCTCCGAGAAGAGAGGACGGTTGCCAGTTTGTTGCACTTTTAGCACCACTCAGGGGTGACGTGTAGGGTAATGGGTGGGCTGTGGGCGAAGTATATCGAAAAGCAGGTCTTTACGGATGGTTTTTGAAAACGTTAAAGAGAATTTCATGCAGGGGTGTAGATATAATGCTAAGTAGTAACTGACTAGGCTGGCACGACGACCCAAAATGAGTCTTAGCCTCCGAGACAAGAGCACGCCACTTTTCTCGGTCCTGCGGTATTTCTCGCCAGCTTGCACCGGCTCCAAGCTCACGCAGGTCCTCGTCCACCATATCCTTCCAGCGATACTTGGGGCGACCCACAGGACAAAATGAAATGCTACCTAAATTAAACATTTTTGGCCAGGTTCCGCAACGGCACTTGGCCCGGCGGGCTCCGCTCGGAGCCGGGCCTGGCCCCGCCGCCGCCGGAGTCCCGCTTCGACCACCTCCGCTGGAGCGCGTTCAACGCCACCCACGCCTTCATGCCGGACGAGCTGTCCGCCGCGCGCCCGCTGTCCCGCGCGCACAAGCGCGCCCTGGACGTGAGTACAGACTACACATTGTACAGTTCCGACAACTCGGTTCCCGGAGTCCCGCTTCGACCACCTCCGCCGGACGTGAGGCCCCGTATTTGTACGTACGTATGATACTAGAACACTATCATCATATGAGCCGAAGGACATCCACTGCTGGACATAGGCCTCCGTCAAATAGTGCCACATTGACCGCTCCTGCGCTACCCGCATCCAGCAGATTTCACCAGGTCATCAGTCCATCTTGTGAGGGTCTACCCACGCAACTCTACACGCACCGCACGGTGCCTTAAGTATTCACATCATCATCATCATGATGATGACGACCTGTTTAGCCTAGTTGGTAGTGACTCTGCCTCCGAAGCTAGAGGTCCCGGGTTCGAATCCCGGCCAGGGCATTTATTTGTGCATTTTTCACGGATATTTGTTCTTGGGTCTTGGATGTTTTCTGTGTATTTAAGTATGTATATCGTCGTCTAGTACCCATAGTACAAGCTTTGCTTAGTTTGGGACTAGGTCGATGTGTGTAAGATTGTCCCCCAATATTATTATTATCATGTCAGCCGAAAGACGTCCACTGCTGGACATAGGCCTCCCCCAAATACAAAAAGAGGAAGAGATAAAGTATCACAGACTACAATTACAGACTAGAATTGCATGATCATATGCAATTCTAGTCTGTAAAATTCATCAACTCAATCGTATTCACTAAATAAATTCAGACATTCCCTCAATGATTCGCAACCCTATGAAATGTCAAAGTTAATGGATACGCCATATTTGATTACATGATGGCTCAAGTACGAAAGAATAGACTTTAATATGTGTGATGTTTCAGTTGGTTTGGGAGACGGCCCGGGCGTGGGCGCTGCGGCAGTTCGGAGCGCGCGAGGCCGCGCTAGTGGAGGGCGCCATGCGCTGGGAGCCCGCCACGGCGCTGCGGTACCGGCTGCTGCTGCGGCTCCAGGGACACAAGGACAGCCCACACGTGAGTCGAACACTAGCCGAGCGTGGGCGCTGCGGCAGTTCGGCGCGCGCGAGGCCGCACTAGTGGAGGGCGCGCTGCGCTGGGAGCCCGCCACGGCGCTGCGGTACCGGCTGCTGCTGCGGCTCCAGGGACACAAGGACAGCCCACACGTGAGTCGAACACTAGCCGAGCGTGGGCGCTGCGGCAGTTCGGCGCGCGCGAGGCCGCACTAGTGGAGGGCGCGCTGCGCTGGGAGCCCGCCACGGCGCTGCGGTACCGGCTGCTGCTGCGGCTCCAGGGACACAAGGACAGCCCACACGTGAGTCGAACACTAGCCGAGCGTGGGCGCTGCGGCAGTTCGGCGCGCGCGAGGCCGCACTAGTGGAGGGCGCGCTGCGCTGGGAGCCCGCCACGGCGCTGCGGTACCGGCTGCTGCTGCGGCTCCAGGGACACAAGGACAGCCCACACGTGAGTCGAACACTAGCCGAGCGTGGGCGCTGCGGCAGTTCGGCGCGCGCGAGGCCGCACTAGTGGAGGGCGCGCTGCGCTGGGAGCCCGCCACGGCGCTGCGGTACCGGCTGCTGCTGCGGCTCCAGGGACACAAGGACAGCCCACACGTGAGTCGAACACTAGCCGAGCGTGGGCGCTGCGGCAGTTCGGCGCGCGCGAGGCCGCACTAGTGGAGGGCGCGCTGCGCTGGGAGCCCGCCACGGCGCTGCGGTACCGGCTGCTGCTGCGGCTCCAGGGACACAAGGACAGCCCACACGTGAGTCGAACACTAGCCGAGCGTGGGCGCTGCGGCAGTTCGGCGCGCGCGAGGCCGCACTAGTGGAGGGCGCGCTGCGCTGGGAGCCCGCCACGGCGCTGCGGTACCGGCTGCTGCTGCGGCTCCAGCTCAGGGGGGACATAAATGCACAGCCTGATAGTAAAAAAAAAAAAAACAAAAAAGGTTGACGCGCATTATCGGCATGTACATTATCAGTCCGAACAAAATTGGCTTCCTATTATCGCCCCTGACCAAGTTTGCTCAGAGTGATAATAATACGCAAGCCGATAATGTACACCCCAATAATCCGCCTCCAGATCGGATTGTTGGCCCAATCGTCGTCGACTTCTGCTACGAACCACAGATTATAAATGTTTTAGGCATATAGTGAAATTGTAGGAATGGGATATATGTCTTTGGTTTTACGATTCGAATCGACTTCAATACGGCAATCACGTAAAGTTTTTTTATTTTATTTATTTATTTAGGCAACAAACAGTCGAATACAGAATTGATGTTATAAGATATTATGTTAAAAGACCTTGAGTGCCATAACTTAAGAACACTTAACTATTTGGAAGTGTTTTGGACGCCGTGCAACCTGCAATTATCCAGAGTGGTTTATTCGCTTTATTTTATGCCGGAACCTCACAATGGGCCATGATGGCCCAACGAAGGTATTAAGCTGTGGGATAGTAATATATTTTTCTCCCTTTTTCATTTTTTCATTTCATTTATTTATTTTCATTTAACAATATAAATTGTGTTAGAAAATACATGTCAATAAAAAAAACTTAAAAATAATAAATAATCAATTACAAACCTTTTAAATAATAAATTGAGAACAAGTAATTTACAATGACAGAACAAATTACAATGTAAAAAAAACACTAAAACTAAAACTTAAAAAAAAACAATAAATTATAGTGTAAAAGTCAGTAAAAGTTTAAAAATAATATTAAGAAAAAAATAGTTCTTATTAAGTAAAAGGTGTTATACACATTGCCTTACCCCGACCCTGACTGTAGAATTCTTCTATTGAATAGTAACACTTCCTCAACAAGAAAGACTTTAATTTGTTTTTGAATATGTTGCTACTTGTGATTGATTTCAGCTCAGGAGGTAGTTTGTTAAACAGAACTATACTCTGATATCCCGCCGAATGCTTAGCAATTTGGAGTCTAGTACTTTCGGGAAAGGGCAGGTCCATTCGTCGTGTTGCGAGTCGCCTGTCTCTTTGTTCAACCGTTTCTATATTTTTTATTAGATCTGTAAGTACCACTAAAATGTAAAGGCTAGGGACAGTGAGAATTCCAAAATCTATGAAGAAGGGTCTGCATGATGTCTGTTGCGGTACTTTTGCCATTATTCTTATTGCCCTTTTCTGCGCAATAAATGCCGCGTTGATGTTATATCTGTAACTGTTTCCCCAGCATATTATACTATAGCGCAATTTCGATTCTACCAACGCATAGTAAACCATCTTTAATTGCATCAGTTGGAGCTCATCTCTAAGGCTTCTAAGAGCGTAACACGCAGAACTGACAGAGCTGGTCACTGCAGATAGTTCCGCTTTCCAGTTCAAACTGGAGTCAATGTACACCCCCAGAAATTTCGCCGAGTCTACTAGTTCGATCTTATTCCCTTCAAGACATACCTGCAGCGTGTCATTAACCCTGGTAGTAGTTTTAAACAAAATAATTTTTGTTTTACTGCTGTTCAGCTTGAGGTTATTTATTTTGAACCAATGCATAAATGTCTCAAGAGCGTAGTTAACTCCATAATTTAAGTCAGTAATGTTATTTCTCGCTATTGGCTATGTGCGAAGTAGGTGGTGGGGGTAAGCTAGGCGATCGTAGCGCACACCATGGCAGAAATGTGTACTTACCGGGGACCACTGTCAAATTTACTTTCACGTTTTCTATTGGTTTCTTAACGGTTTCCTACGATTCGTTTCGTTTGTATGTTTTTATATATTCTCTTATTTATTTCAGTAAAATTTCCAATACGGGGTCTTTCTCGGTCTTTACTAAAGTAAATAAAATATTCATGTTTCATTATTTGACATCTCTGAATTTTGACATTGTCTCGGGACCTTTGACGTTTCAGACGTGCACATAGCCAATTTATTTATTTATCGTATGGCATTAACTGCATTGGTGTCATCTGCAAAACACACTAATTTGGAATTAGGCACTACATTATTTATAAAGTTAATCAGGTCGTTTGTGAAGATAATGAAGAAAATGGGACCCAATATTGATCCCTGAGGGACGCCTGTGTTAACGCTGTCCACTCTTGATTTGTAGGCCTTTCCTTCATTACCTTCTGTCCATTTTATTTCTACGAATTGTTTTCTGTTTGCTAGGTAAGATCGGAAAAGATCTAATGATTTCCCTCTGATCCCATAGTGTTCTAATTTTCCTAAGAGAATTTCGTTTTTTACGCATACATTGGCGATTATTGGATATTTCTCAGGGGTGGGCGGCCTAGCCCCTGAGATGACAATGACTAGAGTCAACACACGCGGCATTGTTGGGGGAAAAGTACTACATTTACTTTGGCGGAAACCGGAATTGTCTCTGTTTCTTGTCAGTTCTCGGTAGACAACCATCTCGTCTTACAATCTTTTAATTTCCGAGCCTCGCCAATAATGTACTCCACCATATCAGCCCTAGGACGTCCACTGCTGGACATAGGCCTCCCCCAATTTCATGGGGGGTAAATGCCATAATCGCCACGCTTGGCATGTGGGTTGGCGATCGCAGTATCTCCACCGTACTCTAGGAATACTGCTGCCCATTCCCCGGTGGTCTTGGTTGTAGTTTAAGGACATACCCGGGTCCAATAATGTACTCGTCATCATCATATAAGCCAAAGGATGTCCACTGCTGGACATAGGCCTCCTCCAAAGGGTACCACAGCGGACTTCCGCGACCAGGCCATGCCAGGTCATGTCAGTTCTGCCCAGTTGCTCACACTGCGCCTTCCAATAGGTTTTTCTATTTTGTTTACGTATCTATTAGGGTTCCGTAGCCAACAAGGAACCCATAGTTTCGCCATGTCCGTCTGTCTGTCTGTCCGAGGCTTTGCTCTGTGATTGTTAGTGCTAGAAAGCTGCAATTTGGTATGGTTATATAAATCATTAAAGCTGCCAGTCGTAAAATAAAAAAAAATAAGGGTTCCTGCCCTACACGTAAAGTGTGTGTCAAAGGATGTTTTTTTTGATGTTGTAGGATAGGTAAAAAAAAAAAATTAAAATTTAGACCGTTTATTTCAGCAAAAAATATACAAATTAAGACAAAAACTTAACTTTTAATCTTAAATTATAAAAGATTTTATAAGTTAAGGAGTTGCTATGAAATTATTCTAATCATACATTGTTATCTTAAATTATGTATTCTAACTACAAGTGTGTTTTTTTAACAAATGTAATTTTATAGTGTTTCTAAAGCTCACAGATTCCCAGGTCACAGATTTAAAATGAATAGAGGTCTTCATCAAACATTTTTTGAAAAAGTGAATATTTTCGGAAATATTCACTCCAAAAAAAAAAAAAATGTGTCCCCCCTCTAACTTTTGAAGTATGGGTCCAAAAAATATGAAAAAAACCATGAAAGTAAAGCTTAATAAATACTTTTAACGAAAACAATTACACATGATCAGTTAAGCTGTTTTTGAGTTATCGTAAAAAGTCTTCCCTTCTTAGTAAAAGTAAAAGACGTATGAAACGCAGCGAAGGTATTCCCTTTTGCTTGTCATTGATTTTTAGAGGTACAGTTGACAACATTTCATTTTTTAAGGGGGCTATTTTCGATTAAGTGAAATTGAGAATAAAAAATTAAATATAACCACATTTTTAAAATCTCGAAAACATCGCCATTTCGTATAAAAATTGGTTGTTTGTAAAGTAGGTTTACGATCGAGATGTTTACGTGATAACGTCTTACTTCACTTGCACTTCACTTATACCTGCGATCGCGCTCGTGAGGTTTTGGTGTGACACAAGTTTCTGAACATGTCACCCGACTAAAACGATTTTAAAGACGTTATCACGTCAAAAAAAATCAATTTCAAAAGTTTATCATTCTAAAAGAGAGTAAGTGACAAGTAAGGCGTCACAACGTAAAAAATCGCACAGAAGCACTATTAATAAGGCGGATTTACTGAAGAAAGTGTCTTGCTGCTCTCTTTGTGCGTTGTGACTGTCACAATTCAGCCTTGTGACTTCGTATAATGGATGATCTTTCTTCACATCAAGAAAAGAGCGTACTCCCATCTTAAAGGCCGGCAACGCACTTACAACCCCGCTGGTGTTGCGAGTGTCCATGGGCGGCGTTAATCGCTTACCATAAGGCGATTCGTCTGCTCGTTTGCCTCCTATGTCATAAAAAAAAACATTTTCGTGAATATCTTGAAACCGAATAGGTATAAAAATATATAGAAAAATATTTTTGGGTTTCTTGTTGACAAGATATGAGATAATATTTTGTACTACTTGAAAATTTGAAATGTCGGTTAAGTTCATTGGGTGACTACGAAGGACACTGAGCATGGCCCAACATGCTCTCGCCGAATTTTTGAATGGGACCTCATCTAATCGTCATCGTATTTATTAAAGTATACTGTTGACAGTCAGTGCGGCTCCGGCAACTGGAAGTGGTGCGGCCCTTGGGGGCGGCGCGGCTCGCGCCCGTGCCCTACGTCACCGAGTCCGCGCGCCTCGCGTTGTTGCTGCCCGTGTTGTTGCAACAACAACAACAACAACAACAGCTGGACGCGGCGGCGGCCTTCCTGACGAGATACGAGGCAGTCTGTCTGCTGAAGGATAAGAACACGCATCTGTATATCGTGAGTTTACTCAACGTACTTGGTACTTGATTTTTTTATGGTTTTTATTATTGTACAGTGATTTATGTAGTTTTGTGATTTAATTTTATTTAAAAAAAAATGATTTATTGTAGCAAAAAACAAAAATACAAATAATCAGAGGAACACAACTAATTTAAAAATGAATACAAAATCGGTGCGACAATTGGTTCAGGCTCAACGTTTGCCCGGTCGGCTGTACAGCGCTAATTTTCAGCCCGCACTTACTTCACAGCTCAAAAAAATCGGCCAAGTGCGAGTCGGACTCGCGCACGAAGGGTTCCGTACCATAAAAAAAAACGTCAACAACTACTCTGTTGTATGGGAGCCCCCCTTAATTATTATTATTATTTTGATTTTAGTATTTGTTGTTGTAGCGACAATAAAAATACATAATCAGTGCAAATTTCAACTGTTATGTCAGTGCAAATTATTACAGCTAGCTATTAGGCCGTGGTCGTTCTGACCCGCCGCCCGCGGCTTGCAGCGGCCCGTCGGCCGCGGCGTTCCGTATGGTGTGTTCGTGAATGTTCGTGAATGTTCGGGAGCGGTCGTTCTCAGATAGACGTCGCACGCGGCGGGCGAGAACGACCGCTCCCGAACATTCACGAACATTCACGAACACACCATACGGAACGCCGCGGCCGACGGGCCGCTGCAAGCCGCGGGCGGCGGGTCAGAACGACCACGGCCTTACGGTTCTTGGTCGGCGAGTGGTGGCCATGAAAAAGGGCTAAAATATCACGTTTTTTGTATGGGAGCCCCCCTTAATTATTATTATTATTTTGTTTTTAGTATTTGTTGTTATAGCGGCAACAGAAATACACAATCTGATAATTTCAACTGTAGCTATTACGGTTCTTGAGATACAGCCTGGTGACAGACGGACGGACAGCGAAGTCTTAGTAATAGGGTCCCGTTTTTACCCTTTGGGTACGGAACCCTAAAAAGAAGTGAATAGCTGGCTGGAAGGGGAGCATTCGCTTGACTATTCGACCAAACATGAACTTCATGTTAAAAGTTTTTTTTTTTTTTTTTTTGTTAAATGTTAAAAGTCAAGATAATATTAAACTAGCAGTCCCGGTGAACTTCGTACCGCCCTCTAGCTCGAAACGCACAGAGCGGGCGCGGCGCGGTGCGGGGCGGAGGCGGTTTAGCATTTTTGATCTTTCCGAAACTGTCGACTGTCGATTACTGCTTCATATAATAATAACAACATTGTTCACCTATCATTGTCCCGATAGTCGTCTCTGCGAACGGTCTAATAGCGAAGAGTGTCGACCAACATCTCAAGAGACTCTCGTTAGATGGCTGGGTCAAGGGTCAGATACAGAAGGCGGTACTCCTGGACACGGCGCGGATAGTCAGGAGGTTCCTCTCTCTGTCGCCCTAACCACCGGTAGCTTAGGCCCCGCCTCGCTGCCGGCGGCACTCTAGGTTAGGTTTTTTATAATGCTTTTATATTTTGTATGTATGTTTATATATTTTACTTTTATAAAGTTATTGTAAAAAACCTAGCTTAAGAGAAAGAAATAAATAAGGAGAATAATAATAATAATAATGTATTTGCCAAAAAGTTTCTACAATTTTTGAATATCTATCAGACACCAAACTAGGCTGAGCCTGTGTCTTGGTAGTCTGCGAGTGCGATTTACGGATTAACAAGATATACTACAAGATTAATTTTAAGACTAGATTGACATTCTACTTCTGGACTAAAACTAAACAAACTTATAGATCTTAAAACGATGGTTATAGCTATGTAATTACTTAAATTTCACTACGCAATTATTTAATTAAATGTACACTTGCCCCATTGATGTACTATTATAGAACTAGATTCACAATCAGCCCACAAAAATGGCCCCCGTGAAAGTACCGCCCGCACGACGCGGGCGGTACATTCCTGTTTAGTCGTGTTTGAACCGCAGACAGTGACAGTTGACCAACAATGACGAAATGTGCTGTGAAAAACTGCTTTAATAGATACAAAAAATCGTGGAAAAGGATAGAATATATTTCTTTAGGTTAGTTAATTTGATAACGTTACAGTATTTATGTAAAGTCCTGGTAATTTCATGGTTTTGAATAAATAATTTTATTAGTTCAAATTAAAGGTTATCAAGAACAAAAATGTAAGGAGTCGCTATTAGGTCAAAATATTTTTTTTATCAAATCAAGATTTCCACAACATCTTCAGCTACGTTCAGAATGGACCGCTATTATAGCGCAAAATAGACGTGATGCACTCTATAAACTAAGCCACACGAGTGTTGTGTATTCGGCCCATTTCCCTAATTCCGACATATACAGGACCAATAAAGTCTTAAATCGACTAACTGCAACTGCTAAACCTGTCTTGAACGTAAGTCCGTTCGTTCCCGACTCAAACAACGTTATTCAAATTCTGTTTTAACATATAATTTTAGCGTGCGAAATTATGCCGAGGTAAACATATTCATATACTTACATGAAATGATGTAATAAAAATCAATTTAACGTTAATATGTTTAATAAATTTATCTTCCAAGTTCATAGTCGTTATCTTTGTTTTATACTTATAGATGTCTGAGATAGATGACGATGACTTGCAAGGCAAAAGTTGTAAAAATACAAATGCTGCTCCAATGGCAGCAGTCAGTACTTTTGAAATAACTACCTATAGACTTGCTAAAGAGTTTCATGAAAGTAAACATCTTTATCTCTAACACGGAAAAAGAACAGTACCTATCACATGCCTAATGGTGCGCGAATGTGTGTTAATATTGAAGTGGAATGTTATATTTATATTTTATTTGTTTAAAAATAAAATTAATATAAAAATAATGTAAATAACCAAAGCGACTCCATTACTTTCACGGTTCACTTTTGACGTTTATAAAGAAAACATTGGTAACCAGTATACGATAGTGCCATTTTACTAAAAAGTTTAACCATGTTGTTTGTTATGTTTGCAAAATTTCGTCATTACGTACGTTATGACAGGCTTCAAAGTATCACGTTGCAGGCGGTAAAGGAATTTCATACGAAATTGAAGGCCTGGGCCGAGAAGTATTTTTTATTTTATTTTAGTGTCAAACATCGCGTCTGTTAAATTTGTTTTTAGTTGTTTTTCTTTATTTCATTGCATATGTTTGATAAAAGCACTTTTCTCAAACATGCAATGAAATATTGATGTTATGTTCCTTATAATAGGCTGCGAAGTATGACGTTTCAGGCGCGGCTAGGACAAGAGGTCATTAATGGAATTTCATACAAATCTTGCAGGCCTAGGCCGGCAAAGTCCTCTTTTTTAATTCCATTCCACATAAATTTGTGGCACAGGCATCATGACATTCTGCCACTATGCATATTAAAAATAAAATTTTGTTTTTTCTTGTTGTTTATTTCCATTCAAGTTTGAGAAAAGCACTATACATACCTCGGCGGGAAATTTGGGGTTGCCCTTTCGTCCCGGCCTCTGTAGTAATATACTAATACAAATCTCGACAAGAAACGTTGGGCTGCATGCCGCGTATCCCTATCCGTCTATATCTTCTTGGCCTGCAACCCTTCGTTTCCCGGCCTCTATAGTAATATTATGGGACAATTTTTACACAAATCGAACTAGTCCCATGATAAGCTCAATAAGGCTTGTGTTATGGGTACTAGACGACGATATATTTAATAGATATATACTTAAATACATAGAAAACATCCAAGTCTCAGGAACAAATGTCTCTGCTGACCACAGAAACAAATGCCCTTACCGGGATTCGAACCTGGGACCTCTAGCTTCGGAGGCAGTGACGCTACCAAGTAGGCTAAATAGGCCGACGAGTAATGTACGTGGGCTGTTCCGAAAGTTTTTAGCTGCTCTCACTCTATTCATGCCATATATGTTTTAATGATACCATTATGCGGGTAATTTCAATACGTATGTGTTGGGGTGAAACTGTTGATGAAAGTCGCTTGGGTTTTTTTTTATTGTATTTTAAGTACGACGTGTCAACGGCCCTATCTAATATGCGATGAACGGGTCACAATACCATTTTTGTGTTGCGGGCCAATATTAATTAATACGTCACCACAACTAAACGAAATTTTATACACCACAAACTATGAATCTTCCCTGTCTCTACCCACGTAATCTGTTTCGATTGCATGAAAATCAGCGACAATGAGCAGGTGTGTCGAATATTAGTCTAGGTCGCGAGACTAGGGACTGGTCATCATCACAAAAAAACCTAAATTAAATAAAATCATTTAGAGATTTTACATTAAAATCAGCAAAACTAAGTTAGGAAGTCATCCCGGGCATTTTCCACCATAATTGTTAGGGATTTAGATGTCAAAACTATTTTTAGGTATCAAAAATGGTACTATTTTCGCAAATTTTTAAAAGCCCATACAAAAAGCCTTTTGGTAAAAAACATGTTGTGAAAAAAGTACTTGCTGCTTACTAACGATTTTATCTCAGCTCATAACTATTGAAATTACCCACATAATGGTATAAATAAAAAATATATCGCATAAATAGAGTGAGAGCAGCTAAAACCTTTCGGAACAGCCCACGTACTATTACTTTTGTAGTTGAAATAAATACACCATCGACAGGTGTTAGTGTCGTCGGGCCCGGAGCCTGCGGAAGCGTCCTCACTGCGGACAGCCGCCGCGGCACTCGCGAGCAAGCACCGGTCCACTGTCGACGTCGTGTCCACCACACTGCCGGCGGACGCTGTACACGACACCGAGATGCAGCGGGCTGCGAGGGCGGGGAGGACCGCCTTGGAGGTAACTGGCCGTTTCTATATGTATTTTTCACACCAAAGAATCGTTTCCTGACCGCATCTAGTCACTACTTAGAATCTATTGTCGCACCTAGCTCTACCTAACTATGAATAAGTTTCTTGAACAATATTTCTTTGCTATTATATTCTTTTATTTTTCTCTACAAACTTAAGTTTGATTGATAGATTGTAGTCTTTTTATAAATTCATAAATAAATAAAAAAATAAATAAATATTGGGGGACAATCTTACACAAATCGACCTAGTCCCAAACTAAGCAAAGCTTGTACTATTTGTACTAGACGACGATATATATACTTATATAGATAAATACATACTTAAATACATAGAAAACATCCAAGACCCATGAACAAATATCCGTGAAAAATGCACAAATAAATGCCCTGGTCGGGATTCGAACCCGGGACCTCTAGCTTCGGAGGCAGGATCACTACCAACTAGGCTAAACAGGTCGTCAAATAGCAAGAGCTAGGAACACATTTCTGTTAAAATTAACTGTAATTTAATGCATGCGGTGTCCTTCTGTAATTAATAAGGCACTTAGTTTAAAGTTGTATGTGTATTTTATAAATATGTAAAAGTGTACTTATTGTTGAAGGTCCTAATAAATAAATAAAATAAAAAATATTCCGCTGCGATTGGACCCGGGTATGTCCTAAAACAACGACCAAGACCACCGTGGGATGGGCAGCAGCATCCCTGGAGTGCGGTGGAGATTCTGCGATCGCCAACCCGCAAGCCAAGCGTGGCGATTATGGCATTTACCCCCCATTAAATTGGGGGAAGCCTATGTCCAGCAGTGGACGTCCATGGGCTGATATGGTGGTGGTGGATTCCGCTAAAATACGTGTATAGGAAGAAGTGAAGTTTAAATTTGTTGTTTGAATGGTGTTTTTTTTTATTTCATTGCACATGTTTGAAAAAAGCGCTATACAAATCTCGGTGAGAAAGGTTGGTTTGCAGGCCGCGTATCCCTATATCTACCGTCTATATCTACTTGGCCTACAACCCTTCGTTTCTCGGCCCCTATAGTAATGTACACTACCGTCAAAAAGTTTAGGACCAAACACAATTTTTAGTTTCATTTTCATAAATTATTACGCTAACCGAACAAGGCAAAAATATTGCAATGGGCTATTTCACACAAGGATTGGACTTTTGCAAACTGTTTGAGAGTACTACGCATAGAGGAATCAACGTTGAATGAATAATCAATCAATGTTGATTATTTGCATATTTTATGTTTGGTCTTAAACTTTCTGACGGCAGTGTAATGTACTATAGTGGGCTTGTAACTTGGAACGTGTGAACTTCCAGGCGGGACTGCCGCGGATGCCGCGAGAAGCACTCGTGTTGTTGGCCGACGTCGCCATGGAGTTCAACGAGGAGTTCCTCAACAGGGTGAGTTTATCTATATCATCGTTTTTGCAAAAAAGCATAACATTACGATATAATATATAATGGACCTGTAGTCTAGTGCAAGAAATTGACGAAGGCCGCACTTGTTATTGACGTGTGCCATTGCGGCCTACTCGCAGAAAATGAGTATGGATGATACTGGAGGTGGAGTTTTCGATTTTTCTCAATTAGAATTGGTGCTGAAGAATTTGTTTTCTAATTAGAATTGGTGCTGAAGAATTTGTTTCAAATGTGATGAAAAACATTGTGTTTAACTCGGGCGTAAGAAAATTGCATACTTAAGGCATAAAAATTTGATGTGTATTCCGCTTACGCTCCTCGTTAAACAATGTTGTATAGTGATGCCGTGTTGCAGGCTCGCATGAACACCATAGCGGGCGTGCAATGGTTCCTGCCTTGCGGCTTCGCGCGCTACAACACGTACACGCACCCGCGAGTGGTGGCGGCGGACGGCGCGCGGCCGCAGCACCACACGGGCCGCTTCACGCCGCGCGCCTCCGTGCTGGCCGTCTACAAGCAGGACTACCTGCGAGGTATGGCGGGCGAGCAAGGTTCCTGCCTTGTAGTTTCGCGCGCTTCGAATCCTGCACACTGCACTAATTTTTTTTTTGGCATTGTATAATTGTGTTAGAATTTAGTGTCTTACATGTGGGGAGACCCACATCTATCGACGCGGAATCTGCAAAAGCCGATAGAAAAAGTTTTCCACCTCAGCAGCTCTTGCTGCTTGAAACCAGTGAGCAAAATGCAATTCTGCTGCGAGCGTGAAAAAACTTATTTTTTAATTTTTCATATCGTAGGTTAGTTTAAGAGGGCGCAGTACGCTCGGTCTGGCTCGGTTCTCCATACAAACGTATTTACCCTCTCAGTTTAAAACGCCATGCTAAAATAACATGAAAATTTGTATACACAATGGGATCCGGCATATCTAGGTCGGACCATAGTTTCTGTTGCTAGAAATTGAAAAAGAAAAAAAAAAAAGCGGCTTTTTGAGTTTTTTACGGCTTGTATGAAAACCTTAATAATCGCTGTATTTTTTCTCCATTATAATTTCAAGCAACAGAATCTATGGTCCGACCTAGATATGCCGGATCCCATTGTGTATACAAAGTTTCATGTTATTCTAGCCTGGCGTTATAAAATGAGAGCATAAATACGTTTGTATGGAGAACCGAACGTACTGCGCACTCTTAACTAACTTCATACTCTCTATCACTATTCCTTTGCGTTACATGTTCTAGAGCATGAGAGGTGAAATAGTTATTTGTTGAACAAGAGAGCAAATTATAAGCCCGTTAAGTTAAGCGATTTCTTAGTCTTAGTTTTAGGTTACTTATTATAGGACCCATTGAAAATCAGCGTCGTGGCCCCCTGCTTCGACTCATGCTGAGGGGGCTCCTTTTTTGAGACAACATATTTTTTAGATCTATGATTTTTGTAAACTGTTTTCTTGTGTTGTTGTTGTTTCGAAATCAATTTTATTCATTCATTTATTCATTCAAATAACTATTTCAGTACTTATGCTCTAGAATTCCGTCTTTATGTCGGCTATGTACAGCATAAAGACGGAACTATAAGAGCATGAGAAGTGAAATGATTGTTGTGTATCGGCAGCGGCGGCCTCGTGGCAGGCGTCGGGCGGGTCCGCGTGGGCCTCTGCCGCCGCCGTGCTGGCGGGCGCGGGCGGGGGCGGTGCCGGGGCCGGGGGCGGGGCCGCGGGCGGGGCCGGGGGCGGGCGGGCGCGGGCGCGGGCGCTGCGCGCGCCGGAGCCCGGCCTCGTGCTGCAGCCCGCGCCGCAGCCCTGCCGCCACGCGCAGGTACCACCACCACCACCACCATATCAGCCCTAGGACGTCCCCTGCTGGACATAGGCCTCCCCCAATTTCATGGGGGGTAAATGCCATAATCGCCACGCTCGGCATGCGGGTTGGCGATCGCAGTTGGACCCGGGTATGTCCTTAAACTACGACCAAGACCACCGGGGACACGCAGGTACACTTATCTTTAATTCAGGGGTCGGAATTCTCGTAGCACTCTTGAGCTTTAATAGGGACTTCTCATTTATCAACTTCCGATATATAAATATGTGTCGATAAATTCAGAATATTAAAAGTGTAAAGGCAGTCTTATCGCGAATGAGCGATCTCTTCGAGATAACCTTTGGATGCCAACTTTTTGGAAATTTTAAATATAAATTATTATAATAATATTTTATTGTTCCTTAAAAATAATTTGTGGATTTCTTATTGCGAGGCTTTAATTTTAGACGTTTTTCAAAACGAAAATTGCCATAGTACCTAATGATATCATGTTAAGTAGGTACAACGACTTGGCTGGAGCGACCCCGTCTCAAAAATGACAGAGGGTCGAGTGGCGAAGCGCATCTTTTACTCGGAATGGGAGGAGGGCAAGCGAAAGCATGGCGGGCAACTCCTTAGGTATAAAGATGTGCTTAAGCGCCACATGAAAAACTGCAACATCGACCCATTCCAAAGGGAGAAACTGGCTACCAACCGCCCAGTGTGGAGATCTTTTGTAAATAGCGCAACTAACCTTTTTGAATCTCGTCGACGTACAGAGCTGAACGTCAAACGAGATGAGCTGAGAGCCCGACCACCAGCGGCAATCAGCTACAACTATAGAAATGGTGTGCTCACGTGCCCGCTGTGTACACGGGTCTTCGTTGATAAGATCGGCTACGTAAGCCACATAAGAGCACACGAACGTAACCAACAGCGGAGTTGAAGCAGTCGCCGTAGTCGGCAAACGGCTAGGAGTAGTATATATAGTATATAAGTAGGTACGGGCCATCAATCTCATGACCTTTGATTAGTAGTTTTATATACATATGCAAACAAACAAACACAAACACTGAACTGAACTAATTAAATATGAAATTGTTAACTATTAACTTGTCATTGTTTTCATTGCATATCTCTATTTCACATTTTCAACTACTCAAGTTATCTGAAAGACATCGCTCTTTAGCGATAAGACCGCCTGTTGTTTACCTCTACTGTTAATCTTCATCAACATGTTGTGTTCTATAATGTATCGATATTATACGTAGATCGTAAGTCGATAAATGAGAAGTCCCTATGACAGCTCAAAAGTGCTACGAAAATTCCGACCCCTGCTCATTATTACCGACTTCAATGGAAGGAAGGTGGTACTCAGTTCAACTTAAATGAGCGGATCTGCTTTACTCCGGCTGTGTTCCGAATCACGCTCACAGCGCTCAGAGCGCGCTCACGGTCGGACCGATTCACGCTCACAGCGTTTACACGAGATGTCGTGACGTCATTGATGACGTCATGGACGGCGCTCACGGTGCTCACACTCCCAGCCGTAAGCACCTTGAGCGCAAACGTCAAGTTGACGTTTGACACGTTATGACATCTCATTATAGGCGCGAAAAATTAAAACTTCACAAGTTATATTCGTTTATTTATTACTATAATAATAATAATCATTTATTTCACTATCTCCCATGCTCTTCGATTTGGTCCTGGAACATGTCGTTCGGAAACTGCTTTCACAGGATTCCGAAATTGAACTAAACGGAAAACATAGGCTGATAGTGTTAACTCTATCAGCCTAAGTATGCTTTCTACGCGTCTACGCAGACGACTTTGGTTTGCTAGGTGAAAACCGAGAAGGGGTGGAAATTTCGGCGAGAATGCTGGAACAAGAAGCAGCAAAAGTGGGGCACAGGATTAATCATGGAAGACGGAATACCTCCACATGCGTTTCAGAAACAGTCGTGCCAAACGAGAAGTCCCATTGTAGGAGAAAGAAATCTCTTACAAGGGAGTGTCCAAATTAGAAGAAGAAAAAAGTTTATTAGCGCAAAAAAAAAAACAAACAAACTACATACAAGCGAAACAAAAAAAATAAAATAACAGAAATATTAATTGTTGGCGTCCAATCTCCTCAGTAAAAGATCTAAACTTCGGATGCGTTTCAGAAACAGTCGTGCCAAACGAGAAGTCCAATTGTAGGAGAAAGAAATCTCTTACAAGGGAGTGTCCAAATTAGAAGAAGAAGAATAAAAAAGGTTATTAGCGCAAAAAAAAAACAAACAAACTACATACAAGCGAAACAAACAGAATAAAATAACAGAAATATTAATTGTTGGCGTCCAAGCTCCTCAGTAAACGATCTAAACTTCGGATATATAAGACCGCAATCCTATCTTAATGTATATGGGTGTGAGGCCTGAACGCTAACAGTTAGGGAGGAGCACAGCCTGTTAGGAGGAGAACGTAAGGTGTTCCGAAAAATCCTGGGACCAGTGAAGAGACGATGGGAGTTGAATGATACGTAAAAATGCCGAAATAGAAGAGCTGCTGGCCGAACCAAATATTATGGGTGAAACCAAAGCGCATCGTCTTCGCTGGCTTGGTCACTTCGAGAGGATAGGAGAAGATCGACAGGTGAAGAGAGCAAACTTGGGCCGACCGACCGGACGGCGTCATGTGGATCGCCCCAAGTATCGCTGCAAGGATTTGGAGGACGAGGACCTGTGTGAGCTTGGAGCCGGTGCAAGCTGGCGAAAAAGAACGCAGGACCGAGAAAAGTGGCGTGCTCTGGTCTCGGAAGCCAATACTCATTTTGGGCCGTTGTGTCAGCCTAGTTAGTTAGTTTTATATTAGTTAGTTGCAGATTGCGATTAATTTCAATTTTCTACAAATCAAAAACCCACCCAGAATATTCTACTACGATTAATTGAGGAACTCAAAATTCAAATTCAGTTGACGTTGACATGAACATGACAGAAAACACGCTCATGACTGGTCCGAAACAAAACACCACTTACGCGGCCTTGAGCGCGCTAACTGATTCGGACCGGCCGTTAGCACTGTAAGCGTTGTGAGCGTTATAAGCGTGATTCAGAACACAGCCTCCGATATCTGTGGTCTATCAGCTCGACGGTAGATGACAGATCTCGAGTTACTTCTGGATAAGATAAGCTCAAGACTGGAACAAATGGCGTACTCGAAGAGAGGCCTATGCTCAGTAGGCGTATGATGGTTGCCATTTTTATCGACTTCAATAGAAGGAAGGAGGTACTCAGTTCGTCTGCATGTTAGCCTGTTTTTTTATGCATGTATGTTCCCCGATAACTCTTGACCACGTTGGCCGATTTTGATATATTTTTTTTGTTTCAAAGCAGGTACCCCGACATTCGTCCCATATAAATCTGGTGAAGGTCTGATGATGGGATCTAGGAGGAATCGAAGGAACTCCTTGAATTTGATAGGCACGCATATGCTGATTTCGGTATTTTCTGTAGGTAACCAAGCATTGGCTCACGGAAATCACAAATTGTGGCATAGCAAGTACAAAATTGGAGTCGGTTTTTTTTGGTGTAAATTTAATTCAATATCTATTAAATTTAAATAATCACAATTATTTACGAGCCGCGCCAGTGAACCTGTTACATATTAGTAAAGCGCTCTTAATTTGTTGATTTTGTTAAATGAAGTATGAACAAGGAGTTTTAATTTACTTGATATTTCCAGGATCGCGACACCTGCCTGTCAAAACTGCGCGAGGCGGGCGAGTTCGAATTTCTTGAGCTGGGAGCCAAGCACGCGCTCGCCAAGCTGGAGCTCGAGGTGAAGGCCGAGCTCGAGTAGACATTGTTGACATTAGCCGGCACGGAAGTAGAACCAACGTAACGACATTCGCAATCATAACTTTATGGACCGACTAATTGGGGCATTTTACCGTTTTAACCCCCGACACAACGCATAAGTGGGGTGTTATAAGTTTGAACATGTGTATCTGTGTGTCTGTGTATACGTGTGTCTGTCTGTGGCACCGTAGCTCTTTTACGGAACTGATTTGAGTGCGGTTTCTTTTTATTTAAAAGCGGGTTTTCTAGCGATGGGTCTATCGTGTTGTTGATGATGTTTTGTCAAAATCGGTTGAACCGTTTTTCAACTTGTAATAGGGAATGTCTGAATATTTTAAAAGTCCTTGATTATTTTTCTAATGGTAGGAATAACCGTCGCCATTAACAGAAAAAAGGTTTCAGATTTTTCGGTTGCGCCATATATTTTATAAAAATACAAACATTTTATATCACCTCGCGTCTGCTCCGTATCAGACGACTAAGACATTTCTAAGTCCGTTAAAAAAAAACGCCTGCTTGAATCTGTGGTACGCAATGATATTGACAGTTCAAGTCATACGACCTCCATACAACCAATCTATAATGAACTGTCAATGTCATTGCGTACCACAGATTCAACTAGTTAGTATTTTTATAAAACATATGGCGCAACCGAAAAATCTGAAACTGTTTTTCTGTTAATGGCGACGGTTATTCCTACCATTACAAAAATAATCAAGGACTTTTAAAAATATCAGACATTCCCTATTCTTGTTTTGTTTGCGGAATGAAAAGGTCCGTCACTTTTCAACTCTATTTTAATGCTGTTAAGGTGGTCCCGGGGATGTCCCAAAGCTACGACCAAGACCACCGGGGGATGGGCAGCAGCATCCCTGGAGTGCGGTGGAAATACTGCGAACGCCAATCCACATGCTTCGCGTGTGGCGATTATGGCATTTGGGTGGCCTATGTCCAGCAATGGACGTCCTTTGGCTGATATGGTGGTGGTTCAAGGCTGAAAAACGTCGAACCTTTTCATCCCGCGACTACAATAAAGAATTTTGCATACAAACATACGTACACGGTGATTATTATTACGCGATACTCTCATATCACGATACGTATCATATGAATAATGAAACGAAATGAATAGAATTTTTGAATACCGCGATAATCTTGATTTCCCAGTATTGTTATTATAATAATCGTGTAAAGAGCCCCAATAAGTACAGTGTGTAGTTTTGCCGTGGATTGCACACCATGTATAAGTGTCATTAGTTATTCTAGAGTCATCAGTCATTCTAGAATAATCTTTCATACTTTTAGTTCCTTTCCTTGAGTGCTACAAGGGAGAACTTGAAGTTAGTGCCCTCGGAAATTGGTCATGTTATGAAACGGTGCATATTTTGCAGACTTCTGTCTATTTAGGTCGTTTATAGATAAAATACGAACAGTGGAACAGAGAACCTCCTCCTTATGATTACGTACTCCCGTGATTACGATATTGTCATAGCATACATCAACCCATAACATTATGAGTTTTGGCAATTCATAACGTTGGGTTAATTGCATTTCATTGTTCTATTAACTTGAAGTTGGCACTTTATAGTACTCAAGTTTGTTTACATTAATGGTACTGGTATAATGGTTATGGTATAGTTAAGTATAGTCCTTGCCTTCAGCAATTGATAGAATCAGGCGTTACTTTGCGGAAATCCATGACAATCATCTTGTACCATATTTCTTTGCTATTCCGCTAAAAAACGTGTAGCTCTATTATTAGTGTTAAGAGTCGCCAGTACGCTCGGCTGAACTCGATTCTCCATACAAACGTAGTTACGCTCTCATTTTAAAACGCCATGCTGGAATAACATGAAACTTTCTATAAACAATGGGAGCCGCCATATCTAGGTCGGAAATTAGTTTCTGTTGCTAGAAATTGTAATAGAAAAAAAAATACTGCGAGTTTTTGAGTTTTTTACGTCTTGTATGAAAACCTTAATAATCGCTGTATTTTTTCTTCACTACTATAATTTCAAGCAACTGAATTTAATTTCTTTTTTTTTTTTATTTGTGACAAAAAACATTAACACACAAAGTTTCACTTAAAGACAGACTTAAAGTATAGGAAATAAACAATTCATAGGTTTGTGACCAACAACATTGTCCACGGGTTATTTAGCGCTGAGAAACCAACAAAGGAGTACATTATATTATATTATTCCATGATTATCATGAGAGTTAACATAACTGAAACGAAAATAAGTCCATAGGAAGACACAAATATCTGACTTAGGTGGACAATATTAATTTCGGCATCTTAACTATTTATAATATAAGATTTAAATTCTAAATTCTTAACAATTTAAATTCTTAACAATTTAAATAGAACCTGACTTTTGCATGCGGTAGCTGAAATAGATATTTCCGACATAGATATACCGGATCTTATTGTGTACACAAAGTTTCATGTTATTCTAGCATGGCGTTTTAAAATGAGAGCGTAACTACGTTTGTATGGAGAACCGAGCCTGCGTATTTTTGCTCAGTGGACGTGGCGCAAGCAACATCTGCCAGCATCTCCTGATGATGCCTCGTGTCGAGGTTTTGTGTTTCTGTGTGGTGGTTTTTAGGGTTCCGTAGCCAAATGGCAAAAAATGGAACCCTTATGGATTCGTCATGTCTGTCTGTCTGTCCGTCCGTATGTCACAGCCGATTTACTCGGAGACTGTGACCACTACAATTAAAAAAATTGGTGTGAAGGTGTATTTTATGAACCGCTATAGAAATATAATGTGAAATTACGAAAAAGATATTAAATTAAATTAATAATTCACATAGGCGTGTGGGGTATCTATTGATAGGCCTTCAAAAATGACATAGAGGTTTATAAAACTTTTCCATTTAAGTCAACTTTTGGTGAGATATTAGCCGTCAAAGTCGTAAAAAGTGTGTGTGTGTGTGTCCATAGTTTCAAAAATATGAAGTTCAAAATTCAGAAAAAAAAAATAGTTTTTAACACTACAGGTTCAACGATTTTATAGTTATTGCTGGAAAACTGTGGACGTAAGTGCCGCAAGTTTCCTATGAAGATACGACCTTTTTTGATTAAATGCATTGAATAGTGGTTTTAAATCTAGATTAGGAGGTGTCAGTACGGAACCCTTTGTGCGTGGGCCGACGCGCACTTGGCCGGCTTTTGTATTTATTTGCGTGTTTGTGCGAGCGGGGAGCATTAACTGCGTGCGAAAATATGCAAGTAGATACATTAACACTAATAGACCTACACGTTTTTAGCGGAATAGCAAAGAAATATTGTTAGAGAAGCTTGCCATCAGCGACAGGAATTAATTCCAAGTAGTTAATTAATACCAATGGTGCCATTCAAACCAGTTTTAATAGAGGGTAAAAGTACATCCATAGGGGACCAACTACAACTAAAGCCAAAAATTAGTGACAAACGCAGCTGGCGGCTAGCGGCCTTTCAAACGGCTCCTACAAACTAATAGTACATGGTGACATCAAGTAGTAATATTCGAACCCTTTGTATGGGAAAATAAGGCAATCGCTGGTTTGGTCGTGAAATACTGCTTTCAGGTACATAGTCTCATACAATATTTTTTTCAATTTTCATACAAGAATGCTATTAATATAATAAACGTATTTTTTATATTTTTGCAGTCTCATCTTTTTGTGATTTTGATTAAATTTTTTGATGATTTATCAAGTCATCAAGAAGATTAGTCAACCCAATTTGTTAGTTGCCGATCGACTCAAGTAAACCTATAACTTAGTCTTACACAGTACAAGAGATGGATGGTTGATGTCACCACCGTGACAATAAATAGAGAAACAAAATCAAAAGACACTCAAGGTGTTACATTCCCGTTCCAAATCATTTAATGTCAGTAAATTCTGTCATAAGTTTAAGATATATAACTTGTTGTAGACTCGACGGTGCTTACGTAGGCAAAGAAAGAAAAATAAAAACTATGAGCAAGAAGTCACTTTTATCTGAAGCAAACAAATATGACAATGTGCATTTATCTATGATTATGTGACAATATAATATAGATAATTTTTTATACTTTAGACCATGTTTTATTTTAACCCTTTAGTTTTAAAACCTATCGCCAAAAACGCTTAAAACTGACGTATCCCGAACGGTTCGAAACTGTCAGTACGTGCGACATGTTTCGAACCGTTCGGGAGATCTTCCTTAGGATGAGTGCAACAGCGCCAACGCTGCACTGTACGTTACATACTAACTGAGCGTCGTTGCCGCTGATGCACTCATCCTGAGGAAGAACTCCCGAACGGTTCGAAACATGTCGCACGGAAACCAGACCGAGGACAGCGTTGCTTAACCCGCCCAAGCGGTGCGAACTTTATGATATTATTGGAGTGAAGAAGGGCGACGAAGTGTTGTTTTCATGCATGATGGACAATAAATAGACACTTTAAAGCTAATTGCTAATTTTGAACAATAAAGATTTATCATTATTATGTATTAATTTTGACTTGTTTTGTTCCCGATACCTCCTGACCACAGCCAAGGGCGTCGCCAGCCGATAGCCAGGAGCCCCAAAGTTGATATAAATAAATAAATATTGAGGGACTATCTTACACAAATTGGCTTACTCCCAAACTAAGCAAAGCTTGTACTAGACCACGAAATAAATACCATTCAAGACTCAGGAAAATTATACGTGTTAAACATACACAAAAAAAACTGTCGCTATCAGTAGTACCGTTGAACGTTCAATTCCGAAAATAGCCCGACTTTCGTCGCGATCCGGGCTGCGCCGGCCAAGGCAGAGGATCGACTACCTATTTTACTCAAGAAAACCACAAGATTGCGAGTTGGCTCGAGTTCACCTGTATGAGCAGCATAAGTAGCGGAACTGAGGGTGACGCTTAATCTAGATCTAGTACTGCGCTAGCCTGAGGGACTGCCGCCTCCAGCTGCTGAGCTTCGATGGAAGATCTCCAGGTAAGCCAATCCGCAATCTTATCCAACAACCGTGGTAACATAGAAATCGTATAGAGTCACGGGAAGTGCGCTAGAAACTATCGAAATATATAGTCCACTTAAACTTTCGCTCTCGCATTATCCTTTATTTTTGGTCTACTCCGAAATTCGAAATCCGAACTTCGATGGTGTCGTCCCTTTCCGTCATATAGTGTATAACACGAGAGTGAAAGGGACGACACGACACGAAGTCCGGAGTAGGCCCTCAGACCGGGATTCGAACCCAGGACCTCCGGCTTCGTAGGCAGAGTTAAGAACAATTTAATACAAATCACAATTATTATGCTATCGCTTTTATTTCGTACGCGTTATACTCGTATTTAAACACTGTATAACACATTCATGATATGAAATGAATGAGGAGATTTATGAATGTGTTTGAAGCGAATGAAGTATGTAAGTAAGTACCGTAGTTTTTGTCATCATACCTCAATGGGATACAGCCAGATACAGCCCGGCTAGTATGATAGCTTATACCGTCTCGTTATATGGCCAAAATGTACTGAAACGTCACATAAAACGTGACGGTATAAGCTATCATACTAGCCGGGCAGGTGTGAGTATTATGTATTAAATAAAATCTTACAAATCTATAGAATGTCAACGCTTTCTAACACCTAAAAGTACTCGTCCATGACTAAGAGATTTTTTATAGGACTCAAACAGCGCTAATAGCGGAAATGAACGAAACGAATGGCGGCCGTATTTAAAAAGCGAAGCTGTCATGTCTGCGTCAGCTGTCAAAACAAGTTCGCGAGGTGCGGTTGATGGTTGATGGCGTTGGCGTAGTTTCTCGAAACTCGAACTCGAAGCACACCACGAGAGCTGCACGGCTGCTAGAGCGCGGCATGTTACACGCCTGACAACTTTTTCAGTCGGCGCGGGCTAGGCTCGCGGCGTTCGCACGCATCAGGTGGGTTTGTTTACGTCGGCCATGTGACTCTGAAACTGCGTCGCGACCTTCGCATCTTCGTAAATCTAGTTAGCGCCCGGTCGCTCACGCTGTGTCTGTTGCAGGGACCCGCACCATGCGAGGCGTCACGGACACCAACGGTTATGGTGAGTACATTCGCTATTTAAATTGTAGTACCCATGTAAACATGATTTACACGCGGTTGTCATACCTGTAGTCATTTTCACGTAGAACTCTCCAGCTAACGATTTCATAATGGGACATCTGTATGTCACAAAATACAGCATTATTTGTGTCTTTTCCAAACAAAAACGCCCCTTTGTGCGTCGTCAATAAAGGCGAATTTGACTTGCAATTTTAAGTCATTAATCATTATCACTTTAAATGACAACCGACACAGTCTTATTATTTAGAAATTCCTGTACTTAAACTTACTGGATGATTTTCATTTTTATTTCATTTATTTATTGCTAATATCATGTTCATTATATGAGTACAGTGGATGTTAAAATGTAATAATTATTCGGTACATGATACCCTGCAAGGGCACTGCAATTTTCTTACATTCTAATTTTGTCTTAAATATGTCTTTATGATGGGCTATTTTTAACTAATCACGGGCTAATATAACTGACCTTTGCAAATAGTATTACGCTAAACCCATTCTTCCGTATAATTGAATTACAAGCTCAATGTCAAGGTGTTTGTGGAATGCAAGCCTGTTATAGTCTCGGTTGACCATTGTGAATGTGTCAATAGTTTCCGTGGCACACAACACATTGTGTTGTGCATACACTGTTTATATCACCATCATTATCATTTCACAAACAATACTGTACTGGAAATACCATAAAATCTCTTTGATAACTCAGTTCATTGAACTAGCAATGTATTACCTAATTGAACCGCAATCATAATAATCTCTAGATCTTAAAAAAACATGTCTGAAATTGATAAAATTGGACATTCAAGGAAATATGAATGCTAAGTGGTTTCGTAGCTTGTTTATTGTCATTATCTCTTAAAATGTATTTAAGGAAAGATAACAATGATACTATTTAGATGGAAATATCCATTTGGGAGTAATGAATGATTATATAGGTTATTGTTGTTTGGTTGTAAATACCAATTGAATGACACTCGCATGAGTTACAAGGAAATTCTCATATTTCAGCATAGATAACTGTAGTCACATGTTGGACAATAAGTACATAATTGTATGTTATTGACATAATTAGCATTTGAATTTTTAAACTCCACTTACCGCTCAGCAAATGCCTCCCAGGGGCTAGGCAGTTAAGAGGACATAAACTTAATAAACTCATACATAAACTCACGCCTATACTCCCCAAAGGGGTAGGCAGAGCACACGAAAATTATTTTTCAGTGCCACTTTTAGCTATTGTAGGTTCATAGATGGAGAAAATGTGATATTGCAGTGACAGGTTGCTAGTCCATCGCCCACAACACTCTTCAACCTGGTTACCATAGTCGACTCTTAGGACACCCAAGGGAAGAAAGGGGAGGTGCTATTCTAACCACACCACCAGCACCACATGGGAGGTTAATAGTCTAAAATGAATCTATTTTGATTCTTAGTGTGAACACATATATTGAGTTATAGTCCTCATGACATTTTGCATAAACTGTAATTGTAAATGAAATGTATATTTGGTGGTGGACTTTGTGTAATTTATTCAAACATATTTTATAATTGTTTTTACATGTACTGCATAACATTTAGTGCAAATACATAAACTGGCAACTATACTTGTCTTCTCGAAGATCTCACGGTTCGTAAATAAATGCCATACGATTAAATTAAATAAAAGTGCAAATAGATGAGTATAAGAATAGTATAAAAAAATTCAACCAAATAAAAAGCGGCCAAGTGCGAGTCGGACTCGCGCACGAAGGGTTCCGTACCGCATGATCTATAAAAAGAGTCCGACTCGCTTTTGGCAGGTTTTTAATATTTGTTGTTATAGCGGCAACAGAAATACATAATCTGTGAAAATTTCAACTGTCTAGCTATAGTTACGGTTCTTGAGATGTAACTCGGCGAGTGGTAGCCATGAAAAAGGGCTAAAATATCACGTTTTTTGTATGGGAGCCCCCTCAATTATTATTATTATTTTAGTATTTGTTATAGCGGCAACAGAAATACACAATCTGTGAAAATTTCAACTGTCTATGATGGTTCTTGAGATACAGTCTGGTGACAGACGGACGGAGAGCGAAGTCTTAGTAATAGGGTACCGTTTTTACCCTTTGGGTACGGAACCCTAAAAAAGACAAAGTGTCTTTCTTACTCATCATTCTATCCTGACTGAGGATTATGACGATGTCCTTCTATAAGGCCATGTAAGCTGCTTTATGCAGGAAACCACAAGCTTTCTTCATCAGCCCAAGCACGTCCACTGCTGGACATAAGCCTCTGGCAGTCTGTCTGTCAGTCTGACAATCTATGATCTAAGTAGTGTGAACGTGTGCTAAGTGAACTCTGATTTAGACATATCAGCGACAGCTGCTTGGCTTAAATAAAATAATAATAATAATTTTATGGGGGGTAAATGCCATAATCGCCACGCTTGGCATGCGGGTTGGCCATCGCAGTATCTCCGCCGCAGTCCAGGATGCTGCTGCCCATCCCCCGCCCCCGGTGGTCTTGGTCGTAGTTTTAGGACATACCCGGGTCTTGTGTCAGACCACCTTGTTGGAATCCAACCTCTGGTGTATTTGCCTACTTGGCTCAGTCTTTAAAAATGGTACAGACACCAGCAGAAGTAGCTAAGCAGCATACTCGTATCACGCTCACAATGATCTACGCAGAGCCTTATTCTCTTGATGTTAGAGCCTGTGTGTAGCTTATTTTGAGCCCTAGACCCGTGTAGGTACTTCTGCGGCGTACTGTACCAGTAAGAATGCATAATGTGCCCTAAGAATATCAAGACAAAGTATAGCATATATTAGATATTCTACATTCCACCACTAATGGACGATTCACTCCAAATGGCCGAGGTAGGCGCGCACGCCACCAGAGTCAAAGGAATTCAAACAGATACAGAAGCTAGACAAACGGCTGCCCGCAACCCATTCAAATATGAAATCTAACTTCTGTATGGAGGGTTCGAATTCCTTTGACTGTTCGGTGTGAAACGTCTATTACGCTTTATTTGGGACATTCTACTTCATATTTTCGGCGGATTGGCTTTAAATGCGTATTTTGGAATACTTGTCCCTCCCTTCAATTTATTGCTTAGTGATTGTAAAAGGAGTTTAATTGGGCTATTAGTTTCGATAGTTTTGGTAAATATCTAAGTACTGTAAATATCCATAAATCACGTAACTCTATATAAAAATTGTCCCGTTTTTTAATGAAATAAATATTAATTTAGGCGTTTTTAGTACTGAATTCCTTCTAAATGGTGCAGGAATATTTTCGAAATACAATTGTTGAATTCTAGTTCAATGTGTGTCATGTTTTCATTTAGAATAGAATAGAATATTATTTATTTCAGTATAAGTACACAGTGGATATACACAAACAAAGAAAGAAAACAATGGTAGAACTTACTTACTAAGTTGTACACCGATACTGAAAAAGGTGAAGACTCAGCATAATGCCAGGTGTTACTAGAGTACCCGACGCTGGTCTTCCGTGAACAGTACCCGACGCTGGTCTACCGTGAACATTAATTATTCGCAAAAGAAAAAAGCCTATTCAATAGAGAATGCCCTATTTGTCATGTGCTTACCACTAAACCAGTGGTAAGCACACTAGTTTTATGCGAAAAGTATTGAAAGTGTTACCTCTATTATAATTTGATACATTGATACATGTGTATACATGTGTATACATGTGTGTTGGTTTTGATTGACCGAAGCAAAGCCAATTGAAGCAATTGCTCAAAGTCTATGCCTACGAACTCATCATTGCATGATTTAACTTGCACTTTTTGTATGTAAGTTGTCCTTAAATTTGGCATACTTATGTATAAATTTGGTGACAGTTAAATATGGTACCATCGAGCGGATCTGATATGGAGACAGAAGGTGGCCATATCAGCTTACCTTAGCTCTTGCGTTTTGATACCTACGGTTACAAGTGAAATTGTAAGACGACTAATGAATTAAAAAACTTAAAAACAACCCGACTGCTTTTCTGTGTAATTTGGAATTTGGCGCCAAAAAACCGCCATTTTGTTTTTTATTTTTATTTTATGTTTTGATATACCCACACCCAGTGTCACTCTCACAGTAAATACGAATCTAAAGACAACCCTCAAGCATCCATCGAGTCGTTCAGGCAGTAGAGCGTGCCAAACAAATATTCATATAAGTACATACATTATGATGCTGTCCTCCCAGACGTGTCCGTCGACGGCGACATCCTGACAAAATCAGTAACTAAGATCGGGAGATTTTACGAGCATGGGCACGAACCTACATACGTACATACATACTCTCGAAAAACATAACCCTCCTTCTGGCGCAATCGGGTAATTAAAAATGCCGACAGTATTGTATACATGTTCGTGATTTTCGTACTCTTTAAAGCCTTTATATTGATTCGCAGCCAGCACATTTAAAGCGCATAAATCAGCCATGTTGATTTTTTTTTAAATTTTTTACACTCGTACCATCAAGACCCTAAAGACGCATAATTAACGAAATCGGTTGTGCCGTTGACTAGTTACGAGTGGACATAATAGGAACGGACAAGTATACATACATACATGTTCGCCTTTGAACTCCTATCCTTTGTGACATGTATATGTTTTAAACTGTTATTTTGTACAATAAAGTGCTTACATACATACAGGTCAGACAAATAACTCGTAACCCTGCTTTTAGGCTTCGCCGTAGTCGGGTAAAAACGGGGACTGTGGGCTAAGTTTAGATAGCTATAAACAACATAAACATTAGGTAACGTTAAGAAACAATATTTATCGCGGTTTTTCCTTAGTTATATATAATGTTTAATAATAAATGCGATCTTATCGCTAAGCGTTATGCAAGTAATAAATGGCACGCCGCGATAAGATACAGCCAATGAGGAATTTTTCCATAGATATGTAAAGTAATTAGGTCTATCCTCAGATCAAGAAAAGCGGTACTAATATGCAATGTCGGCTGTGGTTTTTGCTTTGATTGGTTACATGTTGCTTGAAATTATAATGGCGAAAAAATACAGCGATTATTAAGGTTTTCATACAAGCCGTAAAAAACTCAAAAAACCGCCGTATTTTTTTTCTTTTTCAATTTCTAGCAACAGAAACTAATTTCCGACCTGGGTATGCCGGATCCCATTGTGTATACAAAGTTTCATGTTATTCTAGCGTGGCGTTTTAAAATGAGAGCCTAAATACGTTTGTATGGAGAACCGATCCACACCGATCGTACTGCGCCCTCTTAATGTCCTTAATGAGCGCTTCCGTGCTTTGAAAGGCACGATGAGCCCTTGATCCCTTCTACGACAGCAGTCGTTAATCCAAGTTAGAGGCCTTCGGGCGGCTTGAGAACTTTTAACAGTCAAGTTGCCCACTCACTTGACAAACCTAGTCTCAATAAGGTCTAGTTTCCCACTAGGCCTGGGAGGTTAGATGGCAATCGCTTCCGTAAAAACTAGCGTGTCTGTCTACGCCAATTCTTGGGAGTAGGTAGTGGACCCCGGGCATCCTTTAAGGATGCAATTGTACTCGAATAACGCTATTATGATGATATGTATAGAAAAGCGGCCAGTTGTGGTACTTCACTACCTTTTATACGGATCAAGTCACGATGAACCTGCACGTGCAGTTTTCTCTAATATGCAATGAAGTTTTGACGTTACGTTCGTTATAATAGACTGCGAAGTATCACGTGTCGGGTGCGGCGAAAAGAGCGGCCTATAATGGGATTTAATACAAAATTGACGGCCTACGCCGGCAGACACTCTTTTGTTTTCGGGGCGCAGAGGCGGCGGGCGCGCCGGTGCGCCCCAGAAACAAAAGAACGGGGGCCGGGCGGGTTTTTTCTTATAATTCTATTTCATTGCATTCATCTAGTAAAGCCCTATATAACATATGTCTCATTGGGAATGGCAATTAGTGGACGCGTATCTTTTGACGGATTCCATTTCGCTTCATCCGTTAAAATCAACTTATCCACGAATTGCTTTTTCCCGACCTCTGCGCGGTCTGTGGCTGCTGTAGCGCATGTTTTTGCGACTCAAATTCTATTGTGCAATAAAGATTAAACAAATAAATAAGAAGCTCTGCGCTAAAGAAGTCTGTCAGAAGCTAGTACGTCTATAAACGCCATTACGAGACAATGGATGACTTACAAAATTAAATGAATACTTGGATTATTTTTGAATATGTGAAGGCCGCGCCCGCCGCCATTATATATACGGCCGCTAATCTTGGTTAATTAATGAGCCATACGTGTCTAGTCGAGTATTGTGTAAACTAATAATGATAACAGCTATAAATAAGATATACTTGCACAGCACACAATGAGGAAATACTTGAATTTAAACTTTCGTGAGTCATTTCACAATTATATTAACTCTTCGGGAGTTCTTCCTCAGGACGAGTGCACCTGCGACGAGGCCTCGTCGTCGCAGGTGCACTCGTCCTGAGGAAGAACTCCCGAAGAGTTCGAAACATGTCACCCGGAGTGACAATTTATACGTGAGTTCTAACCGTTTGCGTAATATAATTGAGGAAATACTTGTAGTAAGCAAAGAAAGTGTGCTACTAGTTTTGAACCGTGTTACTCGAATATTTTATTTGGTTTTTAGTATTTGTCGTTATAGCGGCGTGCAATTTTTTTTTATCTCCCGGTTACGTGTTTGTGGTGCCCCTCCCTAATTTGATAGTTTTTCCCAATATTACACCACTTTTATATAGCGGTTTATGGAATACAAACCTATCAAATTTCATAATTGTGGTGCTAATAGTCTCAGAGTAAATCGGCTGTGACATACGGACGGATGGACGGACAGGGTTCCGTTTTAGCCATTTTTGGCTACGGAACCCTATAAATGGTGGAAGTGCGCTTGTGATTGTTCTAAAGTAATAAGTAATAATAAATAAATATTGGGGGACAATCATACACAAATCGACCTAGTCCCAAACTAAGCAAAGCTTGTACTGTGGGTACTAGACGACGATATACATACTTATATAGATAAATACATACATAGAAAACATCCAAGACCCAAGAACAAAATCCGTGAAATATCCGTGATAAATGCACAAATACATGCTCTGGCCGGGATTTGAACCCGGGACCTCTAGCTTCGGAGGCAGAGTCACTACCAACTAAGCTAAACAGGTCGTCAATGTCGCAAGTTTCCACAGGCAGGCCGTATGCCTATTTACGACCGCCGTCATATAAAACCCAAGGTTTTCTAACGCAGGCACTTCCACGAACTCGTCATAGTCTAGATGTAACCTAGTTAGTATTCGTTATTTGATCAAGAGATACGATGACAAACTGATATAGTCCCTGCTCCTATAATAATTAGGGTGTTTATTGAATGGCCGTTCTCGGGCGATTCTAGTTTGCACCGGAGGAATGCCGCGTTCCTTTGACTTGGTCACAGTCGGTATAGCTTGGCAGTAAGACAATCCGTACAAACTTCCGATATGACATGACGCACACACTCTGGTGTTGCGGGACTTGCGGGTGTCCATGGGCGACGGTGATCGCTTACCATCAGGCGATTCGTATGCGCGTTTGCCTCCTATTCCAAAAAAAAACAGACACGTCGCTACAATAAACTGAAGCACAGCTGCTACCGCGAAACGAAAATGAATGAATTTCGCCGATCTCCCTCTCTGGCGTACTTGCAAATTCGAGCGCCAGATAGGGAGATAGACGAACTTCGTTTTCGTTTCGCGTTATAGTTGGTAGGTTTTGGTTGTGTCCCCAGTCCATTGTTCCATTGTGTGGTTTTGCTACCTAATTATCGTCCGTCATCATAAAAGATAAGCATACTTCGTAGACAAAATTAGCCGAAATTTTAAAAAAATATACTTAAAACTTATTTTTTTATGATTTATCCAAACATGGTACAGTAAGCAATTTTTTCGATATAAGTATGTTTCTTTTTTAGGGTTCCGTAGTCAACTAGGAACCCTTATAGTTTCGCCATGTCTGTCCGTCCGTCTGTCCGTCCGTCCGTCCGCGGATAATCTCAGTGACCGTTAGCACTAGAAAGCTGAAATTTGGTACTAATATGTATATCAATTACGCCGACAAAGTGGTAAAATAAAAAGTGGAAAAAAATATTTTATTAGGGTACCTCCCCTATACGTAAAGTGGGGAGTGATTTTTTTTTTCATTTTAACCCTAACGTGTGACATATTGTTAGATAGGTATTTAAAAATAAATAGGGGTTTACTAAAATCATTTTTTGATAATGTTAATATTTTCGGAAATAATCGCTCCAGAAGTAAAAAAAAATGTGTCCCCCCCCTCTAACTTTTGAATCATAAGTTTTAAAAATATGAAAAAAATCTCAAAAGTAGAACTTTATACAAACTTTGTAGGAAAATTATTTTGAACTTGATAGGTTGAATAGTTTTTGAAAAAATTACAAAAACTACGGAACCCTACACAGCGTGGCCCGACACGCTCTTGGCCGGTTTTCTTTTTTTTTATTAAATGGGATTGCTCTTGGCCAGCATCTAGCCAGGGGGCAAAGATGAGGCCGACGATGAAGCGAGCTCACCCAGAAGATGCCTATTCACTCGTGCCTTAAAAAGGTCCAGGTTATATGAACTCGGAAATACAGACGCCGGCAGAGAATTCCAAACCTTAGAAGTGCGCATTATAAAAGAAGATGCAAAGCGCTTGGTTCGAATTAGAGGAATTTCGACCAGGTAAGGATGGTAGCCAGCCGTACGTCTGGATGTCCAATTATGCATTTATTTATTATATTAATTGTATTTTATGGTTATGACTAACAACGTAAGAGAGATTTTTATTTTTAACTAATTTTATAATAAAATTTTCGTTCCAAATACTGTTATTTTGGCCAAAACTGTCAACGTTTGGTGCCATGTAAATGTAACGAAGATAGTAAGTTTTGAAGTAAAAAAAATAATACGATAAGCCATAAAAACACTAGAAGACGGAGATTACAAATCGAAGTCATTTGGAGCTAGGGACCCTTTTGAGAGGAAATATTAAAATATTTTTATATAAATAAAATACATTTTTTTTTAAATATATTTTTTTATATGGGCTAGCGCGCGGCACATACAAAAACATGATTTTAAGAGGGGCGGTAGTCCCCTATTTTCTTCTAGAGACTAGTTAGGATACTACTTTATTAGCTAATATATTAACTGTGACTTCGAGCAGGTTCGACGGACGCCGAGTAGTCGGTACAGTCAAGGTCGAAAGTATTGAAGCGGCTGTCGAGAAAATGAAATGATATAAATTGCCAATTGTCATACTAAATTGCGTATAATTACAATGAGTTATTTTATTTATTTAAAGGAGAACTAATAGCAGTAAAACGAAGTAGTTAACAACGTGAATACGTGAACGTGACAGCAGAGCTAATTAAAAGTTCTCAGATAGCGCTAGAATATTATGCGTACAAAACACAAACACACTTAGCGTACATAAACTTAGGTTAGGTTAGGATAAAACTATACTTAAAAACTTTCATTTTCTAAATTGTGGATGTTTAAAATGTACTAAATTTGGAAGAGCGAGTCTTCAACACCGGTTCAATACCTACTGAGAAGTCTCAATCTCGCCTTGTAACAACAATGTTTGAAACGAATAAATTATTATCTCTTTATTTCTCCATAATCTTAATGTAGGTTTTTCACAATATGTACCTAAAAGTGAAATAAAAACAAAAAAAAATCGTATGGCATTTATTTTTCAAGCCGTGAGCTCTCCGAGAAGACAGTACGGTAAAATACAACAAACACATATGAGTGCATACGCAACGCACACTACGATACATCGACTAATCATTACGGACTCAATCGAAAAATATAGTGGCGTCTTCGTAGATACTATCTATACTCTAGCTAGAGTACAGTACTTGAAAAAATTTCAACTCAGTTGGACTGACAGACACGAGCTAATTTCTCCGCTGTAGCTACGACAAAAATGTTTTCGTATGTCCAGATTTCTAGTTGTCCGGATTTCCGTTTGATTTCTACAGGTCGCATTTCTCAACGGATTCTCGTGAAATTTTGTGAGCAGGTTCAATAGTCATTGTAACAATAAGTTTTTGGACAAAAATTTCATTTTTGGTACAAGCTTTTATTACCGACTGTACTTTTTTCCACAATCATAAACTGCTTGTTGAGTCGGTTCGAATGAGCCCCAACACGATGGGTTTATCTTGTGTAGTTTAGGAATTGCTATGACCACCTTCTGCCTCCATCATCAGATCAGCTGTGTCATAATAATATTGCATTGTCATCCGATTCATACATGCATGCAAAATTTCAGCTCAATCGGAAATCGGGAAGTGGATCAAATTTAACTTGAGAAATTTGATTACAGACAACGGGATAGATGAATCTAAATAAAAGCTTCTAAAAAATGCCGTGTCCGGTTAAGGCGTCAATTATTGGTATCGCATTCTGATTAGAAATAAGTAGGATATAGCTATTTACGATACAAGGGTTGTAAAACAAAGAAAGGCCGACATCGCAGATGTTTCAGGCCCGAGGCCCAGGCGAGGGTCACAAATATGCGAGAGAGGGCTTTCTGTTTTACGACCTGTGTTTTTTTACACAATTTTACGTCACCACTTGGCCAAAAAGTGGGGTTTTCCCGACGCGCAGCGTGCGGAAAATCGCGCTTTTTGGCAAGGTGTGGTGTAAAATATTTTTTGGTTTTGTATGGGGATGGGGAGTTGGCACATGTTAACAATGGAAAGATAGATCACAAAAAAAATACTAAATATAATGTTACCTACTTACTTCTAGTCAGTCAGTCTATCCACGGCATTTTTGTTACACCTGTATATATATTTTTTGTCGAGTCAATTTACGGAAATTTTCAAGTTTAAATAAAAAAATTGAAATTATAGAAAAAATCTCGTAGTCTGCAATTCACAGAGCCACTAGTTATCTATGTATACAAAAGATATGATAGATAGATAGATAGACAATCGTGTTCACGAGACAAGACACTTGATATTCGCGATTGCGAGCCGCCGCCTCTCGGTTATCGTTTCATATTATGTAGGCATTCAATTACTTAACGAGCTACGTTCGTCATTGAGGTTAGGTGCCCCGGGTATACGTCAGGACTGTTTTTTTTATTATTAAAAATGGGATTGCTCTTGGCCAGCATCTAGCCAGGGAGCAAAGATGGGGCCGACGATGAAGCAAGCTCACCCAGAAGATGCCTATTCACTCGAGCCTTAAAAAGGTCTAGGTTATATGAACTCGGAAATACAAACTGTGATAGCGCTAGGATGACGACGATAACCGAAAAGAAACGTACACAAAAACACCTAAAATGAAGACACTTAACTACCCGATGCCCATCAAAGTCAGCCTAAACCTTAGTAGTTGTTACAATCATAAAGAACCATGCGTCAACATGGTCCTAACACCAACAAAGCTGGGACTGAGTCATTAAATAGGTCTGTAAATCCACTGCTAACTCGTATTCACTCTGACTAAAATAAAAATTGCGTCAAAATGGTTCTAACAACAACAAAGCTGGGAGTTAGGTCATTAAATAGGGGCTTTAAATCCACTGTTAGCTCGTATTCACTCTGATTAAAATATGAATTGCGTCAAAATGGTCCTAACACCAACAAAGCTGGGACTGAGTCATTAAATAGGTCTGTAAATCCACTGCTAACTCGTATTCACTCTGACTAAAATAAAAATTGCGTCAAAATGGTTCTAACACCAACAAAGCTGGGAGTTAGGTCATTAAATAGGTCTTTAAATCCACTGTTAGCTCGTATTCACTCTGATTAAAATATGAATTGCGTCAAAATGGTCCTAACACCAACAAAGCTGGGAGTGAGGTCATTAAATAGGTTGTTAAATCCACTGTAGCTGTAACTCTGATTAAAATATGAATTGCGTCAAAATGGTTCTAACACGAACAATGTTATAGGTCTTTAAATCTACTGAAGATCTAATCTCTTTAAATTGCGTCAAAATGGTCCTCCAACAAAGCTGAGAGTTAGGTCATTAAATAGGTCTTTAAATCTACTGTTAGCTCGTATTCACTCTGACTAATATCAAATATGATTTGCGACAAAATGGTTCTAAAACCAACAAAGCTAGGACAGTTAATAAATCTTTAAACCTACTGTTAGCTCGTATTCACTCTAATATATGAATTACGTCAAAATGGTCCCAGCACAAAAAAGCTGGGAGTGACGTCATAAAATAAGTCTTAAATCTACTATTACCTCTTATTCACTTTGACTAAAATATGAGCATCTCAATTCTGCTATGAAATTCAACTTGGTGCCATAGAACGAAATGAAGTGGATTCAAAGACCTATCTAATGACCTGGTGGTTTTAGGACCAGACTTGTCGGCCTGTTTAGCCTAGTTGGTACTGACACTGCCTCCGAACCTAGAGGTCCCGGGTTTGAATCCCGGTAAGGGCATTTGTTTCTGTGCTGAGCAGAAACATTTGTTCCTGAGACGGGGATATTTTCTATGTAATTATTGTAATTAAGTATGTATCTATTAAATATATCGTCGTCTAGAACCTACAACACAAGCCTTATTGCGCTTACTATGGGACTAGTTCGATTTATGTAAAAAAAATGTCCCCTAATATATCGAGGGGTGCGTGGTCAAACCCGATAAGTACCGTGTTTTTTTTTAAATAGAACTATGTGTAACGGATGTAGTGTTTTTATTTCAAAAAGCAATTATTTCGATTTTTTTTTATGACATAGGTGGCAAACGAGCAGACGAATCGCCTGATGGTAAGGGATTAGCGCCGCCCATGGACACTCGGAACACCAGAGGGGTTGTAAGTGCGTTGCCGGCCTTTAAGATGGGAGTACGCTCTTTTCTTTGGATTTTTTTTCGATTTATCGGGTTTGACCACGCAACCTTCGATATTACTTGTTTTTTTTTTAAAAAGACTACATAGAAAGTTGTCCATGATCCTTTCCTTTAGTATTTGACTTACGAAATAAAAGTCTTCCGTGACAGATAATGCCTCGAGGCCGCCTCATTAAACGTAATAGTAGGTCTATTATGCATACTCGTACAATAACTTGAAACCTTCGGTCTAGAGAATAAGGTCTAAAATTGTATATACGTAGAGATGTCCGTGCTATCACGACCACGAAATTAGTTCAATTGAGGTGCCCTTGACCGCGGCTGGAGGAAAAGATAGCCGTCTCAGCGCCGGCGGAGGGAGAGAGCGGGATGGCCACTTTCTTTCGGTTTTTTGCTAGACAGCGCGGTTTTCAATGTCAAAGTACAATGGACGATGTAATGTAATATAATATCGATCCGACGGCTTACGACGACTAATGGAGAAGCCTATTTATAGGGCTTCTGCCTCCCAATCATCAGGGTTCGAAATTATCAAGATAATTGGGTCATTCTTATTTTTTACCTACAATTGCGTGTCCTCATTTTACAATACGTCATTAGTTAGAGTATTGATTATTAATGTTTTAGTGTTTGAATATACCTACGTCCATACATTTATTCATCTATTAGTACTAAATAGTCTTTCACTTTCTCTGTGCTTTTTTTATAAGTTTTGTTTTTCATAGAATCGCGTGACAGTTTGGTAATCCAAAATGTGGTGTCCGCTGAAAACGGCCACTCTGTCACAGTATTTTCGGAAAATCACCATAAAAAAAACATTATCGCTACGGCAAGAATAATTAATTAGTCCTAATAAAAAATACATGCAGCGTTTATTAAAATCAAACATTAAAACAATAATTATCAATGGTTGAAAAACGCAAAACCAGAAAATTAACGATATATTGTAGGTAAACAGAAGAACAACCCAATTGCGGTCTTTCATAATGATCGCGATAACTATCGGATAATTATCCCTGGAAATCCTTTCATAAATTGACGTTTGACGTTTAGCGAGCGCATTCGGAACACATCTCATCAAATTTTAGGTTACTATCAAATTTATAATTATCAGACTCTAAAAATCACGATAATTATTGCGATATTCATAATATTTATTGAAGTTGCGGATCGCATCTCTGCGCCGTGTGCGCGTGTATCGCCTTGTTTTTTTTTTAATTATATGCTGTAGGCACATCCCTTGAGTTCTTAGAAAAAAATGTTCTTTGTGTTCGTATGAAATCGCATAATTTGGAAAACGAAAGTGTAAGCAGGCGAGATCTTGTTTTTAAGGTTCCGTGGCCAAAATGGCAAAAACGGAACGCTTATAGTTTCGTCATGTCTGTCTGTCGATCTGTAACAGGCAATTTACTCAAAAACTATAAGGCGTATTGAAATAAAAAAATAAATGTAGGCGCTACATAATAATTAATTTATTTATAAGAGAGCCAACAGCAATAAAACTAAGTAACAACATTAATAGTCAACATCAACAGAGCCAATTACAGAATCTCACATATAATATGTTGATAGAATAATATACTTAAACAAAGTACGTATTCGGAACACAATTACACATGCAAACAGTATTAGAATCAAAATATTTGAAAAACAATTACTTAATGTTAAAACACCAGTACTTTTCAATACAGTGTCAATTGTAGCGAAACAATATTATTAAACGCAAATGCAGTCTAAGCTCACTCTCCTAATTACAACTTAATTATGTTTTTAAGTGACGTACATAAAAGTTAAAAACATATTTTGTCAGCGGAAATATGACGCCTCCATAACTCGCCTCACATAAGGGCTTTTGCAAATAAATACATCAATATTCAATATGTAACTCATTGTATATCCGATTCAAACCGTGACTTATGCGCGTCTCAAAAAGCAGTTTTTCCTATAATTAGATGATATAGTTGTGTATTCAAATTACAAAAAAAAGTGAGGCAATCCATACTTGTAACTGATACTCAAAAAAAAATGCCTGAAATGAGTACCCCGATGAAAAAATGTGAAGGGCGGTTCCACAACACTTCGGAAGCTCAAATACCGCGAGCCATTCGGCATACTCTTGGATACTGCAAGTACTGCAACCATGCGCGATTGCTTTAACTAATAATACTAATCGTATGGCATTTATTTTCGAACCGTGATATCTTCGAGAAGACAAGTACGGTTGCCAGTTTGTTGCACTTTTAGCACCACCCAGGGGTCACGTGTAGGGTAACGGTGGGTACTCCCTACGGACGTGGTGCAACTTCGACCCCCTTTGTCAAGTGAGTGGGCAACTTGACTGTTAGAAATTCTCAAGCCGCCCGAAGGCACCTAACTTGGTTTAACGACAGCTGTCGTAGACAGCAGCCGGGATCAACAGTTTAAAGTGCCTTCCAAAGCACGGGAGTAGTTAATAACCACTCGAAGCGGTCATCACCCATCCGAGAACCGACCTGCGCCCACGTTGCTTAACCTCGCATACCGCACGCGGTACGCGGGCGCCGCTGAGCCACGAACGCTCCGATATGTATGTATAATATGCATTAACTAATAAGTTGCATATAATGTTTCAGGCGGAGCGTCGCCGGAACACGCTTCGGCTAGCGACAGCGAGGGCGATGAAGCTAGCGTGGGCTCGGGCGGCGAAGGAGCCGTCGAACTTCTCGCCGAAGACACTGAACTACCCGCCCGCGCGCTCGCCTCGCTCAATGCTTTACGCAAGTCACGCCAACACTTCGACGTATTATTAGTCGCAGGCGGCGAGGAAACGCCCGCCCACAGGGCGGTTCTGGCCGCCGCTTCTCCGTATCTTCTAGAAACGCTGACGGAACCGCTGCATCGCGTGGCGGATGTCGACGCGGTGTCGTTGCGGGCTTTGGTGGAATGGGCGTACACGGGGCGGTTGGTGGCGGCGGCGGGGGCGCCAGCGCGGAAGCTGTACGAGGCGGCGTGGCGGCTGCGTGTGGAGGGCGCGAGGCAGGCGTTGGCGGAGCGGCTCGTGCGGCGGGCGACGCCGCAGGATGCGCTCGAGTTGCGATCGCTGCCTGATCTGCCGCCGCAGCACAGACATCATCTCGACACGTTTATTGCTGCACATGTAAGTACCTTTTTTACCTTCATGTACATAGAAGTTTGTATGCAAGGAGTCGGGTTTCTCTGCAGCATACTGTATACGCCATATTTTCACACTTTACACATTTTCATTCCTTTTGATTGAATGAAGCGATAAACAAATGAACTTTATTCTGCATGTAGGCCGCGATGGCACTTTTACAAGTCAAAATCTACTAGCGTTTCTGCAAAAGAAGACCACTGTCGAGAAGAAACGCCGAAAGAAACTCGACAGTCAGTCATTTTTTCCCAAAAATATGCTTATTACAATGTTAATACTTAACCTACTTATAAATCTGAGTATGGAGACAAAAAGATAAAGAATATTTACAATGTGTAGTTTGACAAGACAACATGTGTGAACTAATTTCCTAGAAGTGATACAATAAAAATAAATAAATAATAATAAATTTATTTAGACCCATACAAGTCTTATAGTTAACAAAAACATGGATATCCGGCAGATCCCGAACTAGGCTGAGCCTGTATCTCGGGACCTAGCAGTACGCTTTACAAATGAGATAAATATAATTATAATATAATTATTATTACATATACAGACATGAATTATGAACATAAATTTTAGGATTTTAAACTATAATTAAAATATTAATTTCAGAAAATTTAATTAATACTAATCTAACCAGAAATATTAAGTTGTGTTCATGTGTTGTGTGCATGTGTGTGTATATGTGCGTGTGTGTATGTGTATGTGTGCTTATGTATGTGTGTGTGGAGTAAGTCTAAATGTAAGGGCATCTTGAATTATATGTCACAACTGAGATCAGGGACGCAGAAGAGCTTCCATCTCATTATACGTCAGCGTAAAATATACATATATTACATATATGAATATTAATGCTATTTAGATCTTTGGTTTGAATAGCTCTCCTAAAATAGTACTTTATTTCATTACTGGTATGACTGCCGACAACATAGCCAGTATTCTCTAGAATTTTATGTCGGTTACCTGTTGGAGGTTGGAGGTGCATCACTGCCTTTGTAAGATGCCCCGACACCTGTTTGAGTTCTGCATCAAATTGCCTTAATCTTAGTACGAATACCCCCATTTTAACTAGTCTTAATTCATATCAGTCCATAATTTAACACTTCCGCTGCCAAGCCATGCCCCCCAGGTACAATACAATTGTATGGAATGGATGTGAATGTGGACGCATATATGCCGTGCCGGTAGCGTTTTCCTTAATAAATTAACAGTGATATCCACCACTACAACACTAGAAGTAAACACAAGATTGCAGTGAAAGCCAGTCGTCTCCGGAAGGTTAGCACGTCGTTCGTGGGGAACTGTATACGATTTGATAATAAAATACCCACCGAAATAGTTAATTTGCCACTGAGTAAATTTAAGTCTCATATTAAACGTCATTTGCTAAGGCCTATTATGCTGTCAACGATTTCTTAAATGTCAAAAATGCTTTTAAGCCAGTGATAGTTTAATCTTGTTTGTTAAAATATACCTATGCTTCACTTAGCCTATTTCGTCGTATAGCTCTTTCGTTGCGTTTTATGAAACATGATGCTGTTTCTTGCCGAACAGTTGTTTTCATCTTTGATATTATTTATTAATGTCCGGCAGCCTGAATATGTCATGCTCGCTTAAAAGGCTTTGTTTACGGTGGCGTCGTTGATCGGGTCGCCACCTTCCCTAAAAAATGGTCGAGGGAGGCGATGGCTGAGATACGCGTCATACTCGTGTTTGTGGAGTCGGGCCTGTTCATGCTTGCAAGGGCATAATGAATACCTTAATACTAGTGTTATTTTATTTGAGATTGACGAGAGACATCATCCTGTTTTGGATTAGTTTTATTGTTATTGACGCTTAGAGACCTTATACATCTCTAAGAATATTAAATTACTTAAGTGCTATTTTCATTCACTACTTATTTTAATTTAGACGCTTAGAGACCATGTACATCTCTAAGGACTTAGGAATAATGGACGCTCAGAGACCATATACATGTCTGAGATATTATTATGTATATACTTTTGTGTATTCGGACAGAGACCGTATATATATGTCACTATTTTTTTTATATAATGTACCTATTGTAAGTTTATTTTAATTGAATATTGTAAGTTTGTTAATCAGTATAGTTTTGAAATCATTATTATTATTATAGTCTATTTTTTTTAGTTGTGCAATTCTGTTTTGAAAACATAATTACTATTATTGTCAATTTATATAATTGTATAATTCATGTGTTAACTTGTAAAAGTGCCCTTGTGGCCTATTTGCAGAATAAAATTTTGATTTCGAAATATTATTGCTGCAAAATAAATAAATAAATATTTTGAAATATTATTGTTCACAAGTAAACTAAGGCTTATCTTCATTTAAAGAGTTACCTTATTTTAGACTTACAAAAATGCCACTTATTGCTCTGAAATTTTTTCGTGTTTTTTATCCAGTTCGACGAGATCTGCGCCTCAGGCGCCCTAGCGGCGCTCCCCTCAGTAACCGCCGAGCTACTCCGCGAGTCCTCGGCCGAGGACGGCGGCGAGGCGCCGCGCGCGGTCGCCGACGCAGCCCTGGTGTGGCTGCGGGAACGACCGCTGGATGAGGAGCTGTACGCGCGTACACATCTGCTGTTTGTGGATGGAGGGGGGGAGTTGAGGGACTGCGGGGAGCTGCCGGCGGCCAGGACAGACGCGCCGGAGCTACAGGAGTATCGTCGTGAGGTGAGCAACAGTACAACGCTAGTGTAGACGTTTGTTGTGAAACTACGTTCGTTAGATGATGAGGTACGCGCGTACACATCTGCTTTTTGTCGATGGAGGGGGGAGTTGAGGGATTGCGGGGAGCTGCCGGCGGCCAGGACCGACGCGCCGGAGTTACAGGAGTATCGTCGTGAGGTGAGCAACAGCACGATGCTAGTGTAGGCGAGGTGTGGTCTGCTTTTGTCGATGGAGGGGGGAAGTTTAGGGATTGCGGGGAACTGCCTGCAGCGAGAACTGACGCGATTGGGCTTCAGGAGTATCGTCGTGAGGTGAACAACGATACAGTACGAGGCTAGTGTAGGCGTTTGTAGTGAAACAACGGTCGCTGGAAGATGAACTTTATGCGTACATATCTGCTGTTTGTGGATGGAGGGGGGGACAGGGATAGCGGCTGCTGACGGCGGCCAGTACAGACACGTTGGAGCTACTGGAGTATCGACGTGAGGTTAGCAACAGTAAGGCCCGATATACATATAGGGTTCCGTAACTGTCCAGTGTCCACCGGTTACTTTATACGGTTCTAAAAGTTATATTTTGTAATAGTACATTACTGCAGAGGCCGTGAAGTAAGGGATTGCTGGACGAGTTTGGGATAAACGGCCGAGTCGTAGACGAGGCCGAATAAAACGAGTCCTGCAATCCCTGTTCCGGCCGAGGATTGTATAGTACTTTTCTCAAACATGTAAGAAAAAAAACAATAAAAAAACTACAATGTAAAAAAAATCTAAAAAATACAAAACGTCCAAAAATAGCTAAGCATCACGAAAAATAACGAAAATTAAATAAAAACACGTAAAAGGCTACAAAAAAAATCCAAAAAATAAAAATATCAAAATAATAAAACATTAAAAGCATAAGTACACGTATAATGCTAAAAAAATAACAAAAAAACAAAAAAATTATGAAAAGTACATAAAAACACGAAAAATCTTTTAAAAATCCAGAAACATCAAAAAACGCTACAAAATAACACGACAAAACTAAAAAAAATATCAAAATTTACGAAAAAAAACGAAAAGTACAAAAAATAACAAAAAATCTCTTCAATAGTCCAAAAAAATAAAAAAAAACACAAAAAACGCTACAAAATGTCAAGTAAAAACAAAAAAAATACCAAAATTCACAAAAAAATCGAAAAAAACTACTAAAAACACGACAAATGCTACAAAATTCAAGCACGATTTAAAAAAAAAACACGAAAGAACTAAAAAATACCAAAAAACAAGTAAAAACTAAAAGAAATACCAAAAAACATGAAAAAAACAAAGAACTTGACGAAAAGTACAAAAAAATACGAAAAATCTTATAAAAAACGCCAAAAAACAAAAAACTGAAGAAAAGTACAAAAAAATACTAAAAAACATTTAAACAGTCCAATAACATCAAAAAACACGAAAAACGTTACAAAATAACAAGTAAAACTAAAAAAATACCAAAATTCACAAAAAAATCGTAAAAACCAACTAAAAACACGAACAATGCTACAAAATACAAGCACGATTTAAAAAAAACTCGAAACGAACTAAAAAATACCAAAAAAGACGTAAAAACTAAAAGAAATACCAAAAACCATGAAAAAACTTGACGAAAAGTACAAAAAAATACGAAAAATCTTATAAAAAAGCCAAAAAACAAAAAAAAACTGTAGAAAAGTACAAAAAAATACTGAAAAACATTTAAACAGTCCAAAAACATCAAAAATCACGAAAAACGCTACAAAATAACAAGTAAAACTAAAAAAAATACCAAAATTCACAAAAATTCGAAAAAACAACTAAAAACACGAAAAATGCTGCAAAATACAAGCATCATTTAAAAAAAACACGAAAGAACTAAAACAATACCAAAAAACAGTAATACTAATAAAAAATACCAAAAAACATGGAAAAAAAATATTTCAAAAAACAAAAAAACGCTACAAAATAACACGAAAAAATTAAAAAAAAATACATAAATACTCGAAAAATTCGAAAAAAATAACAATAAACAAAAAATGCTATAAAAATACAAGAACGATAAAAAAACCGGAAAAACCTAAAAAAAATACCAATATACATAACAAATTATAAAATATATATAAAAAATCATGGCGGTTGGCTCTATATAATATTGCCTGTATCAGTCGATTTTAGTAAGCAAATTTAAAAAGTTCGAGCAGCGGCCAATAATGTTAGTTTCATACATTCTCCATACATTACTAGTAACTTCATGTCCTCTTTTCGTGACATTAATGCATACATTTAGGCGCATGTTTGAGAAAACATACATTTTGATGTTAGACGCTCCACGCTATGTACTAAACGTTATATCATACAAAAGTAATGTAAATATAAATTATAGGTACTTTGTAAGCAGTAAGTATACTATATGTTCTATTACTTACATACTAGTGAAATACCGTATCAAACGAAGATGAAGTATATCTCGTCTCGATGACTTTGCTTTTCGTGTGCTCATGTCTAGTATGGCATGGAGATCTTGATTTTAATTTGCACTGTTGATATCAGATATGATTAGATAAGGAATAATGACTTTAGACAGATACATTGTCGCGTAATTAGTTTTAAAATGCTACCTTAAGGCTACACTATGGTAACATTGATATGATCCCTTTAGGTAATTTATATGAAAAATATTTTTTAATACAGTTGCTCAAAAAGTGCTACTTTACGTAGCTGTTTAGCGTGCGGAAAGTTGGTTTTCGCGCACTAGTGCTTTTCACTTTTCCAATTTTTTTAAATTTATGCTTGTTCCAATGCATGACTCCTTATTGCTGGGTGTTAAATATTAGTTTCCTTTAAACGTCGTAATCAACATAAAAACCTACTGTTAATATCAGAATACGAAAAATATACACATTTCATATTTTATTACTTACCTCTTCATCATTATAACACGTTTATTTTTTAATATTGAATATTGAAAAACCGTTCTTAATAAGTTGTCTGAGTGGAACGGAATAGCTGCCGAAACGCCTGTCAAAGAAGAGGCGTTTTTACTTACTGCAAGCATGTTTTAAGTTTCTAAAGGCAACATTCGATATTGTTTTTATAAATATTACTTGTTGTTTTTCTTATTTTTTCGCAACTGTATTAAAAAACGTCGTTCAATACACGTGCGGAAATGTCATTCTTCACTCGTCCCGAGTCTTGCCACTCGCCTGCGGCTAGTGGCATCCCTCGGTACTCGTGAAGACATGACATACTTTCCGCACTAGCATCGAAATGTACTATTTTGTAAAGCTTGGACACACACGCGAGCCTAACAAACAACACAAGTCAAAACTAAGGACACGTCAATGTCTGTCTTAAAAAAAATATTGTACGCAACGTTACATATGTAATTATGTCTTCCATTCCATTTTGATTCTCCCACTAATGTATAACGCTCGTGTATGGTATAGACTTGAATTTGTATAAAAAAATTATCGGTTTAATACTGCTGACATTATTAAAACGATAAACTTTTTATACTTATTCAATTTTATTTGACAGATGTTGGTGTAGAAAATACTATTGAAACACGTTTCAGGCGGTGGAGCGGCGTCGGCGCGAGCCGGGCTTGGGCGCCGGCGCGTCGGCGCCCAAGCCGCTCGCGGGCGGCGAGCTCGGCGCCCGCGAGCGCGCGCGCGGCGCCGGCGGCGACTGCGCCGTGCTGGCGGCGCGCCCGCTCGGGCCGCGCGCCACGCAGGCCCTGCTGGCCGTCCACGGCCGGCTGGTGGCGGCGCGGGTCGTCTGGCGGCCCGCTGGCGGCCCGGTGGCTCGCGGCGGCAAGCTGGGACACACGCAGGTTAGTGGCGTTAACGTATTCTCGCTCGTTGGGGTTGCCTCGGGGCCCCTTTCCTAGCCGTTCAACCAGTGGCGGCGAACTGCGGGCCGGTAGCTCGCGGCGTACATACATAAACTTGCGTCCATTTTTCCGAAAGGGGTAGCAGAGCGCTGGAGATTTAAGTAAGTAAGTAAGTAATTTAATCCATAACAATTTTACAATCATGTTGGAAATATGCTATTAATATAATTCACAATGTTCAAAGTCACAATTTTAAAATAACTAAAATAAAAACAGAAACATAAAGAATGTCGGTTAGTAAGAAACACAAAATTGTCAGTCCAATTACATTATACTCCAAATAATTTATTGGTTGTTAACGAAACCGTTCCCAAGGTAATAGCATTTCTTAATAAAGAAGTCTCTTAGTCGACGTTTGAAGATGTAAACATTATCTATAGTCTTAAACTCATTAGGCAGACAGTTATATAATTTAACAGCTTGTTTTCGCACACAGTGCTGAATAATTTTGAATGTTAATTAATTTTAGTGCCGAACACACACAGGTTAGATACACAGCGAGCGTCTATTTAAATGTGTATGTGCGCCGCGACTAGTGTTCTAAACCGCTCACTGAAGGCGCTTTAACCTAAGCTTGTGTTGCAAGAATGTAATACTAGTAATTGTACGCAGCATGCCCAATTGGAGCCAGAGGGCAAGCGGCACGCGAAGTGTTGTTAGATATTATTACTACGGATTCTATTGGTTGTTTTCCAGGAGAGCTAATGGGAAATACCTACCGCGTGCCCCAAGCTTTGTCACAGCTGAGTTTGCATCAATAAATAAATAAATAATATAACCTTTGTTGCAAGAATGTAACACTAGTAATTGTACGCAGGATGCCCCACCGGAGCCAGAGGGCGAGCGGCACGCGAAGGATTTGTTAGATATTATTGCTACGTATTGCATTAGATATTAATATTATGGCATTAGATATTAATATTATCTTATTATTTTCTTTTGACATATTGATTTTATTCTAGAAACTGTCTAGATTTCTATTTTTTATACATTTTTTTTATTATTATTATTTATGTTTGGACGATCCTATTGTGAATTTTACATACATACATACATACATACATATAATCACGCCTGTTTCCCATAGGGGTAGGCAGAGATCACGGATTTCCACTTGCTACGATCCTGACATACAACTTTCGCTTCATGAACTTTCATAACATGTGAATTTTACTACATAATTATTTCTTATTTTGACATGTCTACAACAATACAGTATTTATTGTAAAGAATAATAATAGCATCAATAAATTGCTCTAAATAATTAATTAATACATATGTTAATACGTGTTATAACTGACGATTCGAAAGTGCTTGTTGCTGAATTTGAATTGTCAAAGGGCCTAAGATATACAATAAGATCCCATTGGAAATAAAGTCAGTCGACAGCGACATGGACAACAATAAATTGAGATTACTCCTTGCACAGAAAGCATGCTACAGTGCGGACGAGTTTCTCCAAGGATCTAGTTGACAAAGTGTTTACTGCCTTTGTTATTAAAATTATGTAATGACTAATGATTATCGTTTTCTGTTTATTTTCATTGTTATTTTATTTGTTCATCTACTTTTAATTAAATAAATAAAATATTAAATATTAGGGGACAATCTTACACAAATCGACCTAGTCCCAAACTAAGCAAAGCTTGTACTATGGGTACTAGGCGACGATATACATACTTATATAGATAAATACATACTTAAATACATAGAGAACATCCAAGACCCAAGAACAAAATCCGTGCTAAATGCACAAATAATGCCCTGGCCGGGATTCGAACCCGGGACCTCTAGCTTCGGAGGCAGTGTCACTAACAACTAGGCTAACCAGGTCGTCAAATAAAAAAAAATGTTAGTTTTATTGTTATTTTGTAATCTTAGTGACCTGTAAAACTATTTTTATTAATACAGAATCGGAATCTGAATCTGAATCAATTGGTTCTTTGCCAGAAGCACTGGTGGGAAATACCTACCGTGTGCCCCAAGCTTTGTCACAGCCATGGCGGCATCAACTATAAATAACTTTACAACATTGTTCGTGTTAGGAATGGTAGGATACAATCAACTTGAAGTTAGAAGGGAACTGGGGGTGGCTTCATATATATTTAAGTTGTTACCGAGCGAGAGTGTTGCCGAGCCGCGCGCTCGAACGCAACTCCTTCGCCAGGCTCCTTTTACGCGCGCAATTCGGACCCTCAATCGAGTAGCGATCGAGTTAGATTTGTTTTTTTGTCCTTTGAACGAATTCACAAAGGCCACGTTATATGTATTGTGTTACTGTAATTTGTAATGTACCTATGTTATTGTTTTCTTTTTTGTGTCAAATTCCATACTGTCGAATTAGGATAGCCTGTAACGATGGTTGTGTGTATGTTAATAAATAAAAAAAATTAAAAAAATGTTGCTGTAAGAATGTAACAGTGGTAAATGTACGCAGGACGCCCCACCGGAGCCAGAGGGCGAGCGGCGAGCGGAGCTGGCCGGCGGGCGATGCGCTCATGGGACCGCTGCGCTTGGACAACAGCTGTTGGTTTGTGGCGGGTAAGTGATAACTGATATTTCATGATCCGATTCGGAGTCGATAACATTTAACGTTACCTCTATAAGCATTACAGATTGTAACATCCAGTGTTTATTCAAGAAAATAGAAACTAAAACAAAGACGAACATAATTATTAAAAATAATAAAATAACATACAGAAATAAATGGGTCGAGCAACGCGCATCATATTCGCGATTCATCATGATCGTAGTTTATTATCATACTAGCTGTTGCCCGCGACTTCGTCCGCGTCTTCGCTCCTATTGGTCACAGCGTGATGTTATACAGCTTAAAGCCTTCCTCGATAAATGGACTATCCAACATAAAAATATTTTTTCAATTCGAACCATTAGTTCCTGAGATTAGCGCGTTCAAGCAACCAAACAAACTCTTCAGCTTTATAATATTAGTATAGATTCGCGATTCATCATGATCGTGTTTCATTATATTCGCAGTACATCATTTATTTATTTTATTTATTTATTTAACACGTTTACATGACATTACAGCGATACACCAATGCGTCACGAAACTTAAGACTAACAGTTACATTATTGATTTGGTACAGTCGTGCACCTAGTATCCATCGCCTCGCAGAACCTCAAGCATTCATTGCACACAGCCATCCATCGCCAGGCAAACAAGTCGCATTCCGGTGTGGATGCCAGGAGCGCATTGAGCTGTGAAAGAGCGCGAGGCAGAGGAGAGTTTCTGTACGACACAGTGCGCGTCGGCGGCACCGCCAACAAGTCGCGTCGTGGTCTGAGGGCTATTCGAGGGACATCCGGGACAAACAGTCGCACGAGACGCTCCACCAGTTCCGGACAGTCAGCCTCGCCACGCAAGGCACGAACAGCTGTGATCATTAAAAGATTGTTTCGCCTGATCTCCAGAGAGTTGTACCCGAGAGTGCCCAGAAGATATTTAGTTGGGTACAGATACGGTTAGTACCCATATACTTTCTTATACAGAAACCGTAAAAATACTTTTTGTACCTTCTCAAGAAGAAGGGTATAAGTCGATTCATGGGGATGCCACACGACCGACGAAGACTCCAACGTACTCCTGACTAATGAGTTGTACACAATCTTTATTGCCACCGGATCATAAAAATCACGCAGGTTTCGGATTACAAAACCCAGTCTCCGATAGCAGCTCGTAGCGAGAGAAGAAATGTGCTCGTGAAAATTAAGCCGCGTATCAAAAACTACGCCCAGATCCTTAACGGAGAAGACTCGATTGATACAGTCAGACCCTAGCTTATATTGAGCATGTATTGTGGTGTGAGAGCGACTAAAAGTGGAGACACAACATTTAGCAAGATTAAAAAGTAGTTTATTGTCCACACTCCACCGAAACACCGAGTCGATGTCCCTTTGCAACGTCTCACAATCGGCACTTTGCTCTACTCTGTATACTAACTTCAAGTCGTCAGCATACAAGAGGCACTGAGCCGCCCGGAGAGCCGATGTAAGATCGTTGATCATAAGATTGAAAAGCAGAGGCCCCAAGATGGAGCCTTGACTGACGCCAGACCGGGTATGATATGGGGTCGAGACAAAGCATCCATGTCGGACAAACTGCTGCCGATCGCGCAGATAATTGGCGAACAAGGTCAGCAACCTGTGAGAGATAAATCATAAAAAGATCATAATCGCGTTTCATTATATTCGCGATACATCCTGTTAGCATAATGATTATATTCGTTTATCATCATGACAGCGTTTCGTGATATACGCGATTCACTAAGTTAGAAATACATAATAAGATAAGGGGTCCCCCCTCGACGTAGTGCCAAAGATGCTGGCAGCATTTCCCCGCTGAATAGCAATTTAAACCCTGCCCAATCTCAATCTATTGGGAGAAATTGTTCTAAGTATGTACTACAAATTGACTAAAGTTTCTAACTTCTGAAGAGAGTTTTTCAAGGAAATTGATAGTTAATTAGTGGTTTATTTATTTGTTTATTATTTGGAGAACCAACAGCTAACAATTCAGAATAATAATATAAGCTAGTTATATAACTTAGGTAACAGCGAGCCAATTATAGGTTCCCACCGGTAGCAACAGGTTAACAAACAAATGGTGGTAAGCACTAAATTTTACAACGTGTTACCCACTAGCATACAATGAATTTTAAGAAGTAAAATATATTAATGAGTGATATACAATTATACAACCATTAAACAACATGCAGTCGCATGCGACTCGCTCACTTAAAAAACTCGTCTGTTAAAATCCGTCTTATAGTTGTGATGTTGCAATTGAAAACATCAATGTCCCGCTCCTTCGTTAATTCATTAAGGCTTTTACCAGCTCGTAATAAAAAGTTTGATTGTGATTTCCGCAAGTCGAACGCAAGCCAGAAAATCAAGCGCGCTCGAGAATGTCAAAAACACGTCTTTTTCTAGTTTGTGACCATCCCACTCTCTTACGTCGCGCTCATATCATCGTCAGATTATTGACGTTTCGGCCTGTGATGAATTCCACCACCACCACCATTCCAGCCGAAGGACGTCCACTGCTGGACACAAGCTTCCCCCAATTTCATGGGGGGTAAATGCAACAATCGCCACGCTTGGCATGCTGGTTGGCGATCGCAGTATCTCCATCAATCTCCAATGAATTAACTTTAACGTAATCTGACGCGTTCGAGTAAACCTCAAAATCTCCCCTATGGCTCCCCTACTACAAGTTTGATCCCAGCATCGGTGTGTTAACAGCTACGACCGCGCGCGCGTGCTCCGCGGCTGCGAGGCGTACTGCCCCGCCACCAACGCCTGGGCCGCGCGCGCCCCCATGCGCGGCGCGCGCGCGCGCTTCCCCGCCGCCGCGCTCGCCGGCCGGCTCTACGTGCTCGGCGGCTCCGACGGACACAACGAGCTGGACAGCGTGGACGCCTTCGAGGAGGTAACTGTTGTGTTGTGTTGTCTCACTTGTCAGTTCGTCGAAGGGTGAATACGGAGCCGTTGCGGAGCGCACTGGCTGCTCGTTGTATGCGTTGGGCTCCGACGGACTAACAAGTTTGGCAATGTCAACGTGTTCGAAGAGGTGACAGTGTGTTGTGTGAACTTGTTCGTTCGGCTACTGTTGCTTTGGTTTGAATTTTTAATCAGTTTGTATGTTTGTAGGGCGGCGAGAACGGCCTGGGCAAGTGGGTGGGGCGCGCGCGTTTGCCGGGCGCGCGCTCGCACGCGGCCGCCGCCGCCGACGCCGCGCGCGGCGCGCTCTACGTGCTCGGCGGCTGGGCCGCCGGCCGCAGCCTCAAGGCCGTGCACCGGTAACTATAGCTCCACTAGTGTTGCCAACACGTGATGAAAATCATTGTGATAAACTCGGGCATAAGAATATTGCAAACTCGAGTTAT